>CM040241.1:256232087-256799304 GCA_022545495.1 Chrysanthemum lavandulifolium | reverse complement strand
AATATAAATAACGTTTAATGGCGATATTTGTATTAACACATTGATCTTCTAATTGTGCTTCGGTAACACGTGCCAAAGAAAGCAGCGTCACCTAGAGTCGTGAGTGCGGACACAAGAAGCTCTCGTTGTAGCGTCGGCTTAAGGCGAGAGATATAGAATGAGATAAGCAAATTTTCGAGATATACGTGACCGCGATTCATGAGTTTTCAAACTCACTTTGATCTTGAGCCCTTATGCAGTTTGTAATAGCTTTGATAGGGCTCCCGAGGATCCTCATACTTTGCCGGACCAAAGCGATTCATTACACTCTCCAAACCGTCTGACTCGTGACCAGTTATTACGAGTCATCCATCGAAACCACTCCGCGTCACCTTCAAGATTGAAACCCGCAACCTTTAAGCGATCGTGGTGTTTCGAGCGCGAAGTACTCTTTAATAGCAAATACCCAAACTTTCGGATCGGACCCATTGAACTTGGGCACATCGAATCGCATGTCAATCTTAAATCAACACTAGTTGTTGGGATTTATAATCTAGTTAGTTGAGTAACGCAAACAGAGTATGTAGTGAATTAGATTTAGTTAAAAAATTAGGTAAACACGTATTTAATAAACAATTAATAATAAAAGTTAAATAGAAAACTAATTTTGGCGATAATTAACGTAAATGAACGAACAAGAAAACCAAAACCCCAAGTAACTAAAATAGATACCTCTACGAGTATCACACACAAACACTTAAACCAAGTACGTTTGATTAGATGCTAGTCAAGAACGTTTATCAATCAACACTTTGAATTACTTGAATACCATGAACTAGAAAACCCCAAAGAACATTATTTATTTTCTGCCCAAGAACCTTAATTACTTTTGCCCGAGAACAGGTTCCAACACCATCCGATATCGGACAAGGCTGTCTGATATCCCTCATTTCTTTGTCCGAGAACTGCCAAAGCAGAATACCCATAAACTTGTACTACCAATATTCAACCAGGAACTGTAGCAGTATAACACCAATTCAATCGAAACTAACAAACTCTAAAACCACTTGGATTCAATTTGATTGCAAGGTTTAGGGTTTGAGATGAACCCTAATCGGATATAGGGATCTGATTTTGATTCGGTGGATAGATCGATTACTTTATGTATTAGGGATAGTGTATGAGTCGTTCCATGCATGAAGGTGGGTTTGTTTATATAGTGTCTTGACCGACTACAAGCTTGGGCTCTAGCTTGAGCTCCAAGAAAACGATCCAAACACCCCTTTCAATCCGATCAGATACAAAGCCCACGGCAACACCCACACCGACCCAATCGACAGCCAAAACAGTCCATGGGTCGTGTTATATGATCGGGTTTCTATGCATGCATAAACGGGTCGTACATTCAAGTAATTATACGTTCATTACGTACTCTCGTGTTTAACGTGTGTGCCCCATATGCTCACACACTTTAGTTGTTTACGTTTGTTTTAAGCTCCCACAAACCAACAACTCCCACTTGGGAGTTGGAGTGTCGAATGGCACACAAAACTAACGACGGAAACGCCTAGCAACGCTCTTACTCGCTTTTTAACTAAAAGTGTCCGAGATATAGTTTCATAAAATCTTCTCAGTAGCATGGTTATTAATTTCTTGCTTTTAATCATCCTTTGTTATAGATACCATTAAACCATGGATATGGATCCTAACTCATTCCATATAGTTTAACCATTTAGATTCTCGTTATAGAATTTAATTAGATATACCAAATATAATCAAGTGTCATCTTGCATTACCCTTTGTGTTTGGCCAAACAATTATCTGATTAGTTCTGGAGAGGGTCCATGGTATCTTTCTGCACATGTCAAGTGGAGTAACAAATCTTTTGTTGACTACAAGTGTTGTGGATGCTGCTTCACATCACTCGAAATATAGCCTTTATAACTACCTTATTCAGATAGCGTTTTGCTTATAGTTACAAAAAGTGATATCAACACATAACAGAACTTGCTTGCATCTCAAGTATAAGGACGATTTTAACAAAACCATTTTCAATATTTTACTTATGACAAGGATACAAAAGTAAATGTTTGAAAGTTGAGGTATCAAATATGCATCCCTTGTGAATACATATGAGTTTGGCAGGAACAATCCACATTCTCGTTAGAATATAACCAACACTCACATTTGCCTTACATAACAATATTCCCATATTGTTAACCGACAATGGACATATTTAGAATAATAAAATTATTCAAGGATTAAACATGCAAATATAGGATAATAAATATTATATAAATGAATAACAGATACCAAGTATCTTTATTCATCATAAAGTAAAAATTTTCTTTCAATCCCAATTATCTAAATACTAAAACAAATATGCATGAAACTAATTTAGTAAGTTGAAGCCTAATGTTTCCAACATTCTCAACCTTTCTTTAAAAGAAAAACTAAATAGTCATCTAAGTAAACTTTCCGAATACTTGTTTCAAATTTCACATATAGTGAGGGATTTTGAAATATAAGATAAGTGTCTTATCACATATGCTTATACTATTACAAGAGTTATAGTATGGAGATGTCGCCCTACCTTGCATTAGGTATTAGAAATCAACGACATACTGACAATCATCTTTACAGTTTCTAAAAGTGTAAAGTATTTACATTCCTTAATGTGTAATGCAACAATGCTCTACGTTGAGCATATCTAGTTAGCAGATTTTTATCATAAATGATAAAATCCTACTACAACTAGTATTAACTATTCTCTAACATCATTTGTACTTATACAACACTATGCTTTATAATTAGTAAACATCTCAGATTAACAATAATCTAAACACTCTCAATTAGATATTGTTGTTGTTAGCTCATCTTGTTCTTGTACAAAAGCAACAACTAATCCTATGCACAATATAATATATACATGATAAATATTCAGTTAAAAACATAAGTTTTCGATCCATGTAATAAATTATTCCAAG
Organism: Chrysanthemum lavandulifolium; assembly: GCA_022545495.1. Classification (NCBI taxonomy): domain Eukaryota; kingdom Viridiplantae; phylum Streptophyta; class Magnoliopsida; order Asterales; family Asteraceae; genus Chrysanthemum; species Chrysanthemum lavandulifolium. Next base: position 256,796,338 of record CM040241.1, on the reverse strand, counting down.
TAAAATATACCATTTAAGACTTGCTTGAATGATATATTGCATTTGTGTTGGACTTAATTTTTCGCATTTGTTTATTCCATGTAAACATTTATTTCAGGGTTGTTTGTTTTATTCCTAAATTCCAAGTGAAGTTTCATTCCAAGCTTAAAGATCAATATCTATAGCTTAAATGGAATGATATCTTCAACATGTAAATTTTAAGGAAAAACAAATTGCTCCCACTTAATGTCAGATTTACTCAAGAGTTATCTTAATTCAATCAGAATCATAGTGTAATTAAATTCAAGATCTCAGCTCTTAGATGCACGATACAATCCAAACTTTGATTGCTTAAATTTGTATATTACATAAAGATTATGTAGATTCATAACCCTTTAGATTACACACCGTCCTCGCAAAAGGTAATCATAAAAAAAGAGTTATAAAATCTTAATTGCCATATTCCACATACAAGGAATCATGTATGACAATTAATTATCTTTATATAATTAATGCGTGTATATATAAGAAAATCTAATCACAGTTAATTGCTTAAGTATGATTAAAAACTTCTTATAAAATGCCATGCATTAACGTGTATACAATTTTGTCCTTGTGAGTCTTTCTTCAAAAGAAACTCATTCCAACATCATAGGTTAACTGTTGGGCGAAATAACAATCAAGCTCAAAACTTGATTTGCCTTTTAAGGACTGCATCTTATCATTAATAGCTCTAAGATATTTATCAAATTCAAGATGTGATAATGTATTTTAGTAGTTAGGCGATTTATAATAATCTTCTAACTTATATCCTCATCATTGATATAAATATCACTCAGTGATGAGGCATCCCTATGGATTTATGAATGAGAGTAATCATTATACTTTGGTCGACATTTGCATGTTTAACCTTAGTATGACATTATTAAGTGATTTTAGAAGGTTAAGTATTTTGTTCTCAAAAACTTTGAGATATGTGTATACTCCCACTTACTTTTGTAAGTAGAGACAATTCTCTAAATACTAAGTATTTAAGCAATAATAAATTGTTCTTTATGGATAACCACAAAATAAATTTTAAATTCTCATCTCTAGATTTGTTAATAAAATGCTTCATAAGATTTTAAAAAATTTAGAACTTAAATCAAGACATAATGGAATTCCTTCTAACAACTATAATTAGGTTTTATAGGAAAACTCTAATTTAGTATCACTCTTTAACCAAAAATCTAAGCAGTAGTTTCGTGTTTCGTCAAGCTAGGAAGAACACAAAAACTACAATCTTCAAGCTAGGAAGTGTAGATGAATCAAAAATCCAAAAGGGTTTAGGATTAGATTGGTTTGAGTGGAAAATCTAAAATCCCTAAGGAATTAGGGTTTTCAGTTATGTGTTGTCTTGAATACCTTCTAGGTTTGAACTATATTGAGTGTATCCATGACACACGCAATTTTCTAACCTTGATATGTTTTGGAGGTAGAGCAATTAAAGCTATCATGAATCAAACAATATGAATAAGGTTTGATTCAACACATTAGACATACAATAATGAAGTGGTGTTCTATGAGTATTAGAATTGTGAAACTATAACAGAATCCATATATAACTTTATTCTCTTTAGACCAAATACTTCTCAATTGGGTCGAGCCAAATTGCATATAAAGTATTTACTGAACCAAATGCATGCTATAATGTATATTCATTGATTAATACAAGAACCTTATGTTCATGTGTTCACAAGAAGACAAAAGTGTTCAAGAATTATATGTTCATGTGTTTAAAAGAAAACAAAACATGTCAATAATACATTATAAATATTTGAATAATTCAAAGGCCTCATGTTTATGTGTTAACTAGAAGACATAAAAGTTTTTCTATATATACTTTATGTTATAAGTCATTGATTAATTCAAGGACTTTATAATTATGTCTTAACCTGTAAGCTTAATTATTCTAACAAAAGTAATCACGAACACAAACTCTTAAGTTCTATAGTAATTTCAAGTTAATTTTATACTTCATAATTATGATCATTATCATATAACCATAATTATGTTGACTAAAACATGTAGTAAAATGTAAAAGTATCTTTACACTATATCATGACATTTGAATGTAGTAGGGCAACAAACATCTCACATGTTCAAGTCTTAGTAGAATCATTATTAGAATGTAGTAGGGCAACAAACATCTCACGTGCTTAAGACCTAGTAGAATTCCTATTAACATGTAGTAGGGCAATAAACATGTAGCGTGTTTAAGTCCTAGTAGAATTATTAGTTTTCTTACCTTGCGGTCAAGAGATACCAATAATATTGTTGTTCCTTGCACACACTTTGAGATTTCTCCCACTTGTGTAAGGCACAACATCATATTATGAAAAAAAAAACACGTGATTGATTGTGTAAACAATATGATAATATCATAGATATTATAAGTATTTTTAGAACCATGACCTCTAATAAGGAATTATGGATTATTATTCTATAGATAACGCTTCAGAGAGCAACAACAGAAAGGCAACGAGTTATCTTATAAAATAAAATGCAATTTTCCTTTAAGAAATGGTTGTTCATATTCGTAAAGTAATAAATTATTTCAAAGCAAGTTTGAAATGATATGGGTGACTTACAAAGAAATAAATCCCGTAGCTCCCACTGAAATTGACAACATTACAAGAATGTTATTTCAGTTATAAAATGTACTTGCTCCCACTGGATTTGTCAACATTGTAAGTGTTACATTTCCAGTAGAAAGCATATAGTAATTTTATACACTTTCCTATTCTCTTCGAATGCCTACGAGTAACAATGTACTTAGGTATTGAACATAGTATATGAAGTTCTACTTATGTAGATAATGGACCAGCCATTCTTACGTTCAATTAACTTGAATCTTTAGCATGCAATTCCTCCTGTATCATCTACATAGCCCCAAAGGTATTTAGCACTTTAGGAATAATCAAGAGTCCAAGAAAATTATCTAGCGAATATTCTAGTAATTTCTTTATTCTTTGCGGTTTAACTCATACATCGTGACAAGTGCAAGATGTCATTTATTTTGGTAGCTATAATCAAAATGTTTTCTAGTTACACAAAATATTTTATCTTTCAATTGTTTCTAGACCGGGTAATGCAAGATCATCAGCGAGTTTAATAGTTTGTAATCCTATCTTAGTTTGTCAACTAAGGAGAAAAGATAGGAATAAGTCTCACTCTTCTTACCAGAAAAAGAGACTAAGTTTGTCTTTCAAAGAAAAATAACTTTGTTTACGAATTATGTTGCAACAACACAATTTTAATTAGAACATAGAAAGTTCAATTATAGTATTTTCGATAATTACATTCTTAAAAGAATTAAATACCTAATTAATTACTAATTAAGACTAAGATCCATCTTGCACTTCAACTTATTTACCAGAGGTCTGACCAGTGTGTAACTAAGTGGGACAAGAGGTAAGCGACGAGTTTTAATTGCATAATGCAACTCTTAGATTTATGAGACTGATCAAGACATTAGTAGACAAGTAATAATGTCATGAGCATGTTTAGTTATCATCTTATGCCTCGGGTTCAAGGTCTACCCAAGCCAACTCGAAATAAGTCAACCAACTATGAACTTGTAAAATAACCAAAGGTCCGACCTAAGCGAAATAATCACCATGGGTTGGAAAGGCCACGAGGTGCGACGGAGAAGTCAATCCAAATGCACGTGTTCATAGTTGGATGGCATAGACTTAAAATTAACAAGTAGGTATGCACATAAATGTGGTAAAGGTCGTGTACAAAGAAGCATGCAAAACAACTTTGTAACACTTATTTTAAAACTTTTGTTAATGACACATGGTGATCATCATGGTCCACGGTAGCTCAATCGAACTCACGGGGAGGCGGAGGACCGTGCCGCTAGGCAATAACGGAAATCCTTTAGGTGTGTTGCAGCACCTCCTTAAACCTCCTTTATAGTTTGTTCTAGTGGGTGAGCCGTACATCCCAAGTGTCCATAGCGTCTAGTTTTAAATTCATGAAAAACTTGTTTCAATAGTTTAGGTCACTTTATTTAACAAAACGATTTTCCACGTAAACAAATAGCGGTCACAATGAGCATGATATTTAGGCGTGTAAATAAAGCCCATATTGATGTTATTGTTATGATATGTATTATTCCATTATGCATACAATTAGGTGTAAAAAACAAGTAACAATTTATGCACATAAGGAATAACAAACATATAAACATAAGCATCAATACATAAACATATATTGTTCCGAGTTCTCTCACGAGTCTTTCCCAAAATGAGAACTATAAGACCGTCACTAGATGCAATACCTAGATCGCCCCATACATCACAAAAACCAATTGAGTGGGTCTTATAGCTGAAAAAACACATAAAAAGCATTGCAAACTTAATTAACAATTAATTACGCTATTTTATGTATTTAATAAACAATACATAATTCTTAATTATCAATATAATTCTAATTAACAATTAATTCTAATTAACCTTTAATTCTAATTAACAAATTTAATTCCAATTCTAAAATTAATTCTAATTAAAAATTTAATTTGTGTGTGTCTTGTTATTTTTTATTAATAATTGACAAGTATTGCATATAGTTGTCAAAACAAAAATACAACGAATAACTAATTAGATTTTATGCATCTTTTTAAACATGTTTATTAAAGTGTGTAACCCATAATCGCAAACACGAGATGGCTCGTGATGCCACTATCGGGATTTATAATCTAGTTAGCCAAGTAACGCAAACGAGCAGTGCAACGGAATTAGATTTAGTTAAAGAAATTAGGTAAACACGTATTTAATAAACAATTAATAATAAAAGGTAAATAGAAAACTAACATTTGGCGACAATTGCACGCAAGTGAGCGAACAAGAAAAACAAAATAACCCAAGTATCTAAAATAGATACCTCTACGAGTATCACACACAAACACTTAAACCATGTACGTTCGATTAGATGCTAGTCGAGAATGTTTATGAATCAACACTTTGAATTACTTGAATACCATGAACTAGAAAACCCCAAAGAACATTCTTTATTTTCTGCCCAAGACCCTTAATTACTTCTGCCCGAGAACAGGTTCCAACACCATCTGATATCGGACAAGGCTGTCCAATATCCCTCTTTTCTTTGTCCGAGAACTTCCAAAGCAGAATACCCAGAAACTTATACTACCAATATTCAACCAGGAACTGTAGCAGCATAACACCAATTCAATCAAAACTAACAAACTCTAAAACCACTTGGATTCAATTTGATTGCAAGGTTTAGGGTTTGAGATGAAGCCTAATCGGATATAGGGATCTGATTTTGATTCAGTAGATAGATCGATTACTTTAGGTATTAAGGATAGTGTATTAGTTGTACCATGCATGAAGGTGGGTTTGTTTATATAGTGTCTTGACCGACTACAAGCTTGGGCTCCAAGCAAATGATCCAAACACCCCTTTCAACCCGATCGGATACAAGGCTCAAGGCAACACCCACACCGACCCAATTGACAGCCAAAACAGTCCATGGGTCGTGTTATATGATCGGGTTTCTATGCATTCATAAACGGGTCGTACATTTAAGTAATTATACGTTCATCACGTACTCTTGTGTTTAACGTGTGTGCCCCCATAGGCTCACACACTTTTAGTTGTTTACGTGTGTTTTAAACTCCCATAAACCAACAGTTGTTCCTGAAAGAGAAGGTTGGTTGATGATCACCTCATAGAAAATTAACTTCAAAACGACTAGAACTTCGTCTTGACCATTCTCTTTGGTTGTAATGAAATTTGACTTTGATTCCTTAGTTATTTCGGCAAGCCTCCTGTTACCATCTTGCGTTCGTTGACATTGGTTTTATTTAAATCAACTGTAGTGGTTTGGGGGTGTTTGTAGCTGATGGGCGTTGGCCGGGTTAAGAATCAGATTTTAGGGGAGTTGTTTCCTCATTTTTCATAGGTTTAGTATCTATAAACAAGTTCAAGTTTCAACAAATAATGGTTCATTTATATTCAATAGTTAGTAATATTATGTCACAAGGATGTTGTTCAATGTAATTGAAAAAAGGGAAATTGCAAATATATCACTGTAAAACTTAAAATTGCGTAAATATCCAACTTAAATTCATAATTGCATATATATCATTTAAAAAGCTCAAATATTGTATATATATCCAACTTAAACTACTAATTGCATATATATCTTTTCTAAACTTACGTAATTGCATATATATCATTCTGTAAACCTTTATAATTGCATATATTTTTTCTAAACCGTTAATATGTCATATATATCAAAATAATTATTTGGCGTAATTTTGAACTCAAAATTATGATAATTTATAATTTTACAAATAACAAAACCAACATTTAATTTGTTTTAAAGCTTCGGTATTCCAATATTAGAATAAACTAGATGACCAAAAATAATATATCAAGATAATATTTAACCTCACAAAAAAGTCATTTTATCTCATATTGTTGTTTCCGTTTCACAATCGTATAAAAACAATAAGAACAACTGATTGTGAACAATGACTGAAAAGATGTAAGTAAAGATAAGTTTTAACAAGATAAACACACTGAATAATTGTCAACGTTTATATTCTTTATTAAAACGAATAAAAAAGAATACATTACCCAAGTACTTGCGGAATAGTACTTAAGATTGAAATGACAAGTTTGGTATGACTCCTCACTAAGCTTAGGCTAAGTCCAAGCACAACTACACAGGAACCACTGAGCTATCTCAGGGACATAGTTGTATTTTGAGGAGTGAAAGATTGCGTGTGTGTGTAATTTACAATTAATGCACAAGCTTAAAATCTTTCACTCCATCTCTTATGCTATTTATACAAGTAGGTTTTTAACTCTATCATAGAGGACAAACTGATAGTTTACAGAAAAACAAATACTGATGTATTTTGTCTCTGTTTACATTTGCTATTTGGAGTAAGTGACAAGGCTACTTTCTTTGAGTCAGTGATGACACTGAGCCTCGTAGTTAGTGATTCAGGGAAAGTTTGAATTTGGTTGATAAGGACTTCGTCTTATCTGTTTCAAACTTATCCCGCCTTGTCCCACTCATTCTTCAGTCTTCATAGCCTTCAGTCTTCATCTTCAGTTTGTCTTCAGTGGTAGTAGTTGGTGAGGAGTTTTGGGATTCAGTGAGTTATTATCATCACTCATTGAATCCACCATCTTCTTCTTCACTCAGTCTTCACCCTTTAAGTTCCGCCTAACTGGGTGGAGAGACTTTTTTGTCTCTTACTGAGTATCCCGAAGATAGCTCACTGAGTAACTATGCGCTCAATGACTTGTTAGTGTTTAAGGGACTAAACACTTAGGGTATTTTCTATTCAAATTCTAGACTTAAGGGGTTTGGGTATTCACTGAACCCAACAGTCTCCCCCTATTTGGATATACAAATAGCCTAATTGTTTGATCAGTGTAAGTGAGCAAATGGCTTCTTCTCACACTGAATGTACTAATGAGCATAATAAGGAACACTGAAAATTTTAACAAAACATACATCGTTTATTCACCAGATTACATAGTTCCTATTACTAGTACAAAAGATAACTGATAAGGCATATGATGATGTCAATCAAGACGGATTCCCAGTGCTTCTAGCTTTGGTTTCTTGGCGAGGAGTGTTGCTTTGTCGTGTCTCTCTTATCTTGGCATTCGAGGCGGTGCGAGAACGATGTTTTCGGGAGTTTAGATTTGAGAGGCCACTTTGGTAGGTAGCTTGCCATTGTAGCCACTTTGCTCGATTGATGTCACTCCATATTTGGAATCTTTGGGTTCCATAGACATCAATAAAGAAAAGTCCTCTTTTAGGCTTTTCTATAACTAAACATTTCACAAACTTAACCCCTTCCGGAAGCTCCCTGTTGCAGTCAAAACCAAGGACTTTAGCTTCAGGCTTAGATTCAACCCTTTTTCTTTTGCCTTGGGATGATTGAGGTTGAGATCCTTGAGATGCAGTGTGAGCTGGCTGTATCCTAAGTTGTGCTGGTGCATCCCTGAGTCTTTCATAACGCTTGCTGAGGGATTTCATCAGTTCCTTGACCACTGCATTTTGCTTCTTCGCTATGATAGGACCAAGCTCATCAAGTTCAGTGATCCTAAAGTCAGTGAACTTCAAGGGATCATGAACCACAAAATGCCTTTTATCATCCCCACAGACATTCATTGCCGGTGGTTTGGATCCGGGATGATTTTCACATCGATGATTTTCTCGGGTAGCCTTATGCTTGTCATGGTCCAGTTGTAGTGATTGATCCTTTCTTGCCTGATTGTAGCAGTCTTCTTGTTCTTTTATCTAGCCTTTTTCTCATAGTAGCCATTTCAGCATTCTGAGCATCTTTGAACTGTTGGCCTGCTTGTCCTTTTTCAAGCTTTTTAGGATTAATTCCAATCTTTTCAGCTTCTTCAGCCACTACTTGGACAAGGGCTTCTTTGCTTATCCTTTCCTCCTCAGCCAATTTCTTACGTTTGTCTTCCTTTTCAAGGTAGGCAGTTAGCTGTTCTGGAGTAAGCAGATACCTGGTGTTACCAATGACATATGAGATCTTTTCAGTCTCCTTTGTGGTCATTATGGCTTTTCCTTTATCCCGAGCTGATGTAGAAGATGCTACCAGTGGAGGTGTGGTTGTGATTATTGGTGTTATTATTGTTGTTGTCATTGTTACTGAGGTTGTTGTTGTTGTTCTTTGTTGGTGGGATGATGAGATTGGTGTTCTTGATATAGGTTGGTGACTCCCCTCAAGATGAGAAGGAGTCTCTTAAGTGGCTTTCTCCCCTCAGCTGTTCTTCGCAACATCGGTGAGAGCAAGAGTTGTTTGAGATACTGAGGGAAAGGGAGCTGCTTGACCTTTAAAGGCTTGATATATCTCCGAGACCATGGATTTGATGTCAGATGTATCTTGTTGAAGACTTGTGACCTTTTCAGGAAGATTGGCTTGAGATAATTCCAGTGCTTTCATTCTAGGCCCAAGATTCCAGGCCATAGAAGAGGATTATTTAGCCAGATCAATAACCTTAGCATCTAGTAAACCCAATGTGGATTGAAGAGACTGTACTGAAGAGTAAAGACCCCGAACATTTGCAGAGTTGAGCATGTTGATCAGTTTAGTGAGACTGGAGGAATTCTTCATGTAGAACTCAGTAGCCTCGAGCACTTTGGAGTTGAGTGCTGGGTCTTCTTTGACAGAGTCCCTAATTTCATCTAGTTTGGTGTGAGACTCCTGAAAGTATTTTGAGAAATTTCGTCAGGTTGTCATCCAGTCTGTGTAGATGTTCATACATGAGATCCTTGTGCTCATTAGTGTTTGCATTGGTAGTAAGCACTTCAGCTTTCATATCTGCATAGCTGGCAGCTGCTTCAACATGCTAATCCCAGAGGGTATCAGTAACACCAGAATATAGTCTCCTTGTAGCCCTTTTAATCCACATTACCAGCTTCCTTTCAGTGAGTAGAATGGGGTTGTCATACTGCTTCCATTCATCAGAGGTTGAGGAGCCTGAGGAAGCAGATGAGTTATCATCATGAAAGGCTGACTCCTCAGGCTTCTTAGGATCAGGCTGAGGTTCTTGTTCATGTTGTTGAACCTCAGCGTCCATTTCTTCTCCAGCAGAAAGGATTTCATCTTCACTGTCAGTAAGCTCCTCATCAGAAAAAAGTATATCAATGACCTCAGCAACAATTAACAAACCAGTGGTGGTGATGGGTTCCGTATCAGTAGGTGGTTTTTGTCCCCCTGAGTCTTTGTCCCCCTGTGACCCCTTAGACACTGATGGGTTTTTCCCAGTGCCTTCGCCGGAGTCAGGATTGGTTGTGAGTTTTGTATCGGCGGGTTGTTTCTTTCCCTCTGAGTCTTTGTCCCTCTGTGCTCCTTCAAGCATTGGTGGGTGTTGAAGCAGTGGCCGTGATATCCCTATTAGTGGGTTGTTTGTTTCCCCCTGAGTCTTTGGGATCATTTGTTTTGCCCTCAGACAAAAGCGTGGTTTTGCGAATGTCCTCCTCGAGCTGAGTGGAAGGCGCTCCCCTACCAACGGGTTGTTTGTTTCCCTCTGGATGTTAGGGAGTAGTTTGTGGGACCAAGGGCATTGACTGTGATGTATTAGTGTTCTTCGATGTCACCGGGGTGGATGTTGATTGGTCTTCCTTGGGTGGCATATCAGTCTTGGGCTTTCTTTGCCTTTTAGGATGTGTTCCAGAAGCCTCAGGGCCCTGAGACTTGGGTTTGGTTTTAGTCCCATCAAACTTCCCTTTCTCTTTTAGGAGCAGGGGTTTGGAGACACCGAGTCCCTCAGTTGTTCTGACAACCATATGAGCCGTCAATTCAATATCGATAACAAGGGATGTGTCTCTTTGAAAATTTGAGGGCTCGAGGATTGCGTGTAAAGCGCAATATTTGTATTCACGAGGATAATTTCAACCCGGTAACATTTGCAAAGCACATGAGACAAACCTAGGTGCGAAACATATTTCGCCTAGTTTTGCTCGATGGGTTGGTTACGAGATCACTTTAAATGATCTCCCTATGTCGACAAAGAGTCCACATCATCAAGTTATATGCCATCATCAACCGAATAGAGTTAACTTGTTCAGTGGATGAGTGGTTCCCGACGAGAACCTGAATCACAAAAGTGAACAGGATCTTCCAAGCCACAGGAAAAGAGTTCTTGGGGACTGGGGTTTTGTCCAAAAATTTTGGATCTAAAACAATTTTGCCTCACTCAACCTTAACAGTGGCTGGGTCAGGGTGAGCAACATATTGTCCCGGATTATAGTCTAGCCCTGTTGATGTACAAAAAGTTTTATAGTCCAGGGTGACTGATTGTTCCCTGTTTAAAATAGTAAACTTGATGAGAAACTCTCTGAGTGGTCGAAGGTCTGTCTCATCAGTTGTGGGTGTCGGGTCATAGGCCACTGCAGTAGCCCAAAAATCCCTGAGGAGGTTTTGGTACAGTATTGAGGGACACTGAACAAAGGCCTGTTTCAGTGGGCAGTTTAGTAAAATTTCATGATTCCCTTATAGGCTGGGACATCATGTGGGTATTCAAAGTTTCGTATAACGTTATTATTTTTAACTCAACATTTTCTAGACTGCCCACCCACTGAGGTGCAAAATGAAGAGACTGTGTTCTTGCCATTTCCATTGAAAGATTTTTAGGGTTTTTTGGATAAAATTTTCTTGACAAGAACAATCAAAGAGGTGAAAGTCTCTTGAGTTTTGTGATGAAAAATATTTTGTAAATTGTTTACAGAGAAGATTTTGCTTAAAAACTGGTTGAAGATCAAAGAACACACAATGTTTTCTTGGTTGAGAAAAGATTTTGACAGAGTTTTGATGCCGAAAACAATTTTGTGTGTTTTAATGTGTTTTGAGAGGGGTTTGTATAGAGTGGTGAGAGGGTAGATTTTGCACATGTGAGGATTTATAAAGTTTTTATTGAAAAAGTTTTATTTACCTCATTTAATGCGACTATTCCACTACCCGCAGTTTTCTCACGGTTTTCAAGGGAATAGTTGCGAGGTGCGATAAAGTGCATCTTGCAGGTTAAAATATCCTAAGGATATTTGTTGTGAGAGGAGGCATTAAATGCCAAGTGGGATGAGGTAAGGTTGTAAGGGACCCATGACATGGATGACAGAAGGATAAAGAGACATATATTCCTATATTAAATTGGTGATTTTACCAACCCAGGACATTAAGTAACTGATACTTAGAACATTTAGTTTCTTATTCAATTCTCTTTGTCCAATGTCAGGGACCCTGAATGAGTCTTACTCATTCAGTGAGAAAATGAATTTGGGGTTTTGTTCAGAGATCAGGAACCATTTCAGAGAGAACTTACTGAGATTAGGATTGATTTTCAGTTCTCGACTTTCGGTGTCAAGCATTCCCAATTCGACTTTCGGTCTCTCAAGGTAGGTTCATCCAAGGGTTTGGTGAAGATATCGCAAGTTGATACTCGGTAGGGATGAAGTGGAGTTCAATGTCTCTTTTCATGATGTGGTCCCCGATAAAATGATATCGATATCAATGTGTTTGGTTACGAAGGATGTGGTTCTTTGGAGATTGCAATAGCACCGTGTTGTCACAAAAGATGGGTACCATTTTGTAATGGATGTCATAGTCACCGAGTTGAATTTTCATCCATAGTACATTGGCACAACACCGTGATAAGGTTTTAAAATGTACCTTTTGAGGGTCGTTTAAGCCCTTATTTGATCACTTTTGTATCCGTTATTACTTAATATCGTTCCTTTTCACTTTTAGGTCTCTTGAAGGCAAATTCTTTGGAATGGCACTTATTTGGACGAAAAGCGCGGATATCTGAAGAAAATGGCCAAAGTCAAGAATCGAGACACTCAAGTCTTTGAAATACAAGGGGCGGCGTCGGTGTTAGCTAGTGACGCCGTCGGAGCACTTCAATGTGGCTCGTAGCCAAATTGCTTATTTTCAAGTGGCGGTGTCGGGCTTTAAAAAGTAGGTCGTCGCAACTCGGGCGGCCTAGATTTGATCGAGGCGGCGTCGAGGCGAAGGGACGGCGTCACAAGCATAAGGTGGCGCCGTCGCAAGACTAACGTGGCCAAGGCGAAACCCTAATGGCGGCGACCGGCGGCGTCACAAATCATAAGGTGGCCGTCGCGATTGTAATCTTATATATAGAATCCGAATTTTTCGGTTTTAGTGTGTAGTCTTTTGGAGTAAAACCTAAACCGAACCAAGGTGTCTTGTACGGTATTTTAGGGTTCAAACCCTATCTTACATCAAGATAAGTGTTTTACTTCATTAATTCAATTATGTCTTCAATTATTTGTGTGTATGCTTGCATGTTCTCCATGTCCGGCTAATTTACTTGTGTGTTTGCTTAGGAATATGAAACTTAATTATTGAATATTGATTGGTTGTCTCTTATCTTAATTGTTAATGATCTAGTAATGCGATAGGTCATTCGTTGTGTAGTTAATGCTTGATTAATCTTTGTGAACCTTAGACTATAACACCTAGAGTAGTTGTAGGCTAAACCATCCAAAGAGTACCTTAGAGTTAGAGTTTATAATTCCTAGAGATTTTGTAGGCGAGACCCTTTGGTAGTTTCAAAGAGTTAGGGACAAACGCATACCCTACGACTTTAGACACACAACGCGATTAAGAATAAGGGCGTGACAATTCAACCATCAATAGGAGATAATTAAGGAGTAATAAAACCTAAGTAAACACATCTTTAAACCATCATACGAGCACACAATAATTAGACATAGACTACATACACCTTAGATTAGATAATTAGATAAGTAGAGTAATCGGTGAAATACCAACCCCAATCCAAACCCGAGATTCGTACCTTTCCTTTTCTAAAAATATAAAAAAGATAAAAATAATCTTCCTCAACCCCAACCTTAGCGTAGTAACTTCTCACTAGCATTCCTATTCCCCAGAGAGCGATATCAATACCGTGGCTTACCCTAATACTACACTACAACGATTAGGTTCCTTGCCTAGGGTGTTATAAAACTTGCTCGAAGAAAAGGAAGTTCCTTTGACCCCGAGCGCGCGTGTAGCGTTATCAAGTTTTGGCGCGTTGTGCGGGGAATAGAATAGCTAGTTAGTAGTCCACCTCGTTTAGGTTTCTTTGCTTGATTCCTATCAAGTAAAATTTTTCTCAATTTTTAGCTTCCTCGTAGTCTATCCCCCTTCTTCGTGACCTTTGTTCGTAACCCCATCACTTTTCATCATGGAAGGTGATAACCAACTGCCATTTCCCCTACCAACCCCCTTAGACAACTTAGAACCCGCAGTTCCACCAAAACCCTTCTTGAACCTTTTGCGAGAACCGAAGAGAGCTCAATAGGCGAAGAAAAGCTCTCCATGATTCGGAACCTCAAGGCACTTCCATCAACTTTGATGAAGTCTGGTGACGAAGAGTCCTCTCATTCCCACAATCCCTGAAACCATCATCATTGACGATGCGAGCCAACATGGCGAGGAAATTCCGCCACTCGGTCAATGGACCCATCAATCCTCTGAAGCAAAATCCTCGGGAATACTCTTCCCCTCGCATCTGGATTTACGGTGCCATTGTCTACCCTTGAGAACAAGTCAATGAGGTATTGCATGCCTCGACATTTGGCTTATCAAAATGCATGTCAATTCCATGGATCCCGGCGAAAACCAATCCACCACATCAAACAATTTTTAAAATTGTTGATGCTATCTATCCGACGGGGCATCCAAGGAGACATCTAGACTCGGTTTTCCCATTTTCTCTTCAAGGACAGGCCAAGGGTGGCTCGATAAGCTTCCTCCAAAGTCTATTTTCACGTGGGAACAACTCACAACCAAGTTCACCAAGTTCTTTCCCCCTGGAAGAACTGCATTAATTAGGAGCAAAATTCTTCACTTCCATCAAACAGATGGAGAATCTATCATTAACTCCTGGAATCGTTACAAAGATCTTATTCAACAAGCCCCACACCATGGTATCAACCTTTGGTTGCTTGTTCAAATCTTTTACGACAATGTCTCCCGAAAGGATCAAAAAGGGATTGACTTCTCAACTGGCCGAAGAATTTCTAATCTCACTGCGGAAGAAGGGTGGAACCGCATTGAGGAATACGTTCAATACCAAGACAACCATTGGAATGAGCCAGTATACGCAATAAGTATCTCCACTTTCTTGAATGAAAATTTATCATCTTTCGATGATCGGATTAAGAAAGCACAAGAGAAGCTTGCATACCTCACAAAATCGCGAACCAAAAGGTTATTTAACCCATACCTTATATCGACATTTGTGGAGGCCACGAGAGTGATGAGTGTGATGACACACGCCAAGAAAGCGTCTTCCTTTCCGGTCATGATATTTATGATGACCCTTCACTCCTCACATTCTATCAAAGCGATGAATGCAACCCTTGGGGCAATCTAAAATGGAAAAGCGAAGGAAAGGAGGATGCGAATACACCATCCGTGATGCCTTTGAAAAAGAACTCGGGCGGTTTACCATAGAAGGGCCACACTCTTAAAAGGTCTTGAGGGTTTATTCAAGCGACAAGTGAATTAGAGTCAATTCGCCAACCTCCACAAAGAATAAGCGAATGGCCCACCCATCACGATCCAACTTGCGCCATCACTACTCGATCGGGAATTACTACCAAGGATCCCCGCATCGACGAATCCCACCACCGGGGAACTGTGTTAGGAAATGAAGCAA
Organism: Chrysanthemum lavandulifolium; assembly: GCA_022545495.1. Lineage (NCBI taxonomy): Eukaryota > Viridiplantae > Streptophyta > Magnoliopsida > Asterales > Asteraceae > Chrysanthemum > Chrysanthemum lavandulifolium. Next base: position 256,781,114 of record CM040241.1, on the reverse strand, counting down.
TTCTGAACCTCCTTCAACTCCTCACGATCCCCTCCACAAACACCGGCACACCTTTGACCAACTCTGCGGATTCCTTATCCTCTCGTCGAAGAATCAAAAGGTGAAGAAGACAATGAGAGAATATTGTCTTATTTAAAGCGAGCTTCCGTCAACATACCACTTCTTGGCGTATTCTATCACATCCCTAAACATAGCAAATACTTCAAGAGGTTAATATCTAATCGGAAGAAACTTGAAGGGTTGATATCATTAGGAGAAGAATGCTCGGCTATCATCCAGAAAGGCCTGCCCAAGAAGAAAGAAGATCCAGGCAGTTTCACCATCCCTTGTTCTATAGGGGCGCTCTCTATGAAAAACGCCTTGGCGGATCTTGGGGCTAGCATTAACCTGATGCCTCACTCCCTGTTCCTCAAACTCGGATATTCAGGGCTGAAACCAACCAGGATGAGTATTCAATTAGCTGATCGATCAATCAAATATCCCATTGGGGTTTGTGAAAATGTTCTTGTAAGGGTAGGAGAATTCAAGTTTCCAGTTGATTTCGTGATTTTAGAAATGGAGGAAGATAACTCGGTCCCGATAATCCTTGGAAGACCTTTCTTGGCTACTGACTCGTGCCATTATCGATGTTCATGATGGTAAACTCACTTTACGAGTGGGGTCAGGAAGCAACCTTCGACATCAAGGATTCTATGAGTCACTCCTCCTCCTACGATCACCCTATTTATTTTGTTGAGGAAGTTGATGAATTTGTTGATGACATAGATGGCTGCATTGATGAGTATCTATTAAACGAATTCATAAATGATGATAACAACACAATAGGCGACAACGAAGAAATTAAGATGGTTGGAGCTGTTTCCTTTTACCCGCGTAAGGAAGAAATTGAACCCCTTGAGCTGCAAAAGCCAGAAAACAAGCTAAAACCATCAATCAAGGAACCCCCTACCTTAGAACTAAAAGATCTCCCGAGCCATTTAGAATACGCCTTCCTTCAAGGAAAGGACCAACTCCCTGTCATCATAAGCTCGTCGTGACCCTTTGGACAAAAAGAAGCTCTTGGAAGTTTTAAAAGAGTACAAAGGGTGATCGCGTGGAGTGTGGGTGACATTAAGGGTATTGATTCTACATTACGTACTCATAAAATCCTCATGGAAGAAGATTACAAACCAACCGTTCAACCGCAGAGGAGGTCAACCCTAACATTAAGGAGGTAGTAAAGAAAGAAGTCATCAAGCTCCTCGATGCGGCCTTATCTACCCCATTTCGGATAGCCCATGGGTCGGCCAGTCCAGTGGTTCCAAAAAGGGAGGAATAGCGGTTGTAAAGAATGAAAAGGGTGATTTAGTGCCACAAAAGCAGTTCTTGGTTGGCGTGTTTGTATCGACTACAGAAAGTTAAATGATGCCACCCGAAGATCATTTTCCTCTGCCATTCATTGACCAAATGCTCGAAAGGTTAGCCGGGCATGAATACTACTGTTTCCTTGATGGCTTTTCAGGATATTTTCAAATTCCCATTGCCCCTGAAGATCAGGAAAAGACTACGTTTACATGCCCATACGGGACGTTTGCCTACAAGCGAATGCCCTTCGGGTTATGTAACGCACCCGCCACCTTTCAGCGATGTATGATGGCCATATTCCATGAATTAATTGAGGACAACATGGAAGTCTTCATGGATGATTTCTCGGTATTTGGAAATTCCTTGACCTTTGTCTTTCCAACCTTAGGAAGATGTTGAAGCGGTGCGAAGAAACTAATTTGGTCCTAAATTGGGAAAAATGTCATTTCATGGTAAAGAAGGAATTGTCTTAGGGCATAAAGTCTCGGAAATGGAATTGAGGTCGATAGAGCAAAAATCGAGCGATATCAAACTCCCTATCCTACCACCGTTAAAGCCATTCGCGACTTTCTAGGTCATGCGGGTTTTATCGAAGGTTTATTAAAGACTTCTCGAAAATTGCCCGACCAATGACACAGCTTCTTGTTAAGGATGCCCCTTTTGATTTTTTTGGAGAATGCAAAGAAGCATTCGACCGACTAAAGAAGGATCTTACTCAAGCGCCTATAATGGTCACCCCTGATTGGTCTCAGCCATTCGAAATCATGTGCGATGCTAGTGATTATCTTTGTAGGCGCCGTGCTCGGCCAAAGGAAAAGAAGCATTTTCAACCAATCTACTATGCTAGCAAAACCATGAATGTAGCGCAAGAAAATTACACAACTACGAGAAAGAGCTTTTAGTGTGGTTTTGCCTTGACAAGTTCGGGCAATATCTCGTTCTTTCTAAGGCTGTCGTCTTCATTGATCACTCCGCCTTGCGCTACTTGTTTTCAAGCAAGATGCGAAACCCGACTAATTAGGTGGATTCTATTACTTCAAGAATTCGACATTGAAATTCGAGATAAAAGGGGTGAAAATCTTCTTCTGCGATCATCATCACGCTTGGAAAACCACGATCTTGAGAATTCGATCATACCGAGATTCGCGACTCTTTTCGAGGCGGCTAATGGCCATTAAGGAAATTGAGCCATGGTATGCGGATTATGCTAACTATCATCGGTAGGGTTTTGCCAAATTACATGACCAAGCAAGATAAAGGAAATTCTTCACTACGCTAAAACATTACTTACGGGATGAGCCCTTCCTATTCGCATATGCCCGATCAAATCATTCGGCGTTGCGTGGCGGAAGAGATTGATCGAGTTACGAAAAGAATGCCATGCGGGACCATCGGAGGACATCACGGTGTAAATGTCACGGCACGAAAGGTTTTCGATGCGGATTCTCTTGGCCTACTATTTTTCGAGGCGTTAAGAGATTGGTTCAAGCGTGTGATGCATGCCAGCGATCGGAAACATCTCGCGAAGGATGAATCACCTCGAATTATATCCAAGTGCGAAATATTCGATGTTTGGGGTATAGACTTCATGGGACCTTTTCCATCATCCGGAGGAAATGAATACATTCTCGTAGCTATTGATTATGTATCCAAATGGGTAGAGGCTCAAGCCCTTAGGACTAATGATGCGAGGGTAGTTATTCATTTTCTTAAAAAGCTCTTCGCACGATTCGGGATTCCCAAGGCATTGATCAGTGATAGAGGAACCCACTTTTGCAATGCTCAAATGGAGAAGGTAATGAAGAAGTATGGCGTTCCACATAGATTTTCTACTGCATATCATCCTCAGACGAATGGACAAGTAGAAAACACAAATAGGGCATTAAAGCGGATACTTGAAAAAACGGTCCACCAGAATAGAAAAGATTGGGCATTCAAACTGGATGAGGCACTCTGGGCGTTCAGAACTGCTTACAAAACACCTATCGGAACAACCCGCACCCGCTTAGTATACGGGAAGGCGTGCCACCTCCTATTGAACTTGAGCAAAAAGCATATTGGGCACTTAAGGCTGTAATATGGATTATTACGAGCGAGGGTCAAATAGGTTCTTACTGACTTCAAGAATTGGATGAACTAAATTTGAGCGTATGAATCGTCGATCACATACAAAGAAAGGGCAAAAAATGGCATGATCAACGAATAAAGAGTCCTAAAGAGTTTTGGAAGGAGATAAGGTGCTCTTGTATAATTCAAGGCGAGATTATTTAGGAAAACTCAAATCGAGATGGTATGGACCTTTTTCGGTAAAAGCGAGATGAGCAATGGGCGGTGGTGCTACTAGACCACGATGGAAGGAATTTACCGTAAATGGACAACGTGTGAAACATTATCAGTTGGATAATAATGAAATGGTGAACGATGAAGATATTGTTTTAGAAGAAGGTGGCGGTAATGAAGTCACGTAAGGGCACGACTACGAGTCTAGCTACAAGACTCATAAATAAAGAAAAGCGCTTCGTGGGAGGCAACCCATGCTTAATTGTTTGCTTGTTAGTGTCATATATCTTTTATTGATTGCTTATTCTCATGTTTAAATTTGTAAAAATGCTTTATTTTGTTTTTAACCTCGTCTTAATTGCATATAAAGGTATTTTACATAAAGGATAAGTGTAGGGAGGATTACACACGTTTTCAAAAAAAACGTAAACATGAGAATAACAATTAATTAAAAGATATATATGTGTGTTTGTTCGAGTCAAATGCTTGTATCGAGTCATAATGGATGTTTTGCGAAATTTTTCCGATTCTAAAGATGTAAATTTTCGAATTTTTTCGAGAAAATCATGAGACCGGTTTTGTCGGGATAACTGCGGCGTCGAGATCGCAACTGACGGCGTCGGGAAGGAGTAAAACAACAGTTACTTTTTCTCGTTTTCGAGCTACTTATAAATTTTGGAATTTTCGGTCTTAATTTTCGAAGTGCAGTAAACATCCATTCCACAAGCATTATATCCTAGTTTAGTAGAGTCTTATATATATTATTACCGCCGATTTTACGCGAAGGTTTCGTTTGTTTTCTTCAAGTGTGCGGGTTTAATTTATTAAGAAGAAGATACATAAGATTGGAAGGAGCTTTTCACGCATACATTCTTCTTGGAAAGGATTTAACCACCACTTTACGGATCCTACCGAGCTAATCGGGGAGTATTAGTTTCTTTCGTTTTAATTACCTTCTATTATCATAACTTTGATACTTTCGGGAACATTGGGGACAATGTTCGGTTTAAGTGTAGGGAGGAAAATAAAGCGGGAACTTTGAAACTATGCTTATCCTTGATTATTTGCTTTGTCCAATTGTATTTGTGTAATAAACCATGAGAAAATGTCGGTTAGGGTAATTTTGGCACCAAATTTAAAATTTTCATGACATATAGGAGTGGGCCATTAGTCTTAACAAAAGCGTCTCACGGATAGGAAGTTGCATGACTAGCACAAAACCCTTTACCACCTAAATTCCACCCAAAATGTGAGGATCGCCCTTAGATTAGTAGGAATTAAAGCATTCATCTTTAATGCTTAGAGTGTGAACCGGTAGTATAATAGATTCTAGAACTTGTTTTGTGATGCATCCGAGATCGCTAGTAAGACTACACTTGTGTAGTTAGGAATAACTAAATGATAAGAGGCATTAGGATAACCCTTGTTTGATACCGTAATATAATTACTTCTTCCACATCGGTTGAGTAATTCCCCACACCTTTGCGTTGTACTCATCTTTAGTACACGATACCCTAGTTAACCCCTCGAGCCTATCCTTTTCGCGGTTCTCGTGATGTTTGGTTTTTGGAATATCAATGAAAGCATTGTTTACACCCCACCCCAAATGTACACCCAAATCGCCTTAGCCTACCTTGTATGCACTCACTTTTAGTGCATTATTGTTATCACCCTAAACCCTTAGTTCAATTATCTAGTTGCTTGCATGAGTTGCTAAGTCGAGTCATATCCTTTGTACAGTTTTGGGACGATTGGGACTCATGGGAAAAGTTAAAGTTTATGAAATGATTGGAAGGGGCGTTAAATTTAAATTCCCTTATTTGCGTAATAATGTACCCCAAGTGTTTTGATCTTTTCAATTCGGGTCAAATTAGTGTTAGAGTAATAAAAACTCAAGTGTAGGGATGTGCCTATAAATCCCTATCATTTTGATGTTACCGTAGAGGATGGTAGAGTAAAAGTGTATGAAAAAAAAAAAAAAAAAATCGAAAAAAAAAAGAAAAAAAAAAAAAAAAATAGAGTGTTCAAAAAAAAAAAAAAAAAAACGGGCTACCATCCTACATCTATCTTTAAATTTATGTTTGTTTGTTTGAGTTATCTAGAGTTTAGAGTGTCGAGTCTTGGCTTAGCAGCGCCATTCTTCGTATGCTTGTAACATAAAGATTTTTGACTTGCCACCACTAAATAGCCTATCCCACCAAACCCTTTGTTTCCCTACCGTAAGCCTAACATTACAACCCTTTAAAGACCTCTTTGATAGTCTTTCCTAGGTGCTTACGTAAGCGATGGAGGTTTGATCTATTCTCAAGCCTATGGTAATCTATGTACTAGGACCGGTTAATGAGTGTTTATCTTCCATTTCCAACTTGTTATATTTCATATACACCGAGAGATGTGAGTATCCAAACACCCCATGTGAGGTGCTAGTATGTAATTTCGTGCTTGTTATGACTTTTTGGGGCTTATATGTGTTGTGGATTGTTTTAAACCAATGCTTCATGACCCCAACTTATAAATTAATTGGCTAAAAGCACATTTGCTTGAGGACAAGCAAATACCAAGTGTAGGGATATTTGATAAGGTTTTAAAATGTACCTTTTGAGGGTCGTTTAAGCCCTTATTTGATCACTTTTGTATCCGTTATTACTTAATATCGTTCCTTTTCACTTTTAGGTCTCTTGAAGGCAAATTCTTTGGAATGGCACTTATTTGGACGAAAAGGCGCGGATATCTGAAGAAAATGGCCAAAGTCAAGAATCGAGACACTCAGTTCTTTGAAATACAAGGGGCGGCGTCGGTGTTATCTGTGGCGCCGTCGGATCACTTTTGTGACTCGGTAGCCAAATTGCTTATTTTCAAGTGGCGGTGTCGGGCTTTTAAAAGTAGGCCGTCGCAACTCGGGCGGCCTAGATTTGATCGAGACGGCGTCGAGGCGAAGGGGCGGCGTCACAAGCATAAGGTGGCGCCGTCGCCAAGACTAACGTGGCCAAGGCGAAACCCTAATAGCGGCGACCGGCGGCGTCACAAATCATAAGGTGGCGCCGTCGCGATTGTAATCTTATATATAGAATCCGAATTTTTAGTTTTAGTGTGTAGTCTTTTGGGTAAAACCTAAACCGAACCAAGGTTGTCTTGTACAGTATTTTAGGGTTTCAAACCCTATCTTACATCAAGATAAGTGTTTTACTTCATTAATTCAATTATGTCTTCAATTATTTGTGTGTATGCTTGCATGTTCTCCATGTCCGGCTAATTTACTTGTGTGTTTGCTTAGGGAATATGAAACTTAATTATTGAATATTGATTGGTTGTCTCTTATCTTAATTGTTAATGATCTAGTAATGCGATAGGTCATTCGTTGTGTAGTTAATGCTTGATTAATCTTTGTGAACCTTAGACTATAACACCTAGAGTAGTTGTAGGCTAAACCATCCAAAGAGTACCTTAGAGTTAGAGTTTATAATTCCTAGAGATTTTGTAGGCGAGACCCTTTGGTAGTTTCAAAGAGTTAGGGACAAGCGCATACCCTACGACTTTAGACACACAACGCGATTAAGAATAAGGGCGTGACAATTCAACCATCAATAGGAGATAATTAAGGAGTAATAAAACCTAAGTAAACACATCTTTAAACCATCATACGAGCACACAATAATTAGACATAGACTACATACACCTTAGATTAGATAATTAGATAAGTAGAGTAATCGGTGAAATACCAACCCCAATCCAAACCCGAGATTCGTACCTTTCCATTTTCTAAAAATATAAAAGATAAAAATAATCTTCCTCAACCCCAACCTTAGCGTAGTAACTTCTCACTAGCATTCCTATTCCCTAGAGAGCGATATCAATACCGTGGCTTACCCTAATACTACACTACAACGATTAGGTTCCTTTGCCTAGGGTGTTATAAAACTTGCTCGAAGAAAAGGAAGTTCCTTTGACCCCGAGCATATCTTTGGATTTCTAGTGGTTTTAGGTGGTTTTGAGTTTGAGAAAGTTTAGTGGTTTTAGCATCATTTGGTTGATTTCTAGTGTTAAAGTTTGGATTTTGGTTGTACTTTTGTGTTTAAGATCATCATATGTGTTTAGGTTTTGATTTGGAAGGCTTGAATCATCGTGGTTGGGTTGTTTTTGGATTGGAAAGTGGTGCTTTTGAATATGTTCTTCGTAGAGACTTGTAGTTATATTTCTTCGTAGAGACTTGTGGTTATGTTCTTCGTAGAGACTTGCAGTTATGTTGTTAGGAATTGGAAAATTTCTTAGTGAAGAGTCGGTCACCCCAAATGTTATCTAGCATAAGTTAGCTCGTAGATTTGTCGTTAGTCACGTTATTTATTGTTTTATTAGTTAGTCAGTAGCGTAAAATAGTTTAGTGCAACACCGTGGAGGAAGGACGGGTCTTTACCCTTGTATCCACGATCCGCGAGGCCGATAGGAGGTCGTGTATTTGTAACTATAAATACCCCTTCCATCCATGGAAGGGTGGTGCTTTCAATCTAATATTCCATACTTTTGTGTAAACCTCTACCAAGAAAACACCCTCTCTCTCTACTAACTCTCTAACTATGGCAAACATGTATTTTGATCATCCAAGACCACCCGAATCATCAAACACATAAAAATAACGATCCTACAATTGGTATCAGAGCCAAGGTTGTGTTGTTTTGATGATTTGTATGGTTCTTTATACGGTTTTAGTATGCGGGCTGTTTAGTTTTGATGTGGTTTGATGCATTTTGATATGGGATGTGTTTGTTGGTTGTGTTTTTGTGGTTCGAAACACTGTCTAAGCTACTCTTTGTATCAAGTTTAAAGTCAAAATATTTTTGTTAATAACAGTTTGCTATCATCATTGTTCTTGTATCCATGGTCCAACTTCTTTTTAGTCACGTTCCTGTTATGTGTTGTCAAAACAGTATCTTTGGTCACTTTTGTCAAATATATGTTTCAGATAACTTTGATTCTTTTATGACTAAGTTTGGTACCAAGTGTTGTGTTTTTTTTTTGTTGTTAAACCATGTGGTCAAAGTCTGTTATCTATGGTCAAACTCAGGCAAATATAAAAGTTTATAGCGATTTTCGGGTTTCATATGTATCTAGTCGATTTGATGAGTCAAAATGGGTCAAAAGGAAGCATTTTATGCTTGGTTTCAGGTTTACATTAAATATGGTCGGAAAACTCGTTAGAAAAAGTACAAAATTCTTGCTAGCGACTTGATGAACCCAAAAACAGACCTGGCGACTTGTCTTTAAAAGTCTAGATTCAGTGTACTTGTGTAGCGACTTATAATAGCAACTTGACTCTTAATTAACTAGCGACTTGCAATAAAAAAAAAAAAATGGTGGTTTGACTTTTGAGTCAAACTTGTGGCGAGTTGTTAAGTCATATGGGTGGCGAGTTGATTTTTGAGTCAACTCAGGTCATGTAGCGACTTAGTGCTAGCGACTTAGTGCTAGCGACTTAGTGCTAGCGACTAAGTGATAGCAGACTAGACTCTTGTCTACGGCTTAAGAACATAAAGGATGAAGGAGCAGATGATACAACCACAAGACCATGACAACAAAACATATACCAAGAACCAAAACTCACTTACGACTTCAAGTTCTACTCAACCCATCATCGATCATACAAACCCTTCATCACTACTTCTTCAACAAATCTCAAATTCCATACCCACTAAACAAAATAAATCACTTAAAATAAACTCTTAATTTGTCGACATCAAGAAACTTTTAGGCGTGAACATTATAAATCTCGATTATTCTTTTAGTGTGTTACTCGAGGTACAACAAGGCCATGGAACTTTCGGACCCATACACGAAAAGAATATATCATCATAGATCCGTGCTTTAAATGATAATGTCGAATAAATTGAAGTTAGAACAAAATAGTTAATGGTTTCATTCTCCTTCATGTTCGGTCAAATATGATGAAAATGACAAAAGAGTTAAGCAATATCTCGTTTGGTGTTGAAATGATTTTATTCAAATCGTTCAAAGTTTAAACACCACTTCATCATTGATCAATCATGTTTTCTATCCGAATATTATGACAAAGTATAACAACTATGTTATCTCTTTATCGTTAAGTTAGTTCCAGACTCTAAGATGAATCAAAGAAAAACCTACCGTGGATATTTTTTTGGTCCAGATGCATGTTCGAAAGTCTTTCACCATCCCTGTGGCTTGGATTTGTCTAATCCGACTCATGATTAGAAAAGAGTAATCTTTCTTTTCGGATTTAATCTCTTGTTGAGATGAGATTATTGATGTTCGAAAGTTGTTTTGTGACTTGCATTTGATAGAGGCAATTATTTTGATGAGATATCTTAGGGGTTGAGGAAGATTTTAGAGGTGATTGACTGTGTTTTGAGAATGATATTAGGGGGCGGCTAGTGTGAGATAGTTTAGGGTAAATGGTGGATTTGGAGGCGTTTAATCATCTGTTATATGAGAAGGTGAAGACTGATTATGTTGTGGAAATTTTTAGGGTTGGGATTATGTGAAAGAGGCGGACATGTTTGGGAGAAAAATTAGGGTTATGTGACCTAATGTTTAGGATATTGCATTTTATATTACGGATGATACAAGTAGATGGATCGGTTTTCTTTTGGTTGTTGAATCATGAATGGGCCAACGAAATTTAATGATGTGATGGGCTATGTTGCTTTGACGTCAAATACATGGGCCGAATACAGATATTGGATTCTTTCTGGATCACATTGTGTAATTTGATATCATGGGATATGTTGCTTAGACGTCAAATACTACTTGATACGTTTCGTCAAATCAAATGTAATGAATATTTGAAGTTATTGTTGCTGAAATTAGTTGATTTCAAATGATACTTCAAATTTGATGGGCTTCTATGTGCGGTATTGAGTGGTATTGGGTGACTAAATTGACCAAATTTAATGATTCATTACTATATCAAGTTTGTTTAAGAAACGGATATGGATCGGGCCTCGATTATTACTTGTAACCAAAGTTTGGGCCACACACATGATTGGGTTAGAAGGATTTTTCTCTAAGAATTGGATTATATGAGTCTTGGATTAAATGAGATTCGTTGAAGTAATTTGTGGTAATGAGATTTGTTGAAAAGACTTGATGATGCGAAGTTGTTTTAACAATGAAACTTGATTGGTTATGTTGATTGATACCTTGGTTTATGCATATTCACAATGGGGTTTATGTCAAGGCTTGTATTGATGATTGAACGAAGTTGACCACGGGGTTGTTGTACGGTATTTCTTATTTGGATTTGAAGTGAGTGTTTCCGGGCACGTTTACTTGTTTGGGCGTTTATAGATGGTGATAAAGACTTGGCTATTTAATTACGGTTGTGACTCTTTCTCGTTTAACCCACAACGTAACTATCTCTTCGATGTGTCTCACGATTGAGAATGTCAAGAGGTTTTGTACATTGGGTACACCGTTTCTTCTTCACAAGGATTAGTGCAAGGTTAAGTAACAAATCTGGGGAATTCTACTTCATGATCAAGTTTGACATATCGGGTTTACTTCACCAAGTGGTCGACAGTGGTAATGCGAATGCGTGAATGATGTGTTTTCCAAAGTGTTTATTGGATGGTTGATGATGTTGATGATATTGGACTATGAACCGTTGATGAACCGCTGCATGTTCCCCTAAAACAGATATTAACTGAAACCAAAGTTGTCATAACACATTCAAGTTTGACATTGTTTACGGTTTTGTCTTGATTTTGTAAAATCCATGAAAGAACCTATTTCTCGGTTTAAATCATAGACTTGTAAAATCCGTGACAATGGAAACATCTGGTATTAGTAAAGTGCATTTCGGATCTATCTTACGGTTTATTCTTGGTTTTGTAAAATCCATGAAAGAAACTATTTCTCGGTTTAAACCATAGAATTGTAAAATCCGTAATGATGGAACCATCTTGGAGAAAAGAAAGTGTATCTCGGATCTTATTGATGTTGGTGCTACGGTTTCTTCTTGAAGAATAGATAAAATGGTGTACTTCAGGAATTGGATGTGTGTTTGGATATTTGTCATGGCGGTTTGGTTATTACAAGGTTTTACGGGGTTATGCTTGTTAACCATGGTGGGATGAAACCATTATCATAGTTCACTTTAAAGGTCAAAGGAGGCTAGATTTGAGCTTTTAACTAGAAGATGTGACAACGGCGTTAATTGATATTATTTATTTGAGGTTGAAGTGAAATATCACGGCGAGTGTACTTAGTATCACGAAGGTATCGGGGATGGATGGATGAAGATTCTTCAAGATCCTTGTTCAAGCTTATTATCAAAATCAAAGACTTGGAAATCTAGTTATTGTTGGGTGACTTTTACCTTTTCTTTTACCACTTGGGGATTGGGCTCTTATCACTACAAAATAACTATCACTTTAAGGAGTTACGTTGTAGTGCTCGATGTCACATTCAATTGTGGATTTTCAAGAGGTGATGTCGTCTATTACTTGATGGTTGGTTGGTTGAAGAGTATAGAGTACTTAGAGATTCAATGGAGCATGAATTCTCGGCACCGCTCTTTGTTACATATGTGCAAGTTTAAGTCACGAGTTCGGGTTAGTTTACTTGAGGTCAAATTCATCATATTGGGTTTTCTCCATCGGTTGTCACGACAAAGAGCCTCTTGAATGATAATGGGGTTGATTACATGTTGTGCTAAGAGATGATGAAAAGAGAGATTATGGCGTCTACATTCACATCGATTCGGGCCTCGTACTCTAAAGAAAATAAATGTATGCGTTTGATGCGCATTATCTTGAAAGAAAGAAATCTTCTTATGGCGTATCTAAAGAAAAGAAATGTACATCAAAGAAGAAATCTTCTTATGACATGCCTCATGCCTCGTCTCCAAAGAAAAGAAAAGTGTGCGTGTCGATCGCTTTATCTTACGAAGAAGAGAAATCTTCTAATTAATGACCATTCTCATCAACATGCTTCATACTTTTCCATGCGCTTGGTCATCAAGTGAACCGGGCTACCACCGATTGTTTTCTCATTCCACTTGCTCGATTATAATGAAGATGGCGACATCATGTGCTTATTTTGCGGGAGAAAAGTGTGAATAGAACATTCGGATGATTTTCACTTATTTAATCAAGAATGGCAACTCCGTATGCAATTCTTGAGGGGGAAAAGTGTGAAATTTGCATGGTTGATTATTATTTGAGAATTTAAATGGTCATACGGCTCTAAACTCATGTAAGAACCGAGCTTCTTCTTATCGGGTAATCTTCACATGGAGTTTCTTCTTAAGAGCCGTTGGTTGACATCTTCACTTGGATTGATATGAGTTTATTGACAAAGTGCTTCCGGTTAATGCTTCACGTATACATCAACATGATGATTCGAACAACCTTACATTCTTGTTTGATGTGATTGTTTGTTTGGTATTACCATTTTGTGTGTTCGTTGCGCCTGATTCTTGATTTCCTTGATGAACATCTTTACATTCTTGTTTGATTGGGAGGATTTTAGTTAAGGGATTTGCAAGATGTAAGTTGATTGGGATGCTTTTGGTGATGTTCTTGTTTTGGTGAGTTGAAGATGTTAACTATCTATTCCCCAATTGGACAATCTTGAAGAAGGTCGAGTCTGATCGGTTCTACATTTTACGCTATATGTTAGAAGACTAAAGGCGAGTTGCATTTGATTATCAAAGACTTCTTCTTATTATGGGCATTTATCAAGCAGATTGTCGGTTTAGGGAGAGCACTAATTGGGGAGATTGAAATGCCAAATTTAATCCCTAATTAGACTTGCTCACGTTATTCTTGACAAGTTGATTCTCACGAGATACATTTGTGCTAATGTGTTCTTCTCAAAATATTTCTAGTATACGGACTTACAAAGAGTTCTTGATTACGAAGTGTCAAAACCGAGAAGAGAAAGGAGACAAGCATATAAACACAAAGCGAGTAAACTTGATGAACTTAATTCTTCTAAAAATTGAAGATATCCGGGAAGACAAATGTTATTACCATGAGAGAAACTCAAGGTTTGACTCATGGCGAGTAAACTTGATGAACTTAATACTTCTAAGTGATTGAAGATATCCGGAAAACAAATGTCATGACCGAGAGAAACTCGAGGTTTTACTCATCAAGGCTTTTGTGTTAGTATTTCAACTACGTGGGGAAGTGATGTTAGAAAGTTTACGAAGATAAAGAGGTACACTAGTATGTGGTGATTTCGATGGTATCGCAATGATCGGGGAGAGATTGTGTACATTGGGGATGCTCAATTTGTTTCACTTGAGTGCTTAATCGGTGATTCGAGAGATATAATCACTTATTCGGTGTTGACATCCGAGATTGTCACCCGAGAGATAATCGATGACTTGGCCTGCTTCTTCAATGTTATCGATTATTCATTCCTTGTGTATTGGTATACTTCGGATACTTGAGCTTCATACACATTCATCGAGGGACGAAAGATGTGAACATAGGGAGGTGTTCTACATTACCCTCTTGATGTGTATTCGGAGAGTTCTTGGATATTGGTGTACCGGGTTCTTGAGCTTCATACACGTTCATCGGGGAAGAAAAATGTGAACATGGGAAGGTGTTCTTCATTACCCTCATGAAGTGTATTTGGGAGAGTTCTTGAGCATTATACAAAGAAATTTCGCAACAATTCAACTACTTGGGGAATTGCTCTCTTGACACCTTTTGGAATGGATCGCTTGAGACTTGATGGTTATGAAATTTGAGAAGATTATTTATGTGTGGGATGATACGTTCTTGTTCTTATGGATGATATAACCCCGAGCGAAGATTCTCGATTATCGTTCTTAAAGGGCGGTGGATCAATGATAATGGTGTGCTTCTTTGTGCACTGGCTAAAGCAAGCTTGAAATAGAGCTTGAATCTGCTCAACATAAGGATTTTCGGTTTGGGGGCGCCAAAGTCTCTCTTTCATATGGCTCATATTTGTCTTCTATTCAAGAGCCTCGGAAGCTTTGGTGGTGAATGTTTAAGAGATGATGACTTCTATCTTCTCTGACGTCTTTGCTCGATATCCTTATCTCGGTACTCGTATCATCATCCTCTTTAACTATATCATCTACTCTATCCTTGTATATATTTATTATAAAACAAAATACAAAAATATAAAACCAACAAAACAAAATAGAAAAATATAAAACCATCAAAACAAAATAGAAAAATATAAAACCTTCAAAAAACCCATAAAAATCAGAAAATTTCAAAAAATACCAAAAATATGTTTTCTATGACATGTCTTACGGTATCGATAACATCTACGGTCTTAGAAATGTCATTCAATAATGGCACGGGACCATAGATGAAGTTCGACGAGGAGGTGTAAATATTCTTTTCTTTTCAAAACATGTTATAAACTCAAATCTGATTAAATGGCTTCAAATAATGGCTTGCAGTTACTTGAGATGTAACCCGTGCTTCAAAATATGGCTTGCTATTATTTACGATAGCAACCCGCTCTTTTAAAGAAAGGAAAGTGCTACGCTAAACAATTTTCAAATATTTCGTGCACTTATCCTAAAACAATTTGAGGAAAGTATGTCGAAGGGCTCTTTGTTCCTACACAAATGTTTTTCGTCTAAAATTCTTGAGAAAAATATTTGTTGTTTTCAAAAATGGTGGTAAATGAGTTGCTTTAAAAACAATCAGATTCGAGTTTTGTGAAAATTGAAAACTCAATCAATGACTTCAACGCTTTTAATCTTTTGGAAAATAAGTCATTGATTGAGGGGAAAATGTTTTCAAATTTATATCATCTAACGGACTTTCTTAATTATCCTCGTGCTTAACGAAAAATGATAGCGCCTATGTTGAAGGACTAGGTTTCTAGGATATGATTGTTAGGTTTAGATGATTAGAGTTTGAGAAACACATTATACCCATACCTTATATGATCGATTGATATGTTGGATTGACTTTTATTAGTCGATTGTTGTTTGGGTGATGTCGACCACCATATATCGTATGTGTGTTCACTAACGTATGCGGTATATTGGTTATAAGAATGTTCGATCCGGATCCCACAATTGAAGATGATTGGATGCGAAAGGAAAGGGTAACTATATCTTGGGTTGACAAATGAAGAAAGCGGAGCTTAATTGGACTTCAATGGAGAGTTGGCATAAATGCAGCGTAAGAGGTCTCCTTTGCATCGTGAGATGGTTTTCTTCTAAGTGATTGAAGAAGCGGAGCTTAATTTGACCTCGGTTGGCATTCAAAATGCAGCGTAAGAAGAAGTCTCTTGCATCTGAGACGGTTTTCTTCAAACCCTACAACAACAACAACATAAGCTTCTCAACCACCTAACGTATCTTTGTGCAGGATACCATTTTAAACAATTTTGAATAATTTGATTAAATTGTTTTGAAAATGGAAAATATTGTTTTGAAAATATATTGGACTAATTTTTGAAAATCTTTGGACTTCATGTTATCAAAACCTAAGTCACTCAATTATTGACTTTGTCATGGATTGAGGGAGAGTGATTTAAAATAAAATATTTTCAAACGATATTTCTTCACAAAAGTTCCGTTTGTATGCTAAAATGTGGTGATCTAAAGATTTAATGTTATGTCATGGTATGATTTTTCTTTAGAATCAAGGTCTTTCAAAATGAAATTTTTACATTCTTGTTTGATTGTGAAATTGTTTTGTTTTACTTAAAGATCTCTTAAAACTATCATACGACACTAACAATCTTTAATGTCTTAAAATGGTCCTTATCTATCATCTTTCAAAATTAAATCTTGCCCGTCTTTCCCCAAATTTTTCTAAATGATTTAAATCGGTTGGGATCACAAATCTCAAATGGTTTGATATTTTGATCGGGGTAGAGATCGTGTTTTAAATCTCAAATCTGTTTTAAATGGAATTGGTTTTAGTCCTTTAAAGGCACTCCGCCTCCATGTGCCAAACGATTTCAAAATACATAATGCACATGTTGAGGAGGAGGATTTATCCAAAACATGATGAGTATTTAAACAAGGCCGCATTTTCTCCCATGTTTTCTAAACCTAATTAAATCACTTGGGATCCAAAATCTCAAAGGGTTTGATATTTTTGATCGGGGAGAATTTGTGATTTAATAATGAAATTTGATAAAAGTTGATCGTTTTGATTCGGTTATGCGTTGCTCTCTCATATGTGCTAAGCGCTTTCGAATCTCGAAGCACATATTGAGGGGAACAAAACCATCGAGTACAAAGTTTTTAAAAGAGATTATAAAGTACCTTGATTGTGTTTTCAAATGGTTTCTTAATGGATTTTGTGATTGTGGATGTGCTTCAAAGAACTCTTGCCTCTATGTGATAAAAATGATTTCAAAATCCTATGCACATATTGAGGGAGAATTTTACCAAGAAAATCAAATGGCTTTTTCGTATGAAAATTGTGATCAAAGAAAATATTTCAAAGTCCTCTTGCCTCCATGTGCCAAACAATTTCTAAATCACACGCACATGTTGAGGGGAGGTTTTCTAAATGATCAAAACTATTAAGGTACAAAATGCTTTGATCTCGTATCACAAGTACCTTGATTGTTTTCAAATGATTTTCAATTGGTTCCATGAAGGAATGAACAATACCAAAAGACCGACCAATTTACTTTATGCATGGAGTTATAAGGATGGTTAGGTTAGGTATTCGTTCCCACGATCCGCCGAACGGAGGGATCTACCGAGGACAATCCACTAGATAGTGTAGAGTCCTTAGGTATATTGAAAAAAGGAGAAAAGTGAGGAATGGGAAGAGTGCGGGGCGAGACAGAGCTAGTCTTGGAATAAACCCAACAAGGTTCTAGTTATGAAGTCTCGGTAAGCTTGAAGGGGTTGAAGAATGAAAAAGAAATGAATGTGAAAAGGGTGAAAAGAAATAGCCCTCCATCAATTCAACCTTAGGGCGTAAACCGGGTTCAATTCATATGCTCTTTGGTGGTTACTAAGGTAACACGGTATTGAAGACAAGACATCATGGACCCGGTGATGCCTTGCACTAAACTTCCCAAACCACTCAAGTTCCTCTTAAAGGGCTTGTTTCATTCTCACGGGAACCGACATTATCTATCGACT
Organism: Chrysanthemum lavandulifolium; assembly: GCA_022545495.1. NCBI lineage: Eukaryota > Viridiplantae > Streptophyta > Magnoliopsida > Asterales > Asteraceae > Chrysanthemum > Chrysanthemum lavandulifolium. Next base: position 256,763,398 of record CM040241.1, on the reverse strand, counting down.
TTCTCTTAGAGATTGTTGATATTGAAGAAGGAGACCCTCTCCTAGTCTCGGCATAGGAACCAAATGTGCACGATTGAGTCTAGAGCCAAGAGATCATCCACAATATCTCATTAGGACACTAAATTATTGAAGACTTGCTTTTCACACAATGTGGAAAGTAAGTATATATTAAGAGTCCTCGCATTATCCTTGTGGTATTGCGGAACATCCGAGTGATATGAAAATATTCACGATGAAGATGGAAATCCTTCAGAGCCAACATCAAACAAGCTCTTGGTGGGTGACATGTGAGATCTTCTGCAAAGATCAAGCTTGTGACAAGCTGGATAGAAACGATGGGCGATTCTTTCTTGAATCAACCTTGGTCCGAGAATGGAATTGGCGAATACTTTTGGAAAAACCGTTCGATGTGCAAACCTTCTTTTCTCTAGCACGTCGAATGTGTATTGTTTTCAAATTCAAAAGTATCTCGATTGAAAAATACTTTTAGAAAAACCGTTCGATGTGCGAATCTCTTCTTTTTAAGCACGTCGAATGTGTACTCATTCTCTAATACAAAAGTATTTTCATTGAAAATTGATCTTTCTCATAAAACCTTCGTCGTATTGCAAAACTCTTTATTCTAAGCAATACGCGATTGTTTTCAAATCAATTTTCATCAATCGGTGAATCTCGATTCATTGGTTCACTCGCTCCGTGTTGTCTTCTTTGAGGCGTTCGGTTTGAGAACGACTAGAAACATTGCGAAACCCTGTCAAGGAGATTCTTAGGAATCCTACGATCACGAGCGGTACTTGTCTTGATCAGCGGGGAACCGTGGGCGTGTACCTCGATTCAGCGAAAGTGATCAAAGACACTTTCGTGCGCTTTATTGCTAGCGTCGTATGCGGTACACCCGGCGATTGCGGTGATCGAATTGAGAGTCAATCAAAGCCGCATGCTCACGGCATCCACACTTATTTGAAGAAATCATGGTGGTGCATATCTACATAACACGGCTCGATATTTCATACTATGCTTATGCTTATTGCTGCAAATATCATGAACCGATGAAGGCTTCCGCTACTCGATGGAAAGATGTCATGATTCAAAAGTGTGAGCATGTCGGTCCAAAAGTCACAACTTCACATGAAGGCAACACAACTATGGATGATCGGAGAGATTTCTTGTGGTGATGATCTCAGAAAGCTCGAAGATCATCAAGATGTGGATCGGTTCAAAGACCTCCCGAAAGTACAATCAATCGGACTTTGAAGTTGCACTACTAAAGCACAAAGATTGCGAAATGAAGAATTCAAGTCTCGAGCTCAAGAACATTGTCAAGAATAGAATGCTAGGATTGAAATGTAAAACATGGGGTGACCTCCTTAGGGAGATTGTTAGGAATTGGAAAATTTCATAGTGAAGAGTCGGTCACCCCAAATGTTATCTAGCATAAGTTAGCTCGTAGATTTGTCGTTAGTCACGTTATTTATTGTTTTATTAGTTAGTCGTGGCGTAAAATAGTTTAGTGCAACACCGTGGAGGAAGGACGGGTCTTTACCCATCTGTATCCACGATCCACGGGCCGATAGGAGGTCGTGTATTTGTAAGTATAAATACCCCTTCCATCCATGGAAGGGTGGTGCTTCAATCTAATATTCCATACTTTTGTGTAAACCTCTACCAAGAAAACACCCTCTCTCTACTAACTCTCTAACTATGGCAAACATGTATTTTGATCATCCAAGACCACCGAATCATCAAACACATAAAAATAACGATCCTACATATGTTTTTGTAGAGACTTGCGATTATGGTTTCGTAGAGACTTGCGATTATGTTTCGTAGAGACTTCTTTGTTATGTTTTTCGTAGAGACTTGTGGTTATGTCCAGATTCAATGTATCTGTCTAGAGACTTGTAGCCTATTTTGGTAGAGACTTGGCGTAGAGACTTGGCGTAGAGAATTATCTTTACAATTTCTAGCAACTTGTCTCTGTTGTTACTAGGGAGTTGCTCTTTAGCTACTTGGCCACTTAGCGAGTTGCTCTTTAGCGACTTGGTTCATAGCGACTTGTGTTTAGCGACTTGGGTCATAGTGACTTGTGTGTAGCGACTTACTTCATAGCGACTTGTGTGTAGCGACTTGGTTCATAGCGAGTTGTCTCTAGCGACTTGAGCATCTAGCGACTTGTAACTAGCGATTTGCCTTCATAGAGGATTGTTAGAAGCGGTTTGACCATTTCATCATTGCGTTTTGTTGACTTTTCCGACAAAACTTCAAGCGGCTATAACTTTTGATCCGTAACTCCGTTTTCGACATTCTACCCATCAAAGCGACCGTGAGCGAGGAGAATGGCGCGCCGAATGAACTAAAGGCTAAATCCGCTCGAAAAAAGTCATCTTAACACATTCCATTGGTCATTGCTTAACGGTTTGGTCTTGATTTTAGTAAAATCCTTGAAAGATTCTATTTCTCGGTTTAAATCATAGACTTGTAAAATCCGTGCATTCTACTACATCATGTCTTACTCTCTTGACCCGGTAATTTGAGAAGTACTTATATTGTATGATGTTGTGGACAACAATGATAATGTTTGCTACCTTTGAGCAGTTCTTGATGATGGAATCAATCAATGATGATTTGAGTTCTTCATGCTCGGAGTCGATGAGAAAGATTTGCACCTATTGAGGCTATGGAATGCCATGCAAAGGAAAGTAGCATTGAACCTTATAAACAACTTCACTCACCTCATGTTACTTCTACCCACATCAATGGAGCGAACATGTATTGCCTCTTCCGTCGGGACTTATCCACGATAACGGGAACTCTGTTGTTAAACCTAGAGCAATTGGGCGACAACTTGACAAAGAGAAGGTTCATAAGGATAATTCAGTATTTGCACTTCAAGTGATCTACAAACACTTTCGAGTCATTCATTAGAAGGAATTCACATATGATTATGATCAAGACATGGTGAAATGTCCTTCAAGAGACACCTTTGGAATGGAAATTAGCGTGTTCACGGAGACACTTATCCATCTCATGGATAATGTGGATAATTATATTGAGGAAGTTACTCGAGCGATGCAAAAGTAGATGATAGTCGAATGCAGTTGAGAGATATTTGTGATAAGTCGGGTAATGTATCGGAAAGGTCGGGTGTTGCTAAATGCGAGAATATCGAAGCGACAAAGAATGATGTAACCATTGCTCGATAACTCATGTCACACAAGAAGTGGATATTGTGATCGAAAGGCGAATAAATCTCGGGCACAATCAATAAATTGTTGTGTTGAGACCGGTATGGCACCGGATGTTGGATCGATTGACACTTATCTGAGCTCGAGACAAATAAGCTTGAAAGCGACCGGTGTTCGGTGACTCTTGTTACACATGATGTGGATCGGATATCGGACGAGAAATTGAGCAGGGGTCATGTAACGAGGTACCCTTTCTTTCATTCAACACAATGCATACGCTAAAGTACTTAAACAAAGCGATCATGATCTTGAACATGACTTTGATAAATCTTACATGGCGAGGTGAGTGCGAGATTAAGTGTTTCAAAACAAAAGACATGGTTGATAAAAGGCTTTTGATGAACTTTCAAACAAATTATCAATTCTTGAAAAACATTGCATTTCACTTGAAATTGCGATCTGAGTAAAGAAGAAAGTTTTCAACAACAAACCATGTAAAAATCGGAACTTCACGAATTAGTGAACTTTTGAAATTAACACTTTGAAAGCTCGACTTCAAGACAAAGACTCAACCATTTACAATCTAAAGAAACATATTTACATCTTGAATGTGAAAAGTAATTTAGTCATGAATACACAAGACATTGACTCTCTTGTAACAAGAAATAATGAATTGTCAATTTATGTGGCTAAATTACTAAAGGAAAATGAGTCTTTGAGAAAGCATCACATAGAACTAAGTGAATCATCAAAGAAGCTAGAACTAAGTTAATAGAACAAAAAACTCTTTGATAGCAAAATTGATGATCTCAGCTCAACTTAGGAAAAGAGTTTCACTATTGTTGCTTTAAAAATGAGCTCGAGAAAACAACGAGAATAGTGTGAACACTAAGTTTGCAAAACCATCAATCTTGGGAAACCGGTTATTAGACAACCGAATGCGTTTAGATACGAGCGACCAAAATTTTCAAAAACAAGGTTTGCCTCCCAAGTTGATGGGAAACAAGTTTTGACAAAACCGGTCACTTCACCTCACTTGCCTAGGAAAATTGATATGAATGACTTGTATAAGAACTCTTATTTAGAAATGGCTAGAAAGAAGGCGCAGAATCGCAAAGAAGGAATTTTAGGTGCAAGACCTAGGGTGATGAATTTTCGAGATTTCAAGGCCGCTAGTAGTTCTAAACCATTACCTAGGAACACTAATCTAAATACTAGGGATTGGCTTACTTAAGAGTAGTTGCGTTTCGATTAAAGCTATTCCATAGCGAGATCACGCTAAGAAATCTAGACCTATTTACGAATCCAAACAAGTTGTTTGCTTAAAGTGTCCGAAATGTATCTTTAATGCTAATCATGATAAATGCTTCACAAAATCCACGAAGAAAGTAAATGCTCATGCAATGGTAAAACACAATTAAGTCTAGGATTTACACTAAGTCATCCACAGTGCATATGAAGCAAATGAAACCAAAAGCCTCGCCTAGATGGTTACCAATTGCTAAATCTTTGGAAACAAGGAATAAGGATAAGTCTCCCACTATGCATAAGAATCCTAACAATCCTAGACCTTGCCATAAGTGGATACCATCGGTAGAATTTTTAAGGATCTTTGGACTTGGGTGGATACCTACAGGAAATATGTTTACCATTGGCAATCTCAATGTTGACCGTGAAACCCCAAAGGGTTTGGATCTTGATGTCACTAACCAAAATATATGCAATAAAGTTTATAATATTAGTGCGGTAGTCCTTACTCGATTCGAGATACTTTGATCCTTCAATACATGGGTGGCTTAAAGTATGGATAATGAAGGATTGATATCTCATAACTCACGGGTTCAAGTTACTCAACATTGATATTCAATCGACTATGGCGTCATTCACATCAGCTCGGGCCTCGTACTCAATGAAAAGAAATGTATGCGTTTGGTGCACATTATCTTATAAAGAAGAGAAATCTTCTTATGACGTGTGAACACAACAGTTCATGCCTCGTACTCTAAAGAAAAGAAAAGTGTACGTTTCAGTGCGCTTTATCTTATAAAGAAGAGAAATCTTCTTATGATGTATGAACACAACAGTTCATGCCTCATTCTCCAAAGAAAAGAAAAGTGTACGTCTCAGTGCGCTTTATCTTCCAAAGAAGAGAAATCTTCTTATGAAGTTTGAATACTTCAGTTCAAGCCTCGTACCTAAAGAAAAGAAATGTGTACGCTTCGGTGCGCATTATCTTGGAAGAAGAAATCTTCTTATTATGACCATTCTCATCAACATCGTCATACTTTTTCCATCGTTTCGGTCATCAAGTGAACCGGGCTACCGCTGATTGTTTTCTCATTCCACTTGCTCGATTATAATGAAGATGGCGACATCATGTCTTTGATTTTGGGGGAAAGTGTGAATAGAACATTCGGATGATTTTCACTTATTTAATCAAGAATGGCATCTCCGTATGCAATTCTTTAGGGAGAAAAGTATGATAAATCTCGTGTTGTGTTATATATGAGAATATATGGTCATCTGACTCCAAACTCATGTAAGAACCGAGCTTCTTCTTATCGGGTCATCTTTACATGGTGTTTCTTCTAAGAGTTGTTAGTTGACATCTTCTGGTGATATGAGTTTATTGACAAAGTGCTTCGGTTAATGCTTCACGTGCACATCAACACGATGATTCGAACAACCTTACATTCTTGTTTGATGTGATTGTTTGCTTGGTGTTACCATTAAGTGTGTTCGTTCGGTGATTCTTGATTTCCTTGATGAACATCTTTACTGTTCTTGTTTGATTGGGAGGATCTTAATTAAGGGATTTGCAAGATGTAAGTTAATTGGGATGCTTTTGGTTATGGTCTTGTGTTTTGGTGAGTCGAAGATGTTAACTATCTATTCCCCAACTAGACAATCTTGAAGAAGGTCGAGTCTGATCATTCTACACTTTACTGCTGCGTGTTAGAAGACTAAAGGCGAGTTGCATTTAACAATCTAAAGACTTCTTCTTAATGGGCTATTATCAAGCAGTTGTCGGTTTAGGAGAGCACTAATTGGGGAGGTGAAATGTCGATTTAATCCCAATTAAACTTGCTCGCATACCTTGACAAGTTGATTCTCACGGATATATTAGTGCTAATAGTGTTCTTCTCAAAAGATTTCAAGTATTTGGGCTTACAAAGAGTTGTTGATTACGAAGTGTCAAAACCGGCAAGGGAAAGGAGACAAGCATCTAGCGAGTAAACAAGATGAACTTAATTCTTCTAAGTGATTGAAGATATCCGGGAAGGCGAATGTCATGACCGAGAGAAACTCAAGGTTTTACTCATCAAGGCGTTTAGTGTCCTTATTCCAACTATGTGGTGGAAGAGATGTTAGAAAGTTTCGAAGATAAAGAGGTACACAAGTCACGACATATTAGGGGAGATAAATGTGTAACATGAGGAGGTGTTATCGATTATTCACTCGTTGGGAATGTGTGTACCGGTTCTTGAGCTTTATACACATTCATCGAGGACGAAAGATGTAAACATAGGGAGGTGTTCTTCATTACCCTCATTATGTGTATTAGGGAGAGTTCTTGGATATTGGTGTACTTGGTTCTTGAGCTTCATACATGATCGTGCAGGAAGAAAAATGTGAACATGGGAAGGTGTTTTCATTCCCTCATGATGTGTATTTGGGAGAGTTCTTGAGCATTATATAAAGGCGACTACATCAATTCAACTACTTGGGGAATTGTTCTCTTGACACCTTTTGGAATGGATTGCGTCGAGACTTGATCGTTATGAAATTTGAGAAGATTATTTATGAGTGGGATGATCGTTGCTATTCTTGTTGATGATATAACCCCGAGCGGAGAACCTTGATTATCGTTCTTAAATGGGCAGCGGATTTATGATAATGGTGTGCTCCTTTGTGCACACAGCTAAGGAAAAGCTGGAAATAGAGCTTGAATCGCTCATCTAATGGATCTTCGGTTGGGGAAGCGCCAAAGTCTCTTTCTCGGAGGCTCATGTTCTATCTTCTATTCTAGAGCCTCGAAGCTTTGGTGGTGAATGTATAAGAGATGATGACTTCTATCTTCTACAGCGGAACATTCGATATCCTTATCTCGGTACTCGTATCATCATCTTCTTTTACTATATCATCTACTCTATCTTTGTATATATTTATCCGAAAAACAAAATACAAAAATATAAAACCGGCAAAACCAAAATAGAAAAATATAAAACGTTCAAAACCCATAAAAATCGAGAAAATTTGAAAAATACCAAAATATGTTTTCAAGACATGTCTTACGGTATCGATAACATCTACGGTCTTAGAAATGTCATTCAATAATGGCACGGGACCATAGATGAAGTTGACGAGGAGGTGTAAATATTTCTTTCTAAACATGTCTCAAAATATGGCTTGCGATTACTTGATTGTGACCCGTGCTTAAGCAGTGGCTTGCTATTATTTACGATAGCAACCCGTTTTCAAGAAAGGAAAGTGCTACGCTTAAGCGATTTTCACAAAATTCGTGCACTTATCCTAAATACAATATGAGGAAAGTATGTCGAAGGATTCTTGTTCCTACTCAAATATTTTTCCGTCTAAAATTCTTGAGAAAAATATTTGTTTTAACTAATGGTGGTAAATGAGTTGCTATTAAATCAATCGATATCGAGTTTTCGTATTAATTTGCAAACTCAATCAATGACTTCTGCGCTTTTAAAACTTTTCGGAAAAATGAGTCATTGATTGAGGGGAGAATGTTTTCAAATCTATATCATCTAACAGGCTTTCTTAATTATCCTAAATGCTTAAACTAAAAATGATGTTAACCTCGTTGAAGGACTAGTGCCTAGGATAAGATTGTTAGGATTAGATGATTAGAGTTTGATAAACACATTATTCCCATACCTTTTATGATATGATTGATATGTTGGATTGACTTTTATTAGTCGATTGTTGTTTGGGTGATGTCGACCACCATATATTTGTATGTGTGTTCACTAACATATGCAGGTCTATTGTTATATAAGAATGTTCGCGATCCGGATCCACAAATGAACATGATTGGATGCCATGAGGAAAGGGTAACGATATCTTGGGTTGACAAATGAAGAAAGCGGAGCTTAATTGGACTTGATGGAGAGTTGGCATAAATGCAACGTAAGAGGTCTCACTTGCATCGTGAGATGGTTTTCTTCTAAGTGATTGAAGAAATGGAGCTTAATTTGACCTCGGTTGGCATTCAAAATGCAACGAAGAAGAAGTCTCTTTGCATCGTGACGGTTTTCTTCAAGCCCTAAGCAACAACAAGCTTCTCAACCACCTAATGTATCTTTGTGCGGGATACCATTTTTAAACAATTTTGAATAATTTGATTAAATTGTTTTGAAAATGGAAAATATTGTTTTGAAAATATATTGGACTAATTTTTGAAAATCACCGGACTTCTTGTTATCAAAACCTAAGTCACTCAATTATTAACCATCATGGATTGAGGGGAGAGTGATTTAAAATAAAATATTTTCAAGCGATATTTCTTCACAAAAAGTCCGTTTGTACAAAATTTGTGGTGATCTAAAGATTTAATGTTATGTCATGGTATGATTTTCTTTTGAATCAAGGTCTTTCAAAATGAAATTTTTACATTCTTGTTTGATTGTGAAATTGTTTTATTTTACTTAAAGATCTCACGAAAACTATCATACGACACTAACAATCTTTAATGTCTTAAAATGGTCCTTATCATCATTTTCAAAGTTAAATCAAGCCACGTCTTTCCCAAAATGTTTTAAATGATTTAAATCAATTGGGATCACAAATCTCAAAGGTTTGAAATTTTGATCGGGGTAGAGATCGTGAGTTAAATCTCTTATCTGTTTAAATGGAATTGGTTTTAGTCCTTCAAAGGCACTCCCGCCTCCATGTGCCAAACGATTTCAAATACACAATGCACATGTTGAGGAGGAGGATTTATCCAAAACCGGATGAGTATTTAAACAAGGCCACATTTTCTCCCATGTTTTCTAAACCTAATTAAATCACTTAGGATCCAAAATCTCAAAGGGTTTGATATTTTTGATCGGGAGAATTGTGATTTAATAATGAAATTTGATAAAGGTGATCGTTTTGATTTAATTATGCGGTCGCTCTCTCATATGTGCTAAGCGCTTTGAATCTCAAAGCACATATTGAGGGGAGCATAACTATCAGTACAAAAGCTTTTTAAAAGTTATTTATAAAGTACCTTGATTGAGTTTTCAAATGGTTTCTTAATGGATTTTGTGATCGTGGATGTGCTTCAAAGAACTCTTGCCTCTATGTGATAAAATGTTTTAAAATATCCTATGCACATATTGAGGGAGAATTTTACCAAGAAAATCAAATGGCTTTTTCGTATGAAAATTGTGATCAAAGAAAATATTTCAAAGTCCTCTTGCCTCCATGTGCCAAACAATTTCTAAATCACACGCATGTTGAGGGAGGTTTTCTAAATGATCAAAACTATTAAGGTACAAAATGCTTTGATCTCGTATCACAAGTACCTTGATTGTTTTCAAATGATTGTTCTATTGGTTTCAAGGAAGAATGGCTGTACCAAAAGACCGACCATTTACTTTATGCATGGAGTTATAAGGATGGTGAGGTTAGGTGTTGGTTCCCACGATCCGCCGAGCCGGAGGATCTACCGAGGACAATCCACTAGATAGTGTAGAGTCCTTAGGTATATTGAAAAAAGGAGAAAAGTGAGATATGGGAAGAGTGCGGATGAGGCGAGGCTAGTCTTGGAATAAACCCAACAAGGTTCTAGTTATGAAGTCACGGTAAGCTTGAAGGGTTTGAAGAATAAAAAGAAATGAATGAGAAAGGGTGAAAAGAAATAGCCCTCCAATAATTCAACCTTAGGGCGAAACCGGGTTCAATACATATCTCTTGGTTGTTACCAAGGTAACAGCGGTATTGAAGACAAAGGCGTCATGAACCCGGTGAGGCCTTTGCACTAACCTTCCCAAGCTACTCAAGTTCCTCTTAAAGGGCTTGCTTCATTCTCACGGGAACCGACATTATCTATCAACTTCTCTTAGAGATTGTTGATATTGAAGAAGGAGACCCTCTCCACAGTCTCAGCACAGAACCAAAAATGCAAAATTGAGTCTAAAGCCAAGAGATCATCCACAATATCTCATTAGGACACAAAATTAATGAAGACTTCTTTGTTTCACACAATGTGGAAAGTAAGTATATATTGAGAGTCCTACGCATTATCCTTGTGGTATTGCCGAACATCGAGTGATATGCAAGTATTCACGATGAAGATGGAAATCCTTCAGAGCCAACATCAAACAAGCTCTTGGTGGGTGACATGTGAGATTTTTTCTAAAGATCAAACTTATGCATGGCTGGATAAACGATGGGGCGATTCACTCTTGAATCAACCTTGGTCCGAGATTGGAATTGACGAGTACTTTTGGAAAAACCATTCGATGTGCAAATCTTCTTTTCTCTAGCTCATCGAATGTGTATTCATATTTCAAACTCAAAAAGTATCTCTGATTGAAAAAATGATTTTGGAAAAACCGTTCGATGTGCAAATTTCTTCTTTTCTCTAGCACATCGAATGTGTACTCTTTTCAAATACAAAAGGTATTTTTTTTGATTGAAAATTGATCATTATCATAAAAACTTCGTCGTATTGCAAAACCCTTTCTTCTAAGCAATACGCGATTGTTTTTTAAATCAATTTCTCATCAATCAGTGAATCTCAATTCGCTGGTTCACTCAATCTGTGTTGTCTTCTTTGAGGCGTTCGGTTTGAGAATAGCTAGTCATTGCGAAACCTGTCAAGGAAATTCTTGAATTCTACGATCGCGAGGCGATGCTTGTCTTGATCAGCGGGAACCGAGGGCGTGTACCTCAATTCAACAAAAGTGATCAAAGACACTTCCGTGCGCTTTATTGCTAAGCATCAGTATCTGGTACACCAGACGATTGCGGTGATCGAATTGAGGAGTCAATCAAGCCGCATGCTGCATCATCCACACTTAATTGAAGAAATCATGACTTGTGCTTATCTACATAACACGGCTCGATATTTCTATACTATGCTTACGCTTCTGACTGCGCAAATATTATGAACCGATAAAAGCTTCCGCTACTCGATGAAAAGATGTCATGATCCGAATGTGTGAGCATGTCGGTCCAAAGTCGCAACATCACATGAAGGCAACACAACTATGGATGATCCGGAGAGATTTACTGGCGATGATCTCAATAAGCTCGAAGATCATCAAAGATGTGGATCAGTTAAAGGCTTCCACTAAAAGTACAAATTATGCGGACTTTAAAGAATCGCTACTAATGCACAAAGATTGCTAAAATGAAGAATTCAAGTCTACGAGCTCAAGAACAAAGTCAAGAATAGAATGCTAGGATTCAAAATGTAAAACATGGGGTGACCTCCCTTAGGGGGAGATTGTTAGGAATTGGAAATTCCATAAGTGAAGAGTTGGTCACCCCAAATATTATCTATCATAAGTTAGCTCGTAGACTTGTTATTAGTTACGTTATTTAGCAGTTTATTAGTTAGTTTGTAGCGTAGTTTAGTTTAAACAACACCGTGGAGGACGGACGGTCTTTACCCCTGTATTCACGATCCAGATCCGTTAGGAGGGCGTATTATGTAAAACTATAAATACCTCTACCTCCCAGGTAGAGGTTGGACCTTCATTCATCTTAATCTAACCTTCTATGTTTTCTTTCACTTTCTCTCTCTAGAAAGGATCCCACTTTCTCTCTCTAAACTCTATACTATTCGATCCATTGTTGAGCTTATTTGTGTGTTTATGAAATCCAATATGTTACAAAATGTCTCATCATAGTCAATGCCTTCTTGTTGACTGTAACCTTTGGCTACAAGCCTGGCCTTGTTTTTAATGACAGTGTTGTTTTCATCAGATTTGTTTCTGAAAACCCACTTCATTCCTATAACAATGACATCCTGAGGACATTTGATCAAGGTCATGACCTTGTTTTCATCAAATTGTTGAAGTTCTTCTTGCATAGCCTGAACCCAGCTTGGATGTTTTAGTGCTTGATGACACTTTTGGGTTCTATTTACGATGAAAATCGGCATATAGACATTCATTGGCTGAAGCTGCTGTTAAATTAGCAACCATACTTCTTGTGAGCATGCCTTCAGTGGGTTCACCAATGATGTTCACAAGCTCAATGTCCTGAGATCTAGTCCACATACTTTGTGGACTAGGATCTAAGCTTGATGAGGTCACTGGAAACTCAGGAATGGGTTTAGGTGCAGGAGCCACAGAATCATTAAGATCATCTGTTGAGATGCTTTGTTCAGGTTGGGGTTCATGAATTACTAGTTCCTGAACATTTGGTTTAGTATTAACTATCCCAGTAGGGACTGATTGGTTATCAATGAATGCATTGATTGTTGGTTGAGGAAGGTTATGGGGTAAGACATAGTATGAGATATCTGCATCAACTTGATATGAGGAATTGATTTCAGTGTTGAATTCATCAGGCAGTACTTGTACTGATCAACGGGGAACCGTGGGCGTGTACCTCAATTCAATAAAAGTGATCAAAGACACTTCCGTGCGCTTTATTGCTAGCGTAGTGTCGGTACACCCAGAAGATTGCGGTGATCGAATTGAGGAGTCAATCAAAGCCGCATGCTCGCGCATCCACACTTAATTGAAGAAATCATGACTTGTGCTTATCTACATAACTGGCTCACGATATTTCTATACTATGCTTACCTTTCTGCTGCGCAAATATCATGAACCGATGAAAGCTTCCGCTACTACGATGAAAAGATGTCATGATCCATAATGTGTGAGCATGTCGGTCCAAAGTCACAACATCACATGAAGGCAACACAAATATGGATGATCCGGAGAGATTTCTTCTGGCGATGATCTCAATGAAAGCTAGAAGATCATCAAAGATGTGGATCGATTAAAGGCCTCCACTAAAAGTACAAATTATCACGGACTTTAAAGAATCGCTACTAATGCACAAAGATTGCGGAAATGAAGAATTCAAGTCTACGAGCTCAAGAACAAAGTCAAGAATAGAATGCTAGGATTCAAAATGTAAAACATGGGGTGACCTCCCTTAGGGAGAGATTGTTAGGAATTGGAAATTCCATAAGTGAAGAGTCGGTCACCCCAAATATTATCTAGCATAAGTTAGCTCGTAGACTTGTTCTTAGTTACGTTATTTAGCAGTTTATTAGTTAGTTTGTAGCGTAGTTTAGTTTAGAGCAACACCGTGGAGGACAGACGGGTCTTTACACACTGTATGTCTGATCCACAGTCCGTTAGGAGGACGTATTATGTAAAACTATAAATACCCTCTACCTCCCAAGGTAGAGGGTTGGACCTTTCATTCATCTTAATCTAACCTTCTATGTTTTCTTTCATTTTATTTGTGTGTTTATGAAATCCAATATGTTACAAAATATCTCATCATAGTCAATGCCTTCTTGTTGACTGTAACCTTTGGCTACAAGCCTGGCCTTGTTTTTAATGACAGTGTTGTTTTCATCAGTTTTGTTTACGAAAACCCACTTCATTCCTATAACAATGACATCACGAGGACATTTGATCAAGGTCATGACCTTGTTTTCATCAAATTGTTGAAGTTCTTCTTGCATAGCTGAACCCGGCTTGGATGTTTTAGAGCTTGATGACACTTTTGGGTTCTATTTACGATGAAAATCGGCATATAGACATTCATTGGTGAAGGCTCAGCCATTAAATTAGAAACCATACTTCTTGTGAGCATGCCTTGGTGGGTTCACCAATGATGTTCACAAGCTCAATATCACGAGATCTAGTCCACATACTTTGTGGTCTAGGATCTAAGCTTGATGAGGTCACTGGAAACTCAGGAATGGGTTCAGGTGCAGGAGCCACAGAATCATTAAGATCATCTGTTGAGATGCTTTGTTTAGGTTGGGGTTCATGAATTACTGGTTCCTGAACGTTTGGTTTAGTATTAACTATCCCAGTAGGGACTGATTGGTTATCAATGAATGCATTGATTGTTGGTTGAGGAAGGTTATGGGGTAAGACATAGTATGATATATCTGCATCAACTTGATATGAGTAATTGATTTCAGTGTTGAACTCATCAGGAGGGTATCTTGATGAGTTATCAATTCCTATTTCCTCTACTGAGTTATTGGTGATTTTGATGCTTTCTGAACTTTCATCAAAGATAACATGAAAGGTTTCCTCAACTTGTTGTCTTCTGGTGTTGAACACCCTGAAGGCTTTAGACATCAGTGAGTAACCTAGGAAATACCCATCATCATCTTTTGCATCAAACTTGCCTAAGTGATCCTTGTGATTGTGAATGAACACAGGACACCCAAACACATGAAAGTAGGCGATGTTAGGAAGTCTTGCTTTGAAGATCTCATATGGAGTTTTGTTATGTCTATTGACAATGATTGACTGTTTTGTGTAACAGTGTCTTGTGACTTGATCGAAATGATTTGAGAGTGGTGACCCATTTAACATAGTTACGGCGACCTCAATGAGGTTATGTTTTCCTTTCAACTACCCCATTTTGTTCGGGGTGTATGGGGATGAAAAGTTTTGGGAAATTCCCTTTCATCACGAAACTCTCAAGCTCTTGATTTACGAACTCGGTACCATTGTCGATTCGATTTTTTTAACGATAATGTCATTCGATTTTCAATCTTCACGATGAATGACATTATGGTTTCATTGCTGACTCTTTTAGAAAGAAAGTATACCCAAGTGTATCTTGAGAACTCATCAACAATGACAAGTGTATACTTCTCATCTTTGGATTGATCTTGGGTGATTGGTCCAAAGAGATCCATGTCTGAGAGGTGAAGGCGACTTTGATAGAAATTTTGTTTTGTTTTGAATGATGCTCTGTGGTGTTTGCCTTTTTCACAGGCTGAGCATGGTTTGTTTTTTGCAAAAACCAGTGATGGTAAACCAAGGAGTTTTTTTTTGTTTTGCCAAGTTGTTAAGGTTTTTGAAGTTTAAGTGAGAGAGTCTTTTGTGCCATAGCCAGTTGACAGTTTCAGTGGCTTTGGCAAAGAGACAAGTTCCATTCTGAGAGAGAGTTGACATGTCTAACACATATACATCATCTCTCCTAGGAGCTATCAACACAAATTCTTTGTTGGTGATAAGGTTTTAAAATGTACATTTTTGAGGGGGTCATTTAAGCCCTTATTTGATCACTTTTGTATCCATTATTACTTAATATCGTTCCTTTTCACTTTTAGGTCTCTTGAAGGCAAATTCTTTGTAATGGCACTTATTTGGATGAAAAGGCGCGGATATCTGAAGAAAATGGCCAAAGTCAAGAATCGAGACACTCAATTTCTTGAAAACACAAGGTGGCGTCTTTGCTAAGTATGACGCCGTCGGAGGATTTTGTGATGGGACGAAGCCAAAACTCTTATTTTCAAGTGGCGGCGTCAAGTTATAAAAGAGTAGACCGTCACAACTCGGACGGCCTAGATTCAATCCGACGGCGTCGAAGGTGAAGAAGACGGCATCAAAAGCACAAGGAAGCGTCGTCGCAAGACTAACGTGGCCAAGCGAAACCCTAATGGCGGTGATTCGCGGCGTCATAAAACATAAGGTGACACCATCGCAGATGTAACCTTATATATAGAATCCAATTTTTCGGTATTTGTGTGTAGTCTTTTGGAGTAAAACCTAAACCGAACCAAGGCTGTCTTATCAGTATTTTAGGGTTCCAAACCTATCTTACATCAAGATAAATGTTTTACTTCATTAATACAATTATGTCTTTGATTATTTGTGTGTATGCTTGCATGTTCTCCATGTCGGCTAATTTATTTGTGTGTTTGCTTAGGAATATGAAACTTAATTATTGAATATTGATTGGTTGTCTCTTATCTTAGTTGTTAATGATCTAGTAATGCGATAGGTCATTCGTTGTGTACTTAATGCTTGATTAATCTTTGTGAACCTTAGGTTATAGCACCTTGGCGGTTGTAAGCTAAACTATCCAAAGAGGCCTTAGAGTTAGGTTTATGATCCCTAGTGGTATTTTGTAGGCGAGACCCTTTGGTAACTTCAAAGAGTTAGGGAGAAAGCATACCTACAACTTTAGACACACAACGCAACTAAGAATAAGGGCGTGACAATTCAACCACCAATAGGAGATAATTAAGGAGTAGTAAAACCTAAGTAAACACATCTTTAAACTATCATACGAGCACACAATAATTAGACATAGACTACATACACCTTAGATTAGATAATTAGATAAGTAGAGTAATCGGTAGCAATACCAACCCCAATCCAAACTCACGAGATTCGTACTTTTCCATTTCTAACAAACATAAAAGATAAAAAATAATCTTCCTCAACCCCAACCTTAGCGTAGTAACTTCTCACTAGCATTCCTATTTCCCTAGAGAGCGATATCAACACCGTGGCTTACCCTAATACTACACTACAACAATTAGGTTCAATGCCTAGGGTGTTATAAACTTGCTCGAAGAAAGGAAGTTCCTTTGACCCCGACAGCGCGTGTAGCATTATCAAGTTTTGGGCATTCTGCGGGAATAGAATAGCTAGTTAGTAGTCCACCTCGTTTAGGTTTCTTTGTGATTCCTATCAAGTAAATTTTCTCATTTTTAGCTTTCTCATAGTCTATCCCCTTCTTCGTGACCTTTGTTCGTAATCCCATCACTTTTCATCATGGAAGGTGATAACCACCCACCATTCATCAACCCACCACCAATTGACCCGCCAAGACCCGTACTCTTGGTGAATACTCAAGACCAAGCCACCTAGGCTATAGGAACACCATTGAGCTTCCGACCAAGCCCAAACTACGGCCTGCGATCCGACACCATCCGGTTGGTGCAAAGCGGATGTGCATTCCATGGACTTCGTTAGAAGATCCAAATCGACATCGAGGATTTCCTCAAAATTGTCGATTCCATTGACCTTGATGCTACTACTCGGGAGACTACGGCGCTGCGTCTCTTCCAATTCTCTCTACGGGACCAAGCTAGTAATTGGCTTGGCGACTTCCCATGGCTCCATCTCAAGTTGGGATGATCTCACCTCTCGTTTCCTTGCTCAATTTTTCCCACGGAGAACCACTAAGCTTAGAAATGACATCTTGATGTTCCAACAACATCAAGGTGAATCTCTCTGAAGCATGGACTCGATTCAAGGACTTACTTCATAAAGTCCTCATCACGGCATTGATCTTTGGCTCCAAGTCCAAATCTTTTATGATCATGTCAACTTCCCCCCAAGCGATCCATTGACCAAGCGGGCGGTGGAAAACTTAGTGATCTCACGCGGAAGAATCATGGGGAATAATAGAGGACCTTGCTCTCTATGACAACGAAAGTTGGAATGACCCCGTGAGTTGCCCAAAACCGTTAAGGCAATCTCCTTGCCTCCCATTGACTCACAATCTTCCGGCCGTAGGATGATCGAACTTGAAGATCAAGTTAAATTCCTAATGAGTTCCTACAAAACCCTAAGTCTTCACGCCATGTGAACAAAGTTTCTTCTTCGTGTGAGCGTTTTATGATCCTCATAACAGCGCACTTGCACCGATCCCGAACATGCTTCCGTTGACTACGCATCCTCACATATTAATGGAGCAGGAGGAAGATTCCTACAACACGACCTAGGAATTTCAATGAAACCCGAGAAGCATGGAAGGGCAAGCCCGACTTTTATTGGGGACAAACCAAGGAATTCACTTCCAATGATTTTTCATGGCCCCCACCTCAAGGTCCTAACCACAAGCCGAAATAGCTAAACTCTCGGACCGCTTTAACAAACAACAAGCCGAAATAGATAGGAAGATAGATAACCTTTTGAAAGCCATGACCAATAGTGATAGGAAGGTTAATGCTATCTCAAATCTCGAGCCTTCCGGTGTAGAGATCAAGGACCCAAGTAAGTTAGCTAAGCATGTTCAATTCGTCAATACCATCGCCTTAGTGAAACCTAATAGAACAAATGACGAAGAGGGCCATACACGTGAGACAAATGAAACAACCGAGGAAGTAGATGAAGTAGACAATGACTATTTCAATAAGTTTCCTACGGAAGAAGAGCTATCTCGCCACCTCACTTAGTCGTGACCTCCGTCACATGTATGTTAGGAAAAGCCTAGAATCAAGTTTGGGAACCCTTGGAATCTTAACATACCATGTTGCATAGGACACCTTTTCGTGGCAAAGGCCTACATTGATCGCAAGTACCCAATCAACATAATGACTAGCACCTACTACAATTGGGTAATGAAGAAGCCTATTCCAACTAGGCAAGACCCCGATGATCCTAGTGTTAGTTGCAATTTTCTCAGTAGAGTTAAGGGATTGCCCGTTTATGTAGGTAGTTTCACGTTTCCTACGGACTTCATAATTATGGATGATATTAGCACGGCTATAGATCCTAGCTTATCCCATGTTATTCTAGGAAAACCTTTCATAGAAAACACCGGGATGACTTATGATCCCTCATTAGGAATAGTGCGATTCAAGGATGAGACCGACGACATAGCTTACAACATTTGTTTAAGATTGAGAAGTTTTCATCACTCTCTAATGATGAAAAGGAACTTAAACTGTCGGTCTATTATAGGAATAATGAGGATAAAGAAAAGGAGTAGAGTATGTTATGGCTAAGATTTTGGACTCTATAAGGATTGCTTGAACCTAGGACCGAAATATAGGACCGATTGGGAGAGGATGAACTCTTTGAGAGGTGCATCATAGGGCACTTCTACAACATGGAATCCCCCAATAGAGACCGTCATGAGGAAGGAGATGACGGTCATGAAGTCACGTGAGGGTACGACTACGAGTCTAGCTACAAGACTCTTAAATAAAGAAAAGCGCTTCGTGGGAGACAACCCATGCTTAATTGTTTGCCTGTTAGTGTCATATATCTTTTGTTGATCATTTATTCTCATGTTTAAATTTGTAAAATGCTTTATTTTGTTTTAACCGTCTTAATTGCATATAAAGGTATTTTACATAAAGGATAAGTGTAGGGAGTATTACACGTTTTCAAAAAGCGTAAATATGAGAATAACAATTCATTAAAAGATATATTTGTGTGTTTGTTCGAGTCAAATGCTTGTATCTAGTCATAATGGATGTTTTGCGAAATTTTCCAGATTATAAAGATGTAAATTTTCGAATTTTTTGAAAATCATGAGACCGGTTTTGTCGGGATAACCTCACGGCGTCGAGATTGCAACTGAAGGCGTCGGGAAGGAGTAAAACAACAGATTACTTTTTCTCGTTTTCGAGCTACTTATAAATTTTGGAATTTTCGGTCTTAATTTTCCGAAATGCAGTAAACATCCATTCCACAAGCATTATATCCTAGTCTAATCGAGTCTTATATATATTATTACCACCGATTTTACGCGAAGGTTTCGTTTGTTTTCTTCAAATGTGCAGGTTTCATTTATCAAGAAGAAGAAACAAAACACTGGAAGGAACTTTTCACGCATACATTTTTTTGGAAAGGATTTAACCACTACTTTACATGGATCCTACCGAGCTAATCAGGGGAGTACTAGTTTCTTTCATTTTTAATTACCTTCCATTATCATAACTTTGATACTTTCGGGGAACATTGGGGACAATATTCAGTTTAAGTGTAGGGTGGGAAAATAAAACGGGAACTTTGAAACTATACTTATCCGTGATTATTTGCTTTGTCCAATTGTATTTGTGTAATAAACCATGAGAAAATGTCGGTTAGGGTAATTTTGGCACCAAATTTAATAATTTTCATGATATATAGGAGTGGGCCATTAGTTTTAACAAAAGCGTCTCACGGATAGGAAGTTGCATGACTAGCACAAAAACCCTTTACCACCTAAATTCGACCCAAAATGTGAGGATCGCCCTTAGATTAGTAGGAATTAAAAGCATTCATCTTTAATGCTTAGTGTGTAAACCGGTAGTATATTAGTATCTAGAACTTATTTTGTGATGCATTCCGAGATCGCTAGTAAGACTACACTTGTGTAGTTAGGAATAACTAAATGATAATAGGCATTAGGATAACCCTTGTTTGATACCCGTAATATAATTACTTCTTCCACATCGGTTGAGTAATTCCCCACACCCTTTGCGTTGTACTCATCTTTAGTACACGATACCCTAATTAACCCTCGAGCCTATCCTTTTCGCGGTTCTCGTGATGTTTGGTTTTCGAATATCAATGAAAACATTGTTTACACCCCACCCCAAATATACACCCAAATCGCCTTAGCCTACCTTGTATGCACTCACTTTTAGTGCATTATTGTTATCACCCTAAACCCTTAGTTCAATTATCTAGTTGTTTGCATGAGTTGCTAAGTCGAGTCATATATTTTGTACACAGTTTTGGGACGATTGGGACTCATGGGAAAAAGTTAAAGTTTATAAAATGATTGAAAGGGAACATTAATTTCCCTAATTTGCGTAATAACATACCCCAAGTGTTTTTTATCTTTTCAATTCGGGTCAAATTAGTGTTAGAGTAATAAAAACTCAAGTGTAGGGATGTGCCTATAAATCCCTATCATTTTTATGTTACCGTAGAGGATGGTAGAGTAAAAGTGTATGAAAAAAAAATAGAAAAAGAAAAAAAAAAAATAGAGTGTTCAAAAAAAAAAAAAAAAAAAAAAAAAAAAAAAAAAACATCACGGGCTACCATCCTACACTATCCTTTAAATTTATATTTGTTTGTTTCAGTTATTTAGAGTCTAGAGTGTCGAGTCTTGGCTTAGCAGCGCCATTCTTCGTATGCTTGTAACATAAGAGATTTTGACTTGCCACCACTAAATAGCCTATCCCACCAAACCCTTTGTTTCCCTACCGTAAGCCTAACATTACAACCCTTTAAAGACCTCTTTGATAGTCTTTCCTAGGTGCTTACGCCAAAGCGATGGAGGTTTGATCTATTCTCAAGCCTATGGTAATCTATGTACTAGGACCGGTTAATTGGTGTTTAATCTTCCATTTCCAACTTGTTATATTTCATATACACCCGAGAGAGATGTGAGTATCCAAACACCCCATGTGAGGTGCTAGTATGTAATTTCCATGCTTGTTATGACTTTTGTGGGGCTTATATGTGTTGTGGACTGTTTTAAACCAATGCTTCATGACCCCTAACTTATAAATTAATTGGCTAAAAGCACATTTGCTTGAGGACAAGCAAATACCAAGTGTAGGGATATTTGATAAGGTTTTAAAATGTACCTTTTGAGGGTCATTTAAGCCCTTATTTGATCACTTTTGTATCCGTTATTACTTAATATCGTTCCTTTTCTCTTTTAGGTCTCTTGAAGGCAAATTCTTTGTAATGGCACTTATTTGGACGAAAAGCGCGGATATCTGAAGAAAATGGCCAAAGTCAAGAATCGAGACACTCAGGCTGCTTTGAAAACACAAGGTGGCGTCACTACTTAGCTATGACGCCGTCGGAGGATTTTGTGACGGGACGAAGCCAAAACTCTTATTTTCAAGTGGCGACGTCAAGTTATAAAAGAGTAGACCGTCGCAACTCGGACGGCCTAGATTTAATCGAGACGACGTCGAAGGAAGAGGACGGCGTCACAAGCACAAGGTAGCGTCGTCACAAGACTAACGTGGCCAAGGCGAAACCCTAATGGCGGCGATCCGATGGCGTCACAAAACATAAGGTGGCGCCGTCGCAGATGTAACCTTATATATAGAATCCGAATTTTTCGATATTTGTGTGTAGTCTTTTGGAGTAAAACCTAAACCGAACCAAGGCTGTCTTGTATAGTATTTTAGGGTTCCAAACCCTATCTTACAACAAGATAAGTGTTTTACTTCATTAATACAATTATGTCTTTGATTATTTGTGTGTATGCTTGCATGTTCTCCATGTTCGGCTAATTTATTTGTGTGTTTGCTTAGGGAATATGAAACTTAATTATTGAATATTGATTGGTTGTCTCTTATCTTAGTTGTTAATGATCTAGTAATGCGATAGGTCATTCGTTGTGTATAATGCTTGATTAATCTTTGTGAACCTTAGGTTATAGCACCTTGAGCGGTTGTAAGCTAAACTATCCAAAGAGGCCTTAGAGTTAGAGTTTATGATCCCTAGTGGTATTTTGTAGGCGAGACCCTTTGGTAACTTCAAAGAGTTAGGGAGAAAGCATACCTACAACTTTAGACACAAGCGCAATTAAGAATAAGGGCGTGACAATTCAACCACCAATAGGAGATAATTAAGGAGTAGTAAAACCTAAGTAAACACATCTTTAAACTATCATACGAGCACACAATAATTAGACATAGACTACATACACCTTAGATTATATAATTAGATAAGTAGAGTAATCGGTAGCAATACCAACCCCAAATCAAACCCCGAGATTCGTACTTTTCCATTTCCTAAAAACATAAAAGATAAAAATAATCTTCCTTAAACCCAACCTTAGCGTAGTAACTTCTCACTAGCATTTCTATTCCCTAGAGAGCGATATCAACACCCATGGCTTACCCTAATACTACACTACAATGATTAGGTTCAATGCCTAGGGTGTTATAAAACTTGCTCGAAGAAAAGGAAGTTCCTTTGACCCCGAATGACGCGTGTAGCATTATCAGTTGGCATTGAAAATAGTTTATCATTATACTGTACTATGTACACATAACTGACTGACACTGATGAGATTGTATTTCAGACCATCCCTGGCGTGTCTATGCACAAATAGTAAACTGAATTAGTTTCTCTTGCTGACCCACATACTAGTGGGCTTGGGTCTCATGGTCTGTTTGAACTAAGAAATTGATTCATGGTCAGTAGTTGAGTGAAGTGTGCTACCACAGGTTTTGCATTTGCTTACTGAGGAAGACACGGTGATGCGGGGTTATTTTGAACTTCTCCTTGCCTGGATGACTCTATCATGATGAGATGTCACATGAGCTGGATTTCCACATATATCACAGCAAGAGTTCATGAGACAATCATCAAGAAGATGATCAATATAGCCACTATGTGGGCAAGGAGGAAAGGGTTTGGTTTTAGGTCTTTAACCCTGCTTTGAGGATGAAGCATACTGATGACCAGAATTGGTGTGAGTTGCTTCACTGAATGAACTTACATACGGTAAGTGGTCAGAAGTTCTATGATATTCCTTTTTGCAGATCATGCAAAAAAGGATTCTATAGCAATTATCAGTGGTATGGGTGGTATGGCTGGTATAATGACACAGATCACACTTCTGCCTGGGTTTGGTGTTAGATTTTCACCTTGATGAACTAGAGGAGGCTGACTTAGTTTCCTTGATTATTGAATCAGTAGCTTTCTCAATTGAGTTCATTTTGTCGATCAACTTCCTCACAAGTTCGATCGATTCTTTGGATTTAGTGCCTTGATGAGGCGAAGATGTTGAAGTCTCGATGGGAGCAGTCTTTTGGGTTGGTTTTGTTGGTCTTTTCGGGATGGTTCTACAAGTCCGGACCTTTCTTTTGGTGAGTGAGGTTGAATTGCAAGGGAGTAAGCTAAGAGCTAGGTGCGGCACCACGAAGAGGTTTCGGGGGTGGGCGGTGCTTGAGATTCGACTTCGACTCGGAGATGTGTTGATACTCGGGAACATCAGGATGTCCAAGCATGCTCTTAAGAGCTTGGCTGCAGGCTCAAGTATTCTTCCAGAATCAAAGTTTGGAAGCTTACTCTCAGGGTTTACCCTTTCAACCCAATCACTAGACTTAGGCATTAATTCCTTTTTGGAGAGTATGCAAGCAGAAACAAATGGTTTTGGACTTTGGTCTTCACTGAGAGAATCAGGGAGATGATCTTCACCTATGATTCTCTTTTTGCTACTAGGGGTTCCAACAACATCAAAGACTCTAGGATTCTTAGCAGTCTAACTTTCAATGATATCTTTTTCCTTTCTAAGTTCTTCCTGAAGAACTTGATTTCTTTAACTAGTTCGAGTTTTTGAATTTGCAATGTGATGACCTCAAGCTTGGCTTGTTTAAAGAAGAGTTCATCCTAAACTTGATAAATTCAAAACTTAACTTGTTGTATTTAGAAAAAGATTTAATCGTTGCTCTCTACAAACTTAAGGTCAACATTGATATAGTTCATAAGGGCGCCAATCTAAATCATCATCCATAGAAAGTAAGATATTTACCTTCTTCATTGTGATATTGACCCATTCTCCATTCTGGCATGATTCTTTCCAACAACTAGCTTGTCCTCTTACGAGAGAGCCATCGATTACTTGACTTGCACCATTTCATCGTCGAGGAGGCGGCTCTTCATCGAGCAAAGACTTGACAACTAGGGCCTTGTTTTACCTGCACATATTTAACATTGTTTGTTGTTTTGAGGGAGTGGCCTCAGCGGTGCTAACAGCTTTGGCTTTCCTATACTTGGCTTCAAAATCAACAACTTTATTTTGATCAGTTGTTTGAAAATTTTGATGAGGCCGATAGACTTTTGGTTGAAATTTGCTAAAGCCTAAGGAATGGTTTGATCACGAGGGTTTGTAAGAGGGTTCGAAATTGTTTTGAAAAAAGGTCTTTGGCAAAATGACCTTTTGTGACACTTAAAACATTTAGTGTCCTCGTTGGCTTTAGCATTTGAAAAACTTTGTTTCTTCGTATAAACCTTTTAGAGTTAGAAGTGCCCTTTCACGAAACTCAATATTTAAGCCGTTCGGGAACTCCTCGGTTGTTTTCTCATCAGCCTCATTGTCTGAATTTTCTTGAAAATCTTGAACCACCTTGTTAAAATAAAAGCGGTTAAGCGGTGATGAAGTGGTTGTCGGGGACTTCTTGACTTCACGAGACTTTTTAAGTCGGGTATCGTCTATTTATGAGGTTATCCTCATAGAAAAATTTCCGTAGATTTCGAAGCTCAAGATTACGAATGTGATTAGCATTCCTTAGTCCCAGAGAAATTGACCACTTCTCGGAAGGCATTTACAAAACCAACATTGATTTCATGTTTGGACAAATGTACACCATCATTTGACAGTTCATTTAACAAAGTTTTATACCGGGTGTAAGTTTGAGACAGAGTTTCTGAGTCTTTAGCCTTGAAGGTGTTATACTCAAGTTTCAGGTCCATAATCTTGTTTTCCTTGGTATATGAGGGACCTTCATAGCTGTGGACAAGGTCATTCCAGGTTTGTTTAGATGTACTACAGCCAATGACAGACTCCATGACATCATTAGGAAGACAAGATATGATGATGCTTTTGAGTTGTTAGGAATTGGAAATTCCATAAGAAAGTGTCGGTCACTCCAATTATAGTCTAGCATATGTTAGCTCGTAGACTTGTCGTTATTTACGTTATTTTGTAGTTAATTAGTTAGTTATTAGCGTAGAGTAGTTTAGTGTAACACCGTGGAGGAAGGGACGGGTCTTTACCCCTGCATGCGATCCGGCCCCGGCGGGAGGCGTCTTGTTTGTAACTATAAATACCTCTACCTCCCAGGTAGAGGTTGGAACTCTAAGCTAACCTTGCATTTTGTGTTTTATTTCTCGACTAGAATTCCTCTCTCTCTTCATCTCTCTAACAATGGCTTACTTGTTTAATCATCTACCTAGACCACCGAATCATCTAAACAATATAAAATATACGATCCTACAATTGGCATCGAGCCTAGGTTTTGTTGTTTGTGATGATTCACATGGTTTTTTTGTGGTTTTTATATGCGGTTTGTACATTTAATGTGGTTTGGTTGATGTTTGGACGTTGCTGAATTTATTGTTATAAGTTGATCTTACTGGTTTTTAAATTGTGAAGTCAAAACTGTTTGTGAAAAAACTGTTTTTTAACAAAAATAGTTTCTAAGCATGATTCACACTTGTTGAGTATGCTGGTGTTGCAATGTTCATGGAAGAGTTTTGTGGTCATGTTCTTCAAAGAGAGTTGTCTAACTTTTGTCCAGCTTCAATGAACCTATTGAGGTTTATTGACTTTTTAAAAGTCAAAAGCGATTTGTGTTATAATCTGTCCATGTACAATGTTTACCAGGCGACTTGTCATTTCTGGTATGTTTACTCATGAAAGCGACTTGTCTAATTGTTTTAGGAGGTTTGTATGTTTCTAATAATGGAAGCGATTTGTGTTACTACGAATGAAGCGATTTGTCTCTTTGAAAAACAGTTTGAAATCAGGTACACAGTCAACATCATTGGACCACAAACAAATCACAAACTCTTCTTCATATTACAAACATCTACAATAGCATAATACAACATTTCAAACATCTACATACATCTACCACATCAACAACAAATTCTTAAATCATACATAACATCATCAAACATTCTTCTACAGATTCGTACAACCTACATCTTTGCCCTAATCACATTCATTCATCAATATTTAAAGATCACAGACTTTTTCGTGCATAGTTTGTATTCAATCTCAACCATTCAAGGTTCACACAATAAAAAATCTTCATCGTCTCTTATTATTACAAACAGATCTCAGTTGGGTTCAACATGTTCCAAATCTTTTAAAGATTTACCAATATTTCGAACCTCCAACACATCATTGATCTTGAAAACGAAAAGTAAAGGAAAATAAAATAAAATCCTGGTTCAAGATATATTTTAATGAGACCTCAGACCATCATCTCTCGTGTGATACAAAATAACATCATGACTATCAAGAGTCACATACACGAAAAAGAAATCATCATAGATCTACTTTGTTTCATTTACTATCCGAACTCATAAGATAAAGAAATTAACAAGTTTGTTAATCCTTTGTCTTGATTCGTTTTTTAAAAACAAAAAATCATAACAACAACAATAATAAAATATTTCATTCTTACCCGAGACCCTTATAGATCTTGAAGATGTCTCATTATTAGTAAGGCTCAAGCCATCCCTGTGGCGAGCTATGACTAATTTGATCAACAAAGAAACAAATCAATGCTTGTAAGTGGTCGATTGTGAGTATGAACATTTTTTGCTTGATCACAAAATTAAAGATGATGGTGATTTGATGTGTGATCGATTTGTAAGATAAAGGTTGTTATTCGTTTTGATGGTATGTATATTCTGAGTGTTTATGGGTGCAGCGATTTGATGAGAGTAGAGGGAGGTTGTACTAGAATTAAACATGTATACTAGTTTAATGGGCCTATGTTGATTGGATCTATGGAGTGGACGAATTCTTGTGTTAATCATGGGTTGTGATCATGTACGAATTGGGCCTCGGGGTATTACTAATTGTATGTAACGAGTCATGTGGCATCATGGGAATTGATCGAATGTTGAACTTAGACCTTGGTGAACAATTGATTGGACATGATAAATAACTCTAACGTGAGTTAAGCTTTGACATGAGCCGTGAGATTGTTGGATAGATTATATTAACTCACTCCTTTTAATTGACTAACGTGGGATTATATGTTGTCATGAGTCATTAATCGGATGGGTTATTAGATCTAATGTGCTTGATAAACGGACATGGATCTGGTATAATTTTCCATGGGTCTTTAAACCATTAATGGATTTTCTACAATTGGATTTGGACCTAACTTGGAATTGATTATAAGTAGATTGGATTTTGGATGTTGGGCTTGCTCACTTTATGTATCAGATTTGGATATAAGATTGAGTTGTTGATGCAGTCAGATAATGAGTCTTGCAATTTGATGATAAGATTTGAAAAAATAATAATAATAATATGAGACTTGATAATATGAGATTTTATGAGAGTTGTGATAATGAGATTGGATGATGAGATACGTGGTGATATGCGGTTGGATACTTTGGTATATACATTTTCACAAAGAATATCATGTCACGGCTTGAATTGATGGTTGAAAAAAGTTGACTACGGGATTGTTTGTTCGGTATTTCTTATTTGGATTTGAAGTGGCGTTTCCGGTAGCGTTTACTTATTTTCGTCTTCTTTCTTTCTACCCTTCATGGAGATGACTTGTTTGGGCATTTGTAGAGTGTGATAAAGACTTGGATATTTAGTTACTTTTGTGATTCTTTCTCGCTTAACCCACAACGTAGCTATCACTTCGGTGTCTCATGCAGTTAAGGATATGTCAAGAGGTTTTGTACATTGGGTACACCGTTTCTTTTTCACGAGAATTAGTACAAGCTTAAGTAGCAAATCTGGAGAATTCTACTTCATGTTCAAATTTGGTATATCGGGATTACTTCACCAAGGGGTCACTACAATAGCCTACAGAATATGTGGAAGATGTGCTTACCAAAGTATTTAAAGGATGAGATGTGATCAGCAATTCCCATGAGATATTCGGTGCTACAGAATATGGTCGTACACGTTAATGATGCTTCCGAAAGTTCAAAACCATCATGGGGGAGAAAACGTGTACTTTGATGTTTTACGGTCAACCTTCATGGGAAAGTAGTGTATACTACTCTACTTAGTATGGTTTGTGAAGTATTCTACATATGGGAGAAGAGTTGTTGATGATGATGAATGATCTTTTGAAGAACCGCTGCATGTTCCCCTAAAAACAGATATTCACTGAAACCAAAGTTTTCATAACACGTTCAAACTAACATTGTTCACGGTTTAGTCTTGATTTTGTAAAATCCCGTGAAAGAATCTATTTCTCGGTTTAAATCATAGACTTGTAAAATCTCGTGACAATGAAAACATCCCGGTTAAAGTAATGTGCATTTCCAGATCTATCTTACGGTTTATTCTTGGTTTTGTAAAATCCCGAAAGATCTCGGTTTAAAGCATAGAATTATAAAATCACGTGATCATAGAACCATCACGGAGAAAGGAAAATGTATTTGGAATCTTATCGATCTTTGGTGCTCTGATTTCTATTTGAAGAAGGGATAAAGGGTGTACTTCAATAATTGGATGTGTGTTTGGATATTCGTCATGGCGGTTTGGTTTTACATGGTTTCGGGGTTATGTGCTTTTAACCATGGTGGAATGAAAACCATTATCATAGTTCACTTAAAACATCAAAGGAGGCTAGATTTGAGCTTTTAACGAGAAGATGTGACAACGAGGTTAATTCACTATTATTTATTTGAGGTTGAAGTGAAATATCACGAAGTGTACTTAGTATCACGAAGGTATCGGGGATGGTTGGATGAAGATTCTTCAAGATCCTTGTTCGAGCTTATTATACAAAGCGAAGACTTGGAAATCTAGTTATTGTTGGGTGACTTTTCCTTTTCTTTTACCACTTGGGGAATTGGGCTCTTACCACCACAAAATAACTATCACTTTAAGGAGTTACGTTGTAGTGCTCGATGTCACATTCAATTATGGATTTTCAAGAAGTGATGTCGTCTTATACTTGATGGTTGGTTGGTTGAAGAGTATAGAGTACTTAGAGTACTTAGATATTCTAATGGAAATCGGCACCGCTCTTTGTTACATATGTGCAAGTATGAGTTCATGGTAGTTTACTTGAGGTCAAATTCATCATATTGGGTTTTCTCCATCATTTGTCACGACAAAGAGCCTCTTGAATGATAATGGGGTTGATTACAAGTGTTGCAAGAGATGATGAAAAGAGAGATTATGACGTACGAACACAGCAGTTCAAGCCTCGTTCTATAAAGAAAGAAGAGTGTACTTGTCGGTGCGCTTTATCTTCTAAAGAAGAAATCTACTTACTCATGACCATTCTCATCAACATGCTTCATATTTTTCCACGCATCAAGTGAACGGACTATCGTTACTAGTCTTACTCCACTTGCTCAATTAAAATGGCGATGGCGACATCATGTGCAACCTTTGAGAGGAGAAGTGTGAATAGACTACATTTGGATGATGTTCACTTGTTCAATCAAAATTGCAACCGTATGCCATTCTTGAGGGGAGAAAAGTGTGAAACTCTTGCATGATGATTGATATATGAGAATAAATGGTCAAACGGCTCCAAACTTATGTAAGAACCGAGTTTCTTCTTATCGGGTCATCTTCACATGGAGTTTACTCTAAGAGCCGTTGGTTGACATCTTCACACGGGCTGTTATGATTAATGACAAAGGGCTTCCGATTCTGGGGTGATTTCCTTGATGAACATCTTTCTGTTCTTTTTTGATTAGGAGGGATTTGATTTAAGGGATTTGCTACATACAAGTTAACGGGAATGCATTTGGCGAGTTGAAGATGTTGACTTTCTATTCCCAATTGGACAATCTTGAAGAAGGTCGAGTCTATAGTCGGTTCTACATTTTACGCATGTTAGAAGACTAAAGACAAGTTGCATTTAACGATCTAAAGACTTCTTCTTAATTCAAGCATTCATCATAAAGATTGTCGGTTTGGGGAGAGCACTAATTGGGGAGAGTGAAAAGTCGATTAAATCCCAATTATACTTGCTCACGTTCTTCAGCAAGTTGATTCTCACTAAGATTTAAAAGTGTTCTTCTCAAAAGATTTCTAGTACATGGGCTTATAGTGTGTTGCTGATTCTGAAGTATCAAAACCAGTAAGGGGGAAGGAGACACGCATCTAAACACAATTAAACTTAATGAACTTAATACTTCTAAGTGATTGAAGATATCTCGGGAAGACAAATGTCATTACCGCAGAGAAACTCACGGTTTGACTCATGGCGTTTAGTGCTCTTATTCCAACTATGTGGGGGAAGAGATGGAAGAGTTAGTTTCTAGTGATAAAAGAGGTAAAAAAGCGTGTGATGATTTCGATGCTATCGCAACCATCAGAGGAAAGAGATTGTGTACATTGGGACGCTTATTTGTTTCACTTGAGTGTGTCGATGATTCGAGATATAATCACTTATTCTAGAGTTGACATCCATGATTGTCATCCATAGAGATAATCGATGATTGCCTGCTTCTTCAATGCTATCGGTTATTCTCTTTAGGAATTCGGTACTTGGGTTCTTGAGCTTCATACACTTTCTTGAGGGGAGAAAAGTATACATCGGGGTTATTCTTTGGCTATCGGACTTAATTTGCTACTTGATGGTATAAGTTTCTCGTCTTGGTATATGTGTATTCGGGTTCATGAGCTCTAGTCTAAGAGGCCGATGCATCAATTCATCTACTTGGGGAAGTGGTATCTTGACAACTTTTTGGTATGGACCGCTTCAGACTTCAGTGGAAAAGGAATTTGAGAAGATTATTTAAACATGGGATGATACATTGTTGTTCTTCTATTGGATGATATAACCTCGAACAAATAATCATAAAGATTATTCTTAAAAAGAGCAGCAAGATCGATGATAATGGTGTGCTTCTTTGTGCACCTGGCTAAGGCAAGCTTGAAATAGAGCTTCGAATCTGCTCAACAAAATGATTTACGGTTTGAGGGGAAGCTGCCAAAGTCTCACTGTCAGATGGTTCAATTTCTCTCAATTTAGGAGCCTCGAAAGCATTGGTGGTGAATGTTTAAAGATGATGTATTCTATCTTCTACAACGGGGCTGCTCGATATCCTTATCTCGGTACTCGTATCATCATCTTCTTAAACTATATCATCTACTCTATCTGTGTATATATTTATCAAAAAGCAAAATACAAAAATATAAAACCAACAAAAACAAAATAGAAAAATATAAAATCAACAAAAATCCATAAAAAAATTTAAAATTAGAAAATACCAAAAATATTGTTTTTTTCAAAGACATGTCTTCTGGTATCGATAACATCTACGGTCTTAGAAATGTCATTCAATAATGGCACGTGACCATAGATGAAGTTCGAGCAGGAGGTGTAAATATTTTTTTCCAAAACATGTCTCAAATTATGGTTTGCAGTTATTTCAGAATGTAACCCGCGCTTAAACCATGGTTTGCTATTATATCAGATAGCAACCCGCTATTCAAAGAGGAAAGTGTTGCGCTAAAACAATTTTCATAAATTCGTGCACTTATCCTAAAACAAAACAAGGAAAGCATGTCGTCAAAAAGACTGTTGTTCCTACACAAATGTTTTCCTTCTAAGATTCTTGAGAAAAATATTTGTTGTTTCAAAATGGTGGAAAATGAGTTGCTTAAAACCAATCGAATCATTGTTTTCATAAATTTGCAAAATTTAATCAATGACTTGGTACTTTTAAAACTTTTCAGAGAATGAGTCACCGATTGAGGGGGAGAATGTTTTCAAATCTATATCATCTAACGGGCTTATCTAATTATCCTACGTACTTAACTGAAAAGGATTTTTGCCTATGTCGAAGGACTAGGAATCTAGGATATGATTGTTAGGGTTAGATGATTAGAGTTTGATAAACACATTATTCCATGCTTTACATGATCGATTGATATGTTGAATTGACTTTTCTTAGTCGATTGTTGTGTGGGTGATGTCGACCACCATATACATGTTTGTATGTCCACTAAAGTATGCAAATATCATGGTTCATAAGAATGTTCCCGATCCGGATCCCACAAATGATGAAGATTGGATGCGAAAGGAAGGGTAACTATTTCTTGGGTCGACAAAAGAAGAAAGCGAGCTTAATTAGATCTCTATGAAGAGTTGGCACGATTGATGCAGCGTCGGAGGTCTCCTTGCATCGGCGAGATGGTTTTCTTCGACCCTACAACAACAACAACAAAGCGGTTTATCCACTAACGTATCTGTGCGCGGAGAAGTAGTGAATAACACCATTTTCAAACAAATTTGATAAAATTGTTTTGAAAATGGAAAAATATTGTTTTGAAAATAAAGCGAACTCAAATTTTGGAAATCAACGGACTTCATTTTAAACATAAGTCACTCGATCAACGACTACGGTCATTGATTGAGGGAGAATGATTTCAAATTAAATATTTTAAAACAATATGTCTTCATAAAAGTCCATTTTGTACAAAATAAAGTGGTGATCTAAAGATTTAATGTTATGTCATGGTATGATTTTCTTTAAAACTCAAAGATCTTTCAAAATGAAATTTTTTTTGTTCTTGTTTGATTGTGAAATTGTTTTATTTTACTTAAAGATCTCTTAAAACAATCATACCTGACACTAACAATCTTTAATGTCTTAAATTGATCCTTATCAGTCATTTCAAAAATTAAATCAAGCCACGTCTTTCCCCAAAATTTTCCAAATAATTTAAATCAATCGGGATCCAAAATCTCAATTGGTTTGAAATTTTGATCGGGAGAAGATCGTGATTTAAATCTCAAATCGGTTTTAAAGGGTGATTGTTTCTAAAGCCTCCTTCCTTCATGTGCCAAACGATTATGAAATACATAATGCACATGATTGTGGAGGAGCATTTAACCATAAACCAGAAGAGTTTTTAAATCAGGCACATATTCTCCCATGTTTTCCAAACTTTATTAAATCACTTGGGATCCAAAATCTCAAAGGGTTTAATATTTTTGATTGGGGGAGAATTTGTGATTTAATATGAAATTTGATAAAAGATGATCGTTTTGATTCAAAGTGCAAGTTCTCTCTAATATGTGTTAAACTATTTCGTATATCGATGCACATATTGAGGAGGAGCGAATGGTTTCGTAGAAAACTAGAAGGGGTTGAATAGTTTACCACTTAAAACTTTGTTTGAAACTTATTGAAAGATCAATTGATATTGATCTTAGATATGTTGATGAAATATGTAAGCAATATGTAAAGAGTAAATAAGAAAATAAATGATCAAACCACAACAAGTTGTTTATAGTGGTTCGGTCTACAAGGACTCTTTCTCCTTGCCTACTCCACTCCCCGAGTCTCACACTCGAGAGTTTAACTTCACTAGTCAACAATCTCCTTTCACGGTGGAGAAACCTTTACACTTAAACACACTATTTCCGAAACTAAGCTAAATGTCGAGTTCTTTCCAAAGGCACAACCACTCCCACACACAATGTATTTTGAGGACTAAAATACTAACCACTCACACTCACAAGATTATGATGGTTTAGTACAACAATGAAGTATGAATCAACACAAGATCATACAACACTAAACAAACAAGACTTCCAACTTCTCGTTTGAAGCTTAAATGTGACGTGATCTTCTTTGCTACAAAAGAGATCACTAATATGATATGAAACTGAGTTAGAAAGATTAGAGAGAAGATATGTATGAGAGTATGATAGAAAGGAATGGAAAACTACTTGGTTTGGCTTTGCTATTTATAGCCAAAACCATCGGCGAGCACCACGGACGGTGGACCCCTTGAAAGGGTTCCGTCCGTTATACATTTGGTGCCGCGGGTACGACAACAAGATATCAAGATCTTGCCAAAGTCAACCATATCTATGCAAGATTGTGTAAGATATGAAGAGTACAAATCTACACAAAATATCTAATGAAATCTTCTAATGATTTCCATGATGCATCACATGATGTCATGTTGTTTTTCTATTTTTAGAAATATGCAAATACATAAGTAATGTTTTAGTTTTAAGAAACTAAAACATTCTAAAACTACTATCATACATTATGCTTAGAATCATATTAAGATATGATTAGTCATAATGTAAATGCTTCAATGATGAAGATATTGTTTGAAAAAGCTTGTTTCAATATCTATTAAACTTGACAAGCTTTAAGCTTTATAAAAATTAAATTTACTTTTGTCGTTAACAAAACTTAGGTAAAGATCAAAATATAAATAACGTTTAATGACGATATTTGTATTAATAGTTTCTATTGGCAATCGTGAAAAGTACTTCAAAAACCTCTCGCCTCTATGTGATAAAATGATTTCAAATATCCTACGCACATATTTAGGGGGAGAATTTACCAAAGAAATTCAAATGGCTTTTTCTACGGAAATTGTGATCAAGAATATATTTCAAAGAACTCTTGCCTCCATGTGCTAAAATATTTCAATATCATATGCACATGTTGAGGGGGAGCATTTCTAAATGATCAAAACAATTAAGGTACAAAATGCTTTGATATTATATCACAAGTACCTTGATTGATTTTCCAAATGATTTTTCAATTGGTTTCATGAAGGAAAGAACAATACCAAAAGACCGACCAATTTACTTCATGCATGGTGATATAAGGATGGTTTGGTTGGTATTCGTTCCACGATCCCTTGAGCGGAGGGATCTACCGAGGACAATTCACTAGATAGTGCGAGTCCTTAGGTATGATTAAAAAAGAAAAATGAGAATATGGGAAGAGTGCCGTGAGACGCAGAGCTAATCTTGGAATAAACCCAACAAGGTTCTAGTTATGAAGTCTCGGTAAGCACTAAAGGGTTGAAGAATGAAAAAGAAATAAATGTGAAAGGGTGAAAAGAAATGGCCCTCTAATAATTCAACCTTAGGGCGATGTAGGGTTCAATCTGAGATGCTCTTGGTGGTTAGCAAGGTAGCGCTTGTATTGAAGACAAGGCGTCATGGACCCGGTGGCCTTGCGCACTAAACTTTCCAAGCTACTCAAGTTCCTCTTAAAGGACTTGTTTCATTCTCATAGGGAACCGACATAATCTATCGACTTTCTCTTAGAGATTGTTGATATTGAAGAAGGAGACCCTCTCCCTAGTCTCCGGCATTAGAAAACTAAAAAGTGCACAATTGAGTCTAGAGCCAAAAGATCATCCACAATATCTCATTAGGACACAAAAATAATGAAGACTTGTTGTTTCACACTATGTGGAAAGTAAGTATATATTGAGAGTCCTCGCATTATCCTTGTGATATTTGCGAACTGTCGAGTGATATGTCAAATATTCACGATGAAGATAAATCCTTCAGAGCCATCATCGAACAAGCTCTTGGTGGGTGACATGTGAGATCTTTTCAAAGATCAAGCTTGTGACAACTGGATAGAAACGATGGGGCGATTCATTCTTGAATCAACCTTGGTCCATGAAATGAATTGGCGAATACTTTTGGAAAAACCGTTCGATGTGAAATCTTCTTTTCTCTAGCACATTGAATGTGTATTCATATTTCAAACTCAAAAAGTATCTCTGATTGAAAAAATACTTTTGGAAAAACCGTTCGATGTGCAAATCTCTTTTCTCTAGCACATCGAATGTGTATTCTTTTCAAATACAAAAAGTATTTTGATTGAAAATTGATCTTTTCAAAACCTTGATTGCAAAACTTTCTCATACGCGATTGTTTTCAAGTCAATTTTCATCAATCGGTGAATCTCAATTATTGGTTCACTTACTCCGTGTTGCCTTCTTTGAGGCGTTCCGGTTTGAGAACGACTAGAAACATTGCGAAACCTGTCAAGGAGATTTTTGAATTATACACGATCACGAGGCGTGCTTGTCTTGATCAATGGGGAACCGTGGGCGTGTACCTCAATTCAACGAAAGTGATCAAAGATACTTCGTGTGTTTTATTGCTAGCTTGTTGTTTGCGGTACATTTGATGATTGCATCGATCGAATTGAGAAGTCAATCAAAGCCGCATGCTCACGGCGTCCACACATAATTGAAGAAATCATGACTAGTGCATATCTACATAACACGGCTCGATATTTTTATACTATGTACGCTACTGCTGCAAATATCATGAACCGATAAAGATTCGCTACTACGATGGAAAGATGTCATGATCACGAAAGTGTGGTGATAACGCTACTGCGCGTCATTCGGGGTCAAGCGAACTTCCTTTTCTTGAGCAAGTTTTATAACACCTAGGCGGTGAACCTAATCGTTGTAGTGTAGTATTAGGGTAAGCCACGGGTATTGATATCGTTCTCTAGGGGAATAGGAATGCTAGTGAGAAGTTAGTACGCTAAGGTTGGGGTTGAGGAAGAGTATTTTTTTATCTTTTTATGTTTTTTTAGGAATTAGAAAGGTATGAATATCGGGGTTTGGATTTGGGGGTTGGTATTTCTACCGATTACTCTATTTATCTAATTATCTAATCTAAGGTGTATGTAGTCTATGTCTAATTATTGTGTGCTCGTATGATAGTTTAAAGATGTGTTTACTTAGGTTTTATTACTCCTTAATTATCTCCTATTGATGGTTGAATTGTCACGTCCTTATTCTTAATCGCGTTGTGTGTCTAAAGTCGTAGGGTATCGTTTATCCTAACTCTTTGAAACTACCAAAGGGTCTAGATCTACAAATCTCTAGGAATTATAAACTCTAACTCTAAGGTATCTTTGGATGGTTTAGCCTACAACTACTCTAGGTGTTATAGCCTAAGGTTCACAAAGATTAATCAAGCATTAACTACACAACGAATGACCTATCGCATTACTAGATCATTAACAATTAAGAAAAGAGAAACCAATCAATATTCAATAATTAAGTTTCATATTCCCTAAGCAAACACACAAGTAAATTAGTGGGACATGGAGAACATGCAAGCATACACACAAATAATTGAAGACATAATTGAATTAATGAAGTAAAACACTTATCTTGTGGTAAGATAGGGTTTGAACCCTAAAATCTTGTACAAGACAGCCTTGGTTCGGTTTAGGTTTTACTCCAAAGACTACACACTAAAGCGAAAAATTGATTCTATATATAAGATTACAATCGCGACGGCGTCACCTTATGAATTGTGCGCCGTCGGTCACCGTCGTTAGGGTTTCGTCTTGGCGCGTTAGTCTTGCGACGGCGTCACCTTATGCTTGTGACGCCGTCCCTTGATCTCGAACGCCGTCGGATCAAATCTAGGCCGTGCGAGTTGCGGCGACCTACTCTTTTAAAGCTGACACCGTCACTTGAAAATAAGCAATTTGGCTCTTGTCCGTCACGAAGTGCTTGACGTCATAATTAACACTGACGCCGTCCCTTGTATTTCGTGACTTGAGTGTCTCGATTCTTGACTTTGGCCATTTTCTTCCGTATATTCGCCTTTTAGGTCCAAATAAGTGCCATTCCGACAATTTGCCTTCAAGAGACCTAAAAAGTGAAAAGGAGCGATATTAAGTAATAACGGATACAAAGTGATCAAATAAGGGCTTAGCGACCACTCAAAAGGTACATTTAAAACCTTATCGGTGAGCATGTCGGTCCAAAAGTCACAACATCACATGAAGGCAACACAACATAGGGTGATCCGAGATTTAATGTGGTGATGATCTCAAAGAAAGCTCGAAGATCATCAAGATTTGGATCAGATCAAAGACCTCCACTTAAAGTACAAAGCAGTCGGACTTTGAAGAATCGCTACTCAAGCACAAAGAATACGGAATTTGAAGAATTGAAGTCTACGAGCTTGGAACTAAAGACAAAGAATGAATGCTAGGATTCAAAATGTAAATCATGGGGTGACCTCCCTTAGGGGCATATTGTTAGGAATTGGAAATTCGATAAGAAAGTGTCGGTCACCCCAATTATAGTCTAGCATATGTTAGCTCGTAGACTTGTCGTTATTTACGTTATTTTGTAGTTAATTAGTTAGTTATTAGCGTAACATCGTGGTGGAAGGACGGGTCTTTACCCACTGTATGCTTGATCCACAACCCGACAAGAGGGTGTATTGTTTGTAACTATAAATACCCTCTACCTCCCAAGGTAGAGGATTGGAACTTCTAAGCTAACCTTGCATTTTGTGTTTTATTTCTCTCTCTAGAATTCCCTCTCCTCTCTTCATCTCTCTAACAATGGCTTACTTGTTTAATCATCTACCTAGACCACCGAATCATCTAAACAACATAAAATATACGATCCTACATGAGTCTTTGGTCACAGTTGACCACTCTTCTCTCATCACGAGTCCATTGAGCCTCGGGTTTAGGCATACCAACCGGTGATGTTGGGATAAATGGACCTTCATTAATACACTTAATGTAGTAAGGTTCCATCCCAGTCAAATAGCAAAGCATTCGCTTTTTCCATTTATTAAATTTGCCAACTTCTAGTTGAGGGGCAACACTAGCATAGGCTCCACCCTTTTTATCGACAAGTTGGGGCCCATATCTTTCAGCCATTAGGATCCTAATTTAAAAACGTTTTTTAGCGGCTTAAAAATGGTTTTATAATCAGCCTGCTCTGATACTACTTGTTGTTTCCGTTTCACAATCGTATAAAAACAATAAGAATAACTGATTGTGAACAATGACTGAAAAGATTTAAGTAAAGATAAGTTTTAACAAGATAAACACACTGAGTAAGCACCTAGGAAAGACTATAAAAGAGGTCTTTAAAGGGTTGTAATGTTAGGCTTACGGTAGGGAAACAAAAGGTTTGGTGGGATAGGCTATTTAGTGGTGGCAAGTCAAAAATCTCTATGTTACAAGCATCGAAGAATGGCTTTGCTAAGCCAAGACTCAACACTCTAAACACTAGATAAGCTGAAACAAACAAACATAAATTTAAAGGATAGATGTAGGATGGTAGCCGTTTTTTTTTTTTTTTTTTTTTTTTTTTTTTTTTTTTTTTTTTTTTTTTATTTTTTTTTTTTTTTTTTACTTTTACTCTACCATCCTCGGTAACATCAAAATGATAGGATTTATAGGCACATCCCTACACTTGAGTTTTATTACTCTAACACTAATTTGACTCGAATTGAAAAGATTAAAACACTTGGGGTGCGTTATTACGCAAATAAGGGAATTGGCGTTCCCTTCCGGTCATTCATAACTTTAACTTTTCCATGAGTCTTAATCGTCCCAAAGCGTATACAAAGGATATGACTCGACTTAGCAACTTATGCAAGCAACTAGATAATTGAACTAAGGGTTTAGGGTGATAACAATATTGCACTAAAAGTGAGTGCATACAAGGTAGGCTAAAGCGATTTGGGTGTACATTTGGGGTGGGGTGTAAACAATGCTCTTCATTGATATTTTGGAAAATCGAAACATCACGAGAACATGAAAAGGATAGGCGAGGGTTAACTAGGGGTATCGTGTACTAAAGATGAGTACATCGCAAAGGTGTGGGGAATTACTCAACCGATGTGGAAGAAGTAATTATATTACGGTGTCAAACAAGGGTTATCCTAATGCCTCTTATCATTTAGTTATTCCTAACTACACAAGTGTAGTCTTACTAGCGATCTCGGGATGCATCACAAAACAAGTTCTAGAATCTAATATACTACGGTTCACACTCTAAGCATTAAAGATGAATGCTTTAATTCCTACTAATCTAAGGCGATCCTCAAATTTTGGGTGGAATTTAGGTGGTAAAGGGTTTTGTGCTAGTCATGCAACTTCCTATCCGTGAGGCGCTTTTGTTAAGAATAATGGCCCACTCCTATATATCATGAAAAATTTTAAATTTGGTGCCAAAATTACCCTAACCGACATTTTCTCATGGTTTATTACACAAATACAATTAGACAAAGCAAATAATCAAGGATAAGCATAGTTTTAAAGTTCCGTTTTATTTTCCTTCCTACACTTAAAGCCGAACATTGTCCCCAATGTTCCCGAAAATATCAAAGTTATGAT
The DNA here is from genome assembly GCA_022545495.1 of Chrysanthemum lavandulifolium. Lineage (NCBI taxonomy): Eukaryota > Viridiplantae > Streptophyta > Magnoliopsida > Asterales > Asteraceae > Chrysanthemum > Chrysanthemum lavandulifolium. The sequence continues at coordinate 256,722,897 of CM040241.1, read as the reverse complement.
AATAGAAGGTAAATAAAAGCGAAAAACTAATACTCCACGATTAGCTCGGTAGGATCCGTGTGTGAAGTAGTGGTTAAATCCTTTCCAAGAAGAATGTATGTGTGAAAAGCTCCTTCCAATCTTTTGTTTCTTCTCCTTGATAAATAAAACACGCACACTTGAAGAAAACAAAGCGAAACCTTCGTAAAATCGGTGGTAATAATATATATAAGACTCTACTAAACTAGGATATAATGCTTGTGGAATGGATGTTTACAAAATTTCTAGAAAATTAAGACACGGAAAATTCCAAAAATTTTATAAGTAGCTCGAGAAAAGCGAGAAAAAGTAATCATTGTTTTGACTCCTTCACGCCGCCGTCGGTTGCGATCTGACGCCGTGAGGTTATCGACAAAAGCGGTGCGATTTTCTAGAAAACATTACGGAAAATTTATATCTATAGAATCGGATAAATTTACGCAAAACATCCATTATGACTCGATACAAGCATTTGAATCGAACAAACACACATATATATCTTTTAATTAATTGTTATTCTCATGTTTGCGTTTCTTTTGAAAACTTGTGTAATCCTCCTACACTTATCCTTTATGTAAAATACCTTTATATGCAATTAAGGCGAGGTTAAAAACAAAATAAAGCATTTTTACAAATTTAAACATGAGAATAAACAATCAATAAAGGATATATGACACTAACAAGCAAACAATTAAGCATGGGTTGCTTCCCATGAAGCTTTTCTTTATTTATGAGTCTTGTAGCTAGACTCGTGATGGGTGCTCTACGTGACTTCATCTCCTTCCTTCGCTTTCCTTGCCGTCGTCTATTATGATCGGTTTTATCCTTTAGATTGGTTTCCTTCACTATAAAAGGCGTGTAATGCCCTTATCCGTGGTTTGTACAAAAGTACTTTTTCTCGCTTTATAAATTCCTTAGGGTTCCTTTGTGCCTTTGGTATCGAATTGGGATTATTTCCTAACTTCTTATCGGGTTTCCACAATGTTGCATGCAATCCTTGAACCATAAAATCTCTAAGCCCTTTCTCCCAATCATTCATTTTCTTAACTATATTGCTATTCATCTAGTAATGAGGGCTCGAAGTGAACCACCTCCCGAATATAAGAAAGGCAATGGTTATCATGATGTTCCTCATCCCATTAGTCATCAACCCCTAGGCCCGATGTTTCTCGTTATGGTGTAGCAGCCTAGAGTTTAGGAAGAAACTTGTTGCTCAATCTAGGTCCGAGAAACCCAAAGAAAGCTGTTGAAAATAATGTTCAAAATCAAAGTACCTTTATACCAAAGTATTGCTCAACAAGCGATACTCTACGCAAAACCTTTTCAAAACAAGATCTTGCTAAACCTTTTGGGATAATTTTGCTCAAAACAGTTTTATCGGTCATCAAGAAGGCAAAATAATTTTGGGCATAGACATAGAAGAAATCACTTTGGTCATATGGGTCAAAATCGTGTTTTGTGTGTTATAGTCCTACTCATTTAATTAAAGATTGTGACAAACACTCGGAATATCTAAGCAAGTTTCAAGGAATAAGTCTACCAATCAAAGACCTAGAGAGCAAAAACCGGTTTGGACTAATTCAAATAGGGTTAATCACGTAAACTTCACACGGATCATAGATACCCACATCTGGGACTTGTGGACTTTCATTTTGGGAAAGGAACCGTAATCTTCTCCATGATCTTAAGAGGATATCTTGGATATGAGGCGATGGGTATCCTAGCGCATTCCAAGACAAAGCATATTGATTAGGCATCATTTTATCAGAGATTGCTATGAGCATAGGCTCGTTAATGTGGTTAAAGTTCACACGGATGACAATGTGGCGATTTACTCACAAAGGTTTTGATGTGTCACGATTCAATCACTGGTCGTGAGCATTGGAATGATTAACTACTAAGCTATGTTTAAGGGAGGACTATAAGGTGTTAGGTATAGTCCTGTATTGCTTAAGGAGGATGCTTGTTTATACTTAGTTTCTATGAAGGTATTTGGAAAATCTTGTTTTTCCGAAAGTCTTGCTTGAAAGAAATCGCTTGGGAAAATCTTGCTTATGTGGAAATCTTGTTTGTCGTTTTAAAATCTTGTTCCAACGGTAATATTGATGGGTAATTGGTAATAAGTAACTTTGATTATTTAGGTGTGATTTTCAAATCTCACCTATAAATAACTACTTTCGATTTTCCTCTCATATTATTACTCTACATCTTTCCATACTTATCTCCCAATTACCATCTCTTCATTATTCGATACAATCTTTATTGTGCTTACTTTTTCCACAATGGTGAATCGTTTAACTGCTTTGAAGCACAATATGGTGGCTAATTTGGACAAGACTGAGGCGAATGTGGCTTTCTATGATATAATTGATTATCTTCTGGGTCGCTTATTAGTTATGCTCTTTTAGTTGAGCGGATATAATTGAACCATGGATTCAAGAATTTTGGGCTAATGCTAGAGATAATATGGAGGAGGATGAATATTATATTAGATCCTCGATTCTTTGGGAGGACTATCAAGATTACAGAGGCCTCTATTCGAGAAGATTTATTATTTGGCGATGACGATGGGGCTATTCGATTTGATAAGCAATCGATTTGGGATACTTTTAGGAATCTTGGTTATGAAGGATCTTTGATGAACAAACATTCAAGAAAGCATTATTCATCCTCAATGGAAGTTCTTGATTCATGTATTGCTCCATTGCATAAGTTCTAAAAGTACTTCGGGAGCAGTTTGGGTCAAATATAGCATCTGCAGTGGTTGGTTTAGCTCTTGATAGTATTTAATTTTCAAGGCTTATTTTGGATGGGATGCTATCTCATATCTCCTACAGGTCAACATGGTTGATGTACCCAAGATTTGTACATGTTTTCTTAAACAAGCAATTGGTGATGTTCCAAAACCGCTACTTTTTTACCTGTTATTGTGCAACAAGCCAAAATTTATACATTCATGGCTAAGCGAAGTAATTTGTTCGGAGGTGGAGATATTCCATTAACTACTACAATGATGGAAGTTGTTCAAGCCATGCGTCTTTGAATCTGGAGAGGATGGCGATAGTGAAGGTATCGATTCAGACAAGTCTTGCTTCACAAATCTTGCCTCACAAGGTACCGCCTGCAATCTTGCTTCTCGAAGGTCTTGCATCTTTGCTGGTGATGTTTCTCCAAGCCACGAGGTTCAAGCAGAGATTGAGAGAACACCTACTCCATCTCCTCAACAAACTTTACGTTCCGAGGCACATTCACAACTTCATGGTGATGATCATACTATACCTCGTGAAGGTTTGACTTTGGATAATTATGCTTTGACAAGGAGCTAGCTCGATTGAACAAGACCTGATTGCGTCAAGCTAAAGCACTTAGGAAGTTGAAGCGTAACTATTTACGGTTGAGGAATTTTATTAAACCCTATATTCAAGGCTTCAACTTATGGGTTAAAGAAGAAAACAAACGTCAGTAAAGCACTTCGTAAGGAATTAAGGCGAAAGAAGGTTTCTAAGTCATCTTCATCAACTTGGGAGGAATTCGTAAAAGGAAAATTTGAAAGAAGATGGACGTTGTATGCTTACCGTGGATTCCTTGCCGACGTCGTCTATTATGATGACGGTTTTATCCTTTAGATTGGTTTCCTTCACTATAAAAGGCCCAAACCATCTTGGTTTGTTTCTACCTTGTAATGCCCTTATCCGTGGTTTGTACAAAAGTACTTTTTCTCGCTTTATAAATTCCTTAGGGTTCCTTTGTGCCTTTGGTATCGAATTGGGATTATTTCCTAACTTCTTATCGGGTTTCCACAATGTTGCATGCAATCCTTGAACCATAAAATCTCTAAGCCCTTTCTCCCAATCATTCATTTTCTTCTTAACTATATTGCTAGGGACTTGTGGACTTTCACCCGTAATCTTCTCCATGATCTTAAGAGGATATCTTGGAACGATGGGTATCCTAGCGCACTTTTCCGCTTTTAAGTATCATGATGCCTCCCGCATTTGATGGTTGCCTTGGCGGTGGCGTGAATGGTGTCCCAAGAATGAGTGGCATGTTTCTATCTTCTTCAACATCTATGATCACGAAATCCACGGATAAACGATATTAGACACCTCTATTAAAACATCCACCGCGATTCCTATGAGATAGACATAGGTGTGATTAGCTAAGGACAGTCTAAGATCGGTCTTGGTCGGCTTCTCCCTAGTCAACTTATTATAAATTGATAATGGCATTATGTTCACATCGGTCCCCCGATCACTAAGGCATTTATATTATCAATATCACTTATGCTACATGGTATCACAAGTTCCTGTGGTGTCTCGTTTTTCGTTAATGGTTTTTAGAACCAACTCATAAAGAGGTCCCATAGGCGGTGCGTCATACTCTTCTTCTCGTTATTTTTCCTTCAAGGACTTCCCTAAGAACCTCATTGTACCTAAAGTTGTTTACTTGGTTTGCAATGGTTTTTCATTAATTTCGTGCTTAAGGTAGTACTCAATGGTCTCGGGCTCATCATTAGGTTCGTAATCCTCCTCTTGCTTTCCTCGTTTTTTCACCTCAACCTCTCCATCCTCGGGCATAAGTGGAAATGGCGTTAACAAACGAAGTGGGAGGACAATCGTTGTTTACTAGCACCTTTTCGTGAAATTTTGTTTTGGTATATTCTTTTACCGTGTTCATCATTTCGCCATTTTTGCTTGCATTTTCTCTCTTCCTATAAACCTCCTCTTCAAATTTGGCTAATCTCTCCGTGTGGAATTGCCATGTACTCCCTCATTTGTTCCTTAAAGCTTGGTGAGAGTGGTATTGGGAAGTAGACTCAAGCGCCTTCGGAATGGGGTTTTGCTCACGACTTGGGATTCCGAAAAGGTGTTGGGTGGTAGGTGGAATTGGCGGAATTGATCGCTTCTCGAGGATTTGACGGAGCTCTTTTATGCCTTTCCATAAGATAATCAATCTTCCTCTCAATAGCACTCATTTGCTCCTCGGTGATGTCGGAAGATTCAAGAGGAGTTGATATGGCACTAACCACATTAACAAAGTGGTTTCGTGGAGAGTCATTCCAATCTTCGTAGCTTTGATCGAGAAGCTCTTCTATAATATCCTAAGATTTCTCGCATCAAAGTCGTTGAGCCTTCCACCGGCGGCTTGATCAATGGATCGTCGAGTGATGAAATCGATATGGTCATAGAAGATTTGGATTTGAAGCCAAAGATCAATTTCATGATGAGGGAGTTTCTGAGTAGGTCCTTGAATCGAGTCCATGCTTTGTAGAGACTCACCTTGAAGTTGTTGAAATGTTAAGATGTCTCGCCTAAGTTTAGTGGTTCTCCCGTGGGAAAAATTGAGCAAGGAAGCGAGAGGTGAGATCATCCCAACTTGAGATAGAGCCATGGAAGTCGCTCAAGCCAATTACTAGCTTGGTCCCGAGAGAGAATTGGAAGAGACGCAGCGTGGTCTCCCGAGTATTAGCATCAAGGTCAATGGAATCGAAAATTTTGGGAAATCCCTAAGATGCTTATTAGGATCTTCGGAACGAAGTCCATGGAATGCACATCCATTTTGCACCAACCGGATGGTGTCGGATCGCAGGGCCGTAGTTTGGGCTTGATCGGGAAGCTCAATGGTGTTCCTATAGCCTAGGTGGCTCGGTCTCGAGTATTCACCAAGAGTACGGGCTCTTGGCGGATCATTAGGTGATAGGTTGATGAATGGTGGTTGGTTATCACCTTCCATGATGAAAAGTGATGGCGTTACTAACAAAGGTCACGAAGAAGGAGGATAGACTACAAGGAAGCTAAAAATGAGAAAAAATTTACTTGATAGGAATCAAGCAAAGAAACCTAAACGAAGTGGACTACTAACTAGCTATTCTATTCCCGACAACGGCGCCAAAACTTGATAACGCTACACGCTGCGTTCGGGTCAAAGGAACTTCCTTTTCTTGAGCAAGTTTTATAACACCCTAGGCAATGAACCTAATCTTTGTAGTGTAGTATTAGGGTAAGCCACGGGTATTGATATCGTTCTCTAGGGGAATAGGAATGCTAGTGAGAAGTTACTACGCTAAGGTTGGGGTTGAGGAAGAGTATTTTTTTATCTTTTTATGTTTTTTTAGGAATTAGAAAGGTATGAATCTCGGGATTTGGATTTGGGGGTTGGTATTTCTACCGATTGCTCTATTTATCTAATTATCTAATCTAAGGTGTATGTATTCTATGTCTAATTATTGTGTGCTCGTATGATAGTTTAAAGATGTGTTTACTTAGGTTTTATTACTCCTTAATTATCTCCTATTGATGGTTGAATTGTCACGTCCTTATTCTTAATCGCGTTGTGTGTCTAAAGTCGTAGGGTATGCGTTTATCCCTAACTCTTAGAAACTACCAAAGGGTCTCGTCTACAAAATCTCTGGGAATTATAAACTCTAACTCTAAGGTATCTTTGGATGGTTTAGCCTACAACTACTCTAGGTGTTATAGCCTAAGGTTCACAAAGATTGATCAAGCATTAACTACACAACGAATGACCTATCGCATTACTAGATCATTAACAATTAAGGTAAGAGACAACCAATCAATATTCAATAATTAAGTTTCATATTCCTAGCAAACACACAAGTAAATTAGCCCGACATGGAGAACATGCAAGCATACACACAAATAATTGAAGACATAATTGAATTAATGAAGTAAAACACTTATCTTGTGGTAAGATAGGGTTTGGAACCCTAAAATCTTGTACAAGACGACCTTGGTTCGGTTTAGGTTTTACCCAAAAGACTACACACTAAAACCGAAAAATTCGATTCTATATATAAGATTACAATCGCGACGCCACCTTATGAATTGTGACGCCGTCGGTCGCCGTCATTAGGGTTTCGCTCGCCACGTTAGTCTTGCGACGGCGTCACCTTATGCTTGTGACGCCATCCCTTCGCCCTCTCGCCGTCTGGATCAAATCTAGGCCGTCTCGAGTTGCGACGGCCTACTCTTTTAAAGCGACACCGTCACTTGAAAATAAGCAATTTGGCTAACGTCCGTCATGAAGTGCTCGACGGCGTCGTAATTAACACCGACGTCCCCTTGTATTTCAAAGACTTGAGTGTCTCGATTCTTGACTTTGGCCATTTTCTTTGTATATTCGCCTTTTTCGTCCAAATAAGTGTCATTCCGAAGAATTTGCCTTCAAGAGACCTAAAAAGTGAAAAGGAACGATATTAAGTAATAACGGATACAAAAGTGATCATATAAGGGCTTAAACGACCCCTCAAAAAGGTACATTTTAAAACCTTATCAGTGAGCATGTCGGTCCAAAAGTCACAACATCACATGAAGGCAACACAACATAGGGTGATCCAGAGATTTAATGTGGCTGATGATCTCAAAGAAAGCTCGAAGATCATCAAGATTTGGATCAGATCAAAGACCTCCACTTAAAGTACAAAGCGATCGGACTTTGAAGAATCGCTACTCAAGCACAAAGAATACGAATTTGAAGAATTGAAGTCACGAGCTTGGAACTAAAGACAAAGAACGAATGCTAGGATTCAAAATGTAAATCATGGGGTGACCTCCCTTAGGGGCATATTGTTAGGAATTGGAAATTCGATAAGAAAGTGTCGGTCACCCCAATTATAGTCTAGCATATGTTAGCTTGTAGACTTGTTGTTATTTACGTTATTTTGTAGTTAATTAGTTAGTTATTAACGTAGAGTAGTTTAGTGTAACACCGTGGAGGAAGGACGGGTCTTTACCCACCAGATGCTCGATCCATGTTCCGAGAAGAGGCGTATTGTTTGTAATTATAAATACCTCTACCTCCCAAGGTGAGGTTGGAACTCTAATCTAACCTTGCATTTTGTTTTTATTTCTCTCTAGAATTCCCTCTCTCTTCATCTCTAACAATGGCTTACTTGTTGAATCATCTACCTAGACCACCTGAATCATCTAAACAACATAAAATATACGATCTACATGAGTCTTTGCTCAGGCTTAGGCATACCTTCAGAAGTATTTGGGATAAATGGACCTTCATTAATACACTTAATGTAGTAAGGTTCCATCCAGTCAAATAGTAAAGCATTCGCTTTTCCATTTATTAAATTTGCCAACTTAGTTGAGGGCAACAAGAAGATAGGCTCCACCCTTTTTATCGACAAGTTGGGGCCCATATCTTTCAGCCATTAGGATCCTGATTTAAAAACGTTTTTTAGCGGTTTAAAATGGTTTTATAATCAGCCTGCTCTGATACCACTTGTTGTTTCCGTTTCACAATCGTATAAAAACAATAAGAATAATTGATTGTGAACAATGACTGAAAAGATTTAAGTAAAGATAAGTTTTAACAAGATAAACACACTGAGTAATTTTCAACGTTTATATTCTTTATTAAACGAATAAAAAAGAATACATTACCCAAGTACTTGCGGAATAGTACTTGCGATTGAAATGACAAGTTTGGTATGACTCTCACTAAGCTTAGGCTAAGTCTAAGCACAAGTACACGTGAACCACCGAGCTATCTCGGGGACATAGTTAGAGTTGGAGAGTGAAAGATTGCTTGTGTGTGTGATTTACAATTAATGCACAAGCTTAAAATCTTTCACTCCATCTCTTATGCTATTTATACAAGTAGGTTATTAACTCTATCCTAGAGGACAAACTGACAGTTTACAGAAGACAAAATACTTATGTATTTTGTCTCTGTTTACATTTACTATATGGAGTAAGTGACAAGGTTACTTTCTTCGAGTCAGTGATGACACTGAGCCTGATAGTTAGTGATTCAGGGAAAGTTTGAATTTCGTTGATAAGGACTTCGTCTTATCTGTTTCAAACTTATCCCGCCTTGTCCCGCTCATTATTCAGTCTTCATCTTCAGTTTGTCTTCAGTGGTAGTAGTTGGTGAGGAGTTTTGGGATTCAGTGAGTTATTGTCATCACTCACTGAATCCATCATCTTCTTCTTGACCCGCCTTCACCCTTTAAGTTCCGCTTCGAGTAGAGACTTCTTTGTCTCTTCGAGTATCCCGAAGATAGCTCACCGAGTGACTATGCGCTCGATGACTTGTTAGTGTTTAAGGGACTAAACACTTGGGTATTTTCTATTCAAATCCTGACTTAAGGGTTTGGGTATTCATCGAACCCAACACATATATAATAGAGTAAATTGCAAGAATCGTCTCGTGGTTTTCTCGCATTGTAAATTTAAGTCCTTGACCTTTCATAAGTGCAAGCGGCTTCCCTGTGAGGAAAACTTTGGTCCGTTTTGATTATTTGCTTATGAAAGATCAGGTATGATTTTTGCAATTTTGACAAACCACAAAGAGACCATTTGCACTCAGAAATGACCAAAACAAACCCAACTTTTCCCAACAAGGTGGTTGCCTGCACTTATGAAAGGTCAGAGATGAAATTTGCAATCTGGGCAAACCATATGGACGACTCTTGCAATTTACTCTATATAATATGAATGCATAAAATAAATGTATTATAAATACCATGATTGTTATATATGTATAATAAATAAAGTATGTTTACAATGAAAGTGTATATTACTATCAAGAAGTTTGTAAATAAAGAAAAATAATTAAAAAAATAATAATTCTTTTTATGATTATAGTTGCCATGTATTTTAGAGTTGTAAATTTATATAAAATATTCTTTGGATATATATGATATATTTAAGGTTTATAAATGATACATATGCAATTATAAGTTGGGGTTTTCTTACATATGCCCCTAGGGCATATTTTAAGCACACCAAAATACATATGACTCACTGAAAATTACAAAAAAGGTACTTTGGGACTTACAAATTTTGTGAGGGGTTTTAAGTATTTTTTTTTAACTTTTCAACAGGTTTCATGTGTACTTTGATGTGTTTAACATGTGCCTTAAGGGCATATGTTAGAAAAATCCTTATAAGTTTAAGTTGAAAATATATGAAAATTTTAAACTTTTGAAAAAATATATATGCAATTATAGGTTTAAATTATATAAGCAATTTTTCGCTTTTGATGAGATATATATTAACTGTCTTTTCAAAAGATTTCGCTTGTATATTATTCAATTAAATTTCCCGATTATATCAATATCAGAGTACAGTAAAACCTCTATAAGTTAATACTCGATAAATTAATAACCTCGATAAAATTAATAATTTATCAGGTCCCAACTTGGATCAAAGATAAATTTAGTTTAATCGATAAAATAATAAGATAATAATATTTTTGAAACCTCAACAGATATATATATTCCCAACTAAATTATAAATTAATAATTACTAGCAAATTTCATATATATATATATATATATATATATAAAGGCCATAAGTAATTGAAATTTGAAACTTGTATAAATTCATATAATTCAATTAAGGTTATATTTAACCGAACTTGTCCCAACGAAACTAACTTTTTATTTATTTATAAACAATGAACTTGACAAATTTAATTCATTTGTGAATATGAATTCATAAAGTCATAATCGAACTTATTTTCTAATTTATTTTTCATCTCTAACTAAGATACATCAGAATTAGATATTTGATTTAGAATTTAAAGATCATATGAAACCTCTTTAAATTAATAAATTATTAATTTATTAATATAATAATATCTCGCTAAATTAATAAAATATCCCATTCCAACATTATTAATTTATAGAGGTTTTACTTTAAAAGAAATTATCTCACATATTGTTTCCTTTTTGAATAAAAGGTAATGTTGACATTGAAATAAAAATATGATTTGATGGGAAATGTCTTGTTACACAAAGTTCTTCCTTGGCAGATGCATTCAATGAAAACTGAAAAGTTCTATTCCAACCCCTTTGTCTTGCATCCATCTGCTTGCTCTCTCATTTCCATATATATCTATGTACAGTAATCATGCATATACAAAATTTAGAGTAAGAAATAAACATAACCATTCAAATGAAGACTTAAGTTTTCTTTAACATGTACATACATTACCATAATTATTTTTGGATGTGCCTACTAATATAATTATATAAACCTTGTAAATTTAACAAGAAAAAATTACACAAATCTAACTCAATAAAATAAAAACAATGCTAAAATGCATCATTAAATAGTTTTATATTGCAGGCATATATATACATCCAACACATAATATAACAACAACACATGCATTCATTGGTCCCCTCTTCTCTCTGAACCATCTACAACAAACTTTTAAAACACTTTTATAACTATTTAATCGCTTCCAACCCCCCAAACCATCCAATCACACACATCATTGTCTTTCTTTCATTGCAATCTAAATCAATGAAACCACATAATTACACTCTCTTTAAAGCTAAACAAACCCTCTATTTCTAGACTCATAGACTTACCACATTGTTTCATATAATCCATACATTCATGAAATCATAGATAAATGTGCATTATTAGCTTTTAGCTCTTCTGAAACACTAGACATAACCTCTTTCTATACATTAGCCTTTGCTACAAAACAATATGCAAATGAGTGCACTTTTTTTTTAGCTTCTTTATATGAGTTCATTTTTTCCTTATTTGATGTCTTCTTGTTGAAATCTAACTGAGCTTCTTTATATATTTGCACATTTGAGTTAAACCCCATTTGGGTATTCTGATTTAAACTTCATTTCGTCTTTTCATTATCAAATCATAGCATCATCATCACATGTGCTCTGTTTTAGTGCTCTGTTTTTTTTCTGACCTCTAAGTCTTTTAAGCCCAAATTTGTGAAAATCTATTAAAGATTCAAAGTGGGTTCCCTTTATATATGTTTACCAACTAAAATAAAGTAAAAAGTCACAAATTTGTAATAAATTCTGGATTTTGAGGTGTTTTAGTGTGAAAAAAACAGAGGATTTTGTGATGGATTTAAGTGGTAGAAGTTATGGGTGTTTTGTGATTGTGGTGGTGATGATTATTGGGTTGAGTGGAGTGTGTGTTTATGGTGAGAATGATGGTGATTCAGTTGGTGCTCCAATGGTAAAAACAGAACAAGAAGCTTTGTATAATGCTATTCAAGGGTTTGTTGGTCAATGGTGGAATGGTTCTGATCTTTATCCTGATCCTTGTGGTTGGACTCCTATCCAGGTATCTTTTTATAAATGACTAATAGCTACATAATATAAATCTTATGGTGGATACTAGGAATCTAGAGGATTGATTCTAGTGCTTTTTTTTTAAAGTTGTTCTTGTTATTACTTAGATTATTGAGTTTATATATACATGGCTCCTACTCAATCTGACATTCTTTACATATCTGCAAGTGTGTAACTGTATATGAGTATATCTATATTTGTATGTGTGCATGTGTAAGTGGTTAGTATTGTTTCTTAAAGTGATTATATGGTTTTTGGCATGATGAGCACAAACTATTTTTAAACTAATTTGCCTACTAAAAAATAATCAGCTTATACAACAACTATAAATTACACTTACATGCTAAATCTTAGGAACACAATAATTTGATAATCATTTCTCAAAATCATTCTAAATCTTAGAAAAAACAAAATACTTTAACTAGTCAAGATCATGCAGAAGTAAAGAAAGATGACAAAAGTTGAGATAAAACAGCTAAAATGAAAGTTTTCTTCATGAATTTGGTGCTTCTCTGATTTTAGTTTTACCCTTTTTTGTTTTTGGACCCGAAAATATACTAAATTTAGCTAACTCACTTTCAATATAAAGTCAATAAAAGTTCAAAATTGCATGAATTCTACCAAAGCAAATTCTATCTCATGAAATAAAAGGTCCATCATTTTTAGTCATTTTGATGATAAAATACTAATTATGTCCCCTTGTCTTATTTTCACAGGGTGTTTCATGTGATATTTATGATGGATTATGGTATGTCACAGAGCTTAACATTGGTCAAATACAAGATAACTCACTTCCTTGTGCTCAAAACATTGAATTTAAACCACATTTTTTTCAACTCCAACACTTGAAAACCTTGTCATTCTTCAACTGCATCATTTCCTCTAGCCAAACCCCGATACCGATTCATGCAGTTAAGTGGGACGCGTTTTCAGCCACTTTGGAGTCCATTGAGTTCAGGTCAAACCCGGGTTTGACCGGGCAAATCCCGATTAGTTTTGGTAATCTTAAGAAGCTCGAGTCTATTGTAGTGATCGATAATGGGTTGTCGGGCAGTTTGCCAGCTAATATTGGTGAGTTGAGTTATTTAAAGAGGTTGGTTTTGTCTGGTAATAAGTTTACAGGCAAAATACCAGAAAGTTATGGTAATTTGAGAGAATTACTGATTATGGATTTAAGTAGAAATAACTTGACTGGAAATTTGCCTTTTACTTTTGGAGGGTTGACTTCTATCTTGAAGTTTGACTTAAGTAAGAACAAATTAGAAGGTGAAATCCCGAGTGAGATTAGTAATTTGAAGAATTTGACACTATTGGATCTTAGCAACAACAACATTTCTGGTGGTTTTGATTTTGCAAATCAAGAAATGAGTTCGTTAGAAGAGTTGCTCTTGTCAAACAACCCGATAAGTGGCGATCTTATGAAGTTTAACTGGAAAAATGTTAACAAGCTCGTGGCTTTGGATCTTTCTCACACGGGTTTGACGGGTCAAATCCCCGAGTCTATTTCAATCTTGAAAAACTTAAGATTTTTGGGTTTGAACGATAATAGCCTCTTGGGCAATATCTCACCAAAAATTGCAGAACTGGCGAATTTAAGTGCTTTTTATGTCCATGGGAACAACCTCACGGGCGACCTTAAATTCCCGAAAGAGTTTTATCAAAAAATGGGAAGGAGATTCGGGGCATGGAACAATTCAAATCTATGTTTTCCTGTCACTAAAATATCAGAAAGTATTCGTCCGTTTGGTGTAAAGGTATGTCATGAAGAAACGTCGTGATCTTATTATAATCGCTGCTTTTGTTCTAGGTAAAAATACTTCTGATGTAATACTTGTGCAAGAAAAATGATGTTTAATTTAACCTTGATGAATAGATGATTGTTGGTGAAATGTATTTTAGCATGTTACATATTTTAGTGTATGCATGTATGTATAATTGTATATAGTAATAAATGTGATGAAAGTGGCTTTTGAGGGACTGCAAGGTGCATGTTGTGCATGTGGGCTTGGAATAAGGCTGACGGTAGGCTGGTCCGGTCTGGTCCTAACCATGGACCATTTAGTTAGGTTTGCAGACAATGAAGGTAGTACGTATGATGTTGACCTTGTAGAGGGCCATGTTTGTATATAGTTAAGCAATGTTGTTATCCATAACCTTTTCTAAACTAGTTTCTTTGGATTCAAAAAAGTTATTACTACGTTTTAACTGGTTTATACTGTATAATCCATAGAATGTGTCCGTATGTGATTGTTAGAGGTGGAGGCACATATCGATCGCTAAGAGGGTTCATTTGAGCCAACTCAAAAATGATTTTTTTTTTCTCTCTTTTTCTGTAACTTTAGTATAATGAATATTAGTTATAAATCCGCTTTGTATGCAAACAGTAGTAGCTATAGTTATGAACCCATTCGCGAGATTTTGCTGGTTCCTCCCATGGTGATTGACCCTACCGTCATAATGTTTGAAGCCGTTATGGATCTATGTGGATATTTTGATCAGTGTTGTAAAAATCGGTCAAGGCGGTAGATTAATCCACAAGATAATCGCCGATCGGTTATTAACCGCCCGATTTTCCATAATCGGCCTATTTAATCGCTTTTGGTCAAAATCGGTCAATAATCGGTCAACGGACCGATTAATCGGTCAAATCGGATCAATAATCGGTCAACGGACCGATTAATCGATCAATAATCGGTCAACGACCGATTAATCGATTAATAATCGGTCAACGGACCGATTAATCGATCAATAATCCGATGTTTGTAACTTTATGTTAGAAACTTAGAACTATGTTTATATTTGAAAATTTTTCACTATAAAATTGCAATCCGATTAATCCCGATTAATCCCCGCTTAACCGATTAATCATCGGGGCCTCACCCAACCGCCCCACGAGCGCCAGCGATTTTTACAACCTCGATTTTGATATACATGTTTATTCAGTAAATCAATTTCTTACCTACAAATACATGGATTATGTTTTAGTTAATAGTTGATGTATATTGTTGAAAGAATACAACATGGTCTAACTTGGCCTAAAACGCGAACATGGTTGTTGCTGTACGTAATGTTGTCCCCTTATTTGAACAAGAAGCCGGTGGGCGGTGGCCTATTCGCGGAGATAAGGGAAGGTCACAAGGGTTATGTGATCCTCCCAGAGGTGTTAACGATCCGAGCCGAGTCGAGTTTTAAGATATTCGAATGAGCCGATTAACTATTCATTCGGCCGAAACCGACTTCAGCTCGAAAATTTTTAAAATCTTCTTTCGAACTCGGTTTCGAATATTTTATTATTGTTGAAACAAAATGTTCGTTAGTTATATGAAAAATTTGTTGTATTATATAAGCTTGAGTTCAGTTTTATTTTAGCTCGACTAAGCTCGTCTAATATCATTTTTTTTTTTGAACGTAATCTAATATCATTTTTTACGAACAAAAAAAACTTGCCATTAAGATATAGCTAGATGAAGCAGGTGAAACCAAGCAAATGTTGAGCTCAAGTGCTTTAGAATATATTTTCTAAAAAGGAAAAACCACAACTATTTTTTGCAAATAAAATAATGGGAGACTGAATTTATAGAGTTGTTTCTTGTTGGTGGTTTTCATTCACAAGCGATGTGGGACAAATGCAATTCTATCCCTTTTCTTTGTTATATCGTCCTTTTTTTTTTTTTTTTTTTTGACTTTTTTGTATACACTTTGTTTTAACATGAAGAATCATTTTTCTTTAACATTTTCAGTTAACAAAGAGAATATATCATATTTTTACAACTAAACGAATTAAAAAACTTAATATGCATTTAGATGCTTGTGATAACTTTGAGTTATTTATTCTAATCGCCTTTGATTTATAAAACTAATTCAAATTATTACAAAAGTACATCGATGATACTATCATTTAAGATTAGTAATTTTAATAAGGGATTGTCTAATCAGGTGTCCGAGAAGATTAGTTAAAGACATTTTAAGCACAAACATTCTTTTTATATTGTAAATTATATTTAATACACATTAATTAAATTTACTAATTACTATAATTAAACCGATTTGTAATTTAATAAACTCGGACTTTCCTTTTCTAAACATCTTAAACCTTGCCCTAAGGGCACCCATTAGACAAACCTTTTTATAATAATCATTCAAGTATGTTTATCACAATTTGTCTTGATTAAAATTTATGTGTTATTCAGTTGCTATGCCAGGATAAATTCTTTAGTGGTTATTTAGAAATGCATAAAATTAATTAACGATTAATTAACAATGTTGATTACTTGTTGGGCGTGTATTTTATTTAGTTACAATTCGGTGGCTAATACCGAATAGCTAGACAACAGCTTATCGCTTCACTAAAACCCATATGAACATTAGAACTTGGCTAGTGGTATGTGTTTTATTTTGTCACCTAGGGTTTTAATGTTTATGGTTGACACGTATGAATGAAACGATGTTGGCTTGTAAGATTGCTATGCAAGATAAAAGTTAATGCATATTTGGTAGTTTGATAGCGAGTCGGACCAACGCCTAATTGGATAAACGATAGTTTGCCTATTAGGTTAAAGTAGCTACTTGTGAACCTAAGTGAACAAATGGCTAATATGATAAATAGTGATTATTAAGATCATTAATAAACCTCAACGATTAGTTGAAGATTTAATAAGTGTAGATTAGTAAACCTCTATCACCCGCTCGAATTGGTTATTAATTTACATACGAGCTAAGATTCTAGCCGCACTATACCTAGCTCATACAAGATCACTAATATGGAAGACATTTGTACATTGCACATGTTATCAAATCATACATATTAGTAGGGAATTAACTAGGTTAGCACATTCTTCGCTCGTTGATTTACATCCATTTCATATTTCGTTAATTATTGTTCATTATTTACATTTTCCCAAGTCTATACTATACACGATCGAATACACTACCCGTGAGTGTTAGTCTTACTTGTTGAGTCGCTTTATATATATGAATATGTTTTGTCCGTTTTTGTTATGATATGCATATGTTTTGTCCGCTTTTGGTTATTCTTTATGGGATTACTTTTGTTAATCTTTATTGTTGGAAGGTTTGATTTTTTTTAAACTCTCCTAAGTAAATAGGATGTAATAAAAAGAAAGCAGTTCTCAATTTCTGTTTCATTTGACATGACAATAAACAAAAGTTAAGATCAAACGTTGGCAATGTTTGGACTTTATTTTGAACGTCCGATTTTCTCACATGGACAACTTTATATGGACGTCTCACAAGTAAAGAGAAAAAAAGGTCTTAAGGTGTTGTGTTGTGACAAAGATAGTAACTACACCAATACTAGAACAAATGTTGTGTATCAAGAGGTTCTTCATAGATTATGAATAATTTTATATGTATGGTTTTTAAAATTTTAATTACTTTTAGTGCTAGAGGTGTTGTTAGAATTAAGGTTTTGAAGAGAAATGTTTTTGTGTTTCATCGATATCTTAAAACTATTGTACTAATTGTCATCTTGAAGATTTTTGAAGCTAGCCATCTAACGGACGGGCATGTAGCTAGTAAATTGATATTAACAAATTTCATGGACGTAATACTAAGTTAAAGTTATTATCTAGTCTATATTTAGGTATAATAATATTTTATTATAATTTTATAAATTTTAGAATATGCATATTCAATATTATTTTGTCACATAATTAATGTGTTTAAGGGTAGGGGTGGAAGCAGTGAGCCGAGCCCGAGCTCTCTAGAAGCTCGGCTCGGCTGCTTATATATATAAAGCTCGAGCTCGTTTCGAGCCATATAGTTTGAGCTGGAGCTCGACTCGTGAAAATTTTCAAAAGCTCGAGCTCGGCTCGGGCTCGACAACAGGTTGAATGAAAAAAGAGCTCGGCTCGTGAAAAATTTCAAAAGCTCGAGCTCGGGTCGGGCTCGACAACTGCTTGAATGAAAAAAAGCTCGAAAGCTCGTTAATCACGCTAGGCGTATTTTTTTTTAAGCTCGTATATGTATAGAAAATATATATATACGAATATATTTTTAGGGCTCGTTTAGGCTCGCGAGCCTAATCGTGACGTGCTAGCTAGCAGCTATCATGTTTCTAAAAATTATCAAAGTATGCCCCCTCGAGAAAACTTTTTTGGCTCCTCCCCTGCAGTGGCCTATGATTTTACATCGACCAGTTAGGAGTAACATACAGGATTACTATGTGTTGATTAGAGGAGATCAATAACAGCAATTAATTGTTGAATGCACTAGTATGTGGCTACTCTCTTGGGTTGCAAGAATCTGTCGTATTGTTTTCATCAAACACTACATGGTATTTAGTATTTACAGCCAAACAGTCTAATCATGACGTGCTAGCTAGCAGCTATCATGATAACTTTCTTAATAACGAGTTAATCGTGGTAGTCGAACTTTATTGTCGAGGGGGCAAAATATGATAATTTTTAAAAACTACACAAAAAATTGGTCCGTTGAGGGGGCAAATTACAAAAATAGCAGAAAATTATCGAAAATTTACACTACATTTTTTTTCGCCGGGGGGTCACATGACTCCCCAGACCCCCTTTGTCTCCGCCACTGTCACCACCTCCAGATCAGCGCCACATCACTCATTTCACACCACATTGCCACCACCTTTACCTTGTAGTGCTTCCCACATTTCTTGCCATTTTAGACATACAAATGTCCCACAAAACATTCAAACACACACAACACAAAGTTTTAGTTCATTCGGTGGTGCAGACCACTGAATCCCTTCTTTTTTGCTCGACCATGTGTCAACTTTGAGGCATTGTAACGGTGGACTACTCGTAAAGTGGGAAAGAAGGAGAGACCATGTGTGGGTTCACCTCCTTGTTACATCCTGCCTAATCAACATGTCGCCACCACACATGATGTTGCGATAACTTTTAGTAGCGGAAAATCTGATAAATTTGCTATAGATTAAAATTACATTTTTATTTTTGTTAAAGGGGACACTCTTGGTAAATTTATTACTCAAAAAAAATATTTAAATACATAGGATGTGAGTGAATCCCACATCTAAACTCGTTACAAAGAAGAGAAACAAACGCACCAATTGTGCTTCAAACCAAACCTAACTATCATAAGAAGACTAACCAAACTTATAAAACTACTATAAGGACAAGAAATAAAACTATTTTTTAAAATTGACCACGAAGATTAACGTCCATCGCTTCACAAAATGCCCCTGATCCGGAGTTAAACCTTCAAGGTCATAATTATCATATAGATCATAATCTTCATCCTCACGTAAACTAGCATCATATGCACATTCACTAGTCATGAAATGAGAAGTCTCGTTATATACATCTTCGACTTTATCACTATTCGAGTCTTCCCCTTACTTTTTCATAGTAATACTAGGTCCGCAGACCGATGTCACATTAGCCTCCTTTTGCATAGGAAGCGGCTTCCCATCATCACCAAATATTTGAATTTCTAGATTATGAATCCTTTCAACGAGAGATGTAATATTTGGACTGCCAAACGAATCAATAGGTGCACTCGCCTTTTATCCATGTTCCCATTACCATTACCAAAAGCCGAATCTTTACGAGCCTCTCCATCCTCCACATCCATCATGAGCTTAATCTATACTACTATATAAAGATTTAAGCCATGGCCCACAAAAATTAACATAAGGAGTCTAATTATCGAGTGACACGTGTCACCTTCTAACTAAAAATAACAAAAAGAGATGAATTTTAACAAACTAAAATAAATAATCTAATAATGGGATTTACATACGTCACTTAACTAATTAATCACCTTTATTTATAAATTTAAATATCTTTTAATTCGTTTCATTTTTTTATGATCTAATTTCACCATATTTTTTAAAATTTTATGCTCTTTAATTCAACATCCATTTTGATATATTTTTGTGAGTTTTTAATTTTTACATTTTTAGTAGGTTTATTTTATTTTGATTCAAATTTTTATAACTTTAACCTTTATTTCAATCAATACAAACTTTATTTATCAAAATCATTTATTTTTGGGAAAGTGTTTGACGGGAAAAAGATTGTGAAGGTCTTTTTATATGCGTAAATAATGATGTCACGGGAAAGATACGGAAAACCCAAACAAACACATACAACTAACACATATACATTTGGGTGTTGTGAAATGGATTCACTAAACGGGTGGGAATCATGGCGAGAGTTGGATTAGAATTCATTTACTATATTTATTATATAACTATATTTATCGCATGCTATGCAAGGGTATCCAACCAGTACATCAAAAGAGTTCGAAGTGGAAGGAACCGTAGAATAAGTTTTATAATTAGTTTCCTTCGGATTCCTTGAAGCTTTAGGTAGATAAGCAAATTTAGTCTTCGAACCAATTTGAACCCCACCAATAGTATGCTTTGGAGTTTTAGTGTTCTTCATAACATCCGAGGCAAGTTTTGTTACGACATTCATTAAAGATGTGACCAAATACCTTACAACTTGAGCATCTAGGAGGTGTCCACTCATACTCAACACGGCTAGTATGCATAGTATGCATAGTATATAATTTGTTACCTA
The DNA here is from genome assembly GCA_022545495.1 of Chrysanthemum lavandulifolium. Taxonomy (NCBI): domain Eukaryota; kingdom Viridiplantae; phylum Streptophyta; class Magnoliopsida; order Asterales; family Asteraceae; genus Chrysanthemum; species Chrysanthemum lavandulifolium. Next base: position 256,702,245 of record CM040241.1, on the reverse strand, counting down.
GCTAATATGACCATTTAGTCGATCTATTCAAGCAACTATTAATACAGTTTAAGTATGCTTAGTGATAACAGTTAATTAATCACTCTCCTATCATATCAGATAGCGTGAAACTTAATCGACTAGATAAGTTTTACGGGACTTGGAAGCAAGAGAATGTTTCAAATGATATAATTCAACGCAAATTAGATATCTATGGTTTTCAGAAGTAAGAAAGATATTATAGGATAATACAATATAATGTACATCCACTCAGTAATCCACTCAACATTATGTCAGATTTAGTCACTCGTTGAAATGTGTAGGTGCATAAATCATACTATTTGTTATCATATACGTTTACATGTCGACTTGACTACAACTCATAACATTTTTGTCCTCGACTAAAAGCTTTATTACATTTTAATTGGTTTATAATATGAAGGATACGTTGTGATTGGTAGCGGTGGAGACACATATACTTAACATGATTTAAGGTTTAATTAGTTTAGACCATCCGCTATGGATGGTCGTTCTTGCTCGGTCACCCAAAGGGAGACGCGTCTAACATGGTTCTTTTCAAGGACTCGGTCGTATACTTGACTGAGTCGTGTGAGTATGTTTGTGTGTTTGTTTTTATTAGATGGTTTTTGTGGGGTATATTTGTGTTTAAGTGAGGTATGTTTTTTGCGATGATCGTGGTCGTCTTATTAAACTAAGTTGGTCATAAAGAAGATTGTAGTAAGTTAGCGCTATGTGGTAGTAGTAAATGCGGTCATGTCTTCACCACCATTACGCTTTACGCCCATTCTTAAGGACCAGGTGCCACATGAATACTGGTATGCTACATGCCTACAAGCACTCTGTAATACGTTGCGTTAACTTTTATTAGTAAAAATCTGATAAATATGCTGTAAAAGTACACTTTTTACCTAGCTAATATGATTAATTCGTCTAAACTTTAAGCAACTACTGATACAACTGGAATATGATTAAAAAAATGTTTATTCACTGTGTTAATTAACAGATATGTTACAAGACTACTAACCTTCATATAGCGTGAAACTTAAGATGACTGATGAGTCATGTGATAAGTTTAAAGAGACTAGTAAGCTAGAGAATGTTTCAAAGGATAAATTCAATGCAATTTAGATACCTAGCTATTCAGAAGTAAGAAACATTGAATAAGAAAATAGTCAAAATATTATATGAATGTATAAATGAGATTGTTTACTAAACATATTTGTCGTTCAAAAATTACTGCTACCTAACAATATCTCCATGTTACTTTTTAGTCATTTGTGCAAATTGAAAATGTATACATGCATGCCTCATGTGATCTATCTTTTTGTCTATACATGTCAACATACATCCTGGTCGACTTCAACCCATAACGTAGATCACACGATCAAGATAATTGTGGTCCAACCAATATGTTGCGCTCTCGGACACCGGCTTCATAGAGACCATTATGTCATTTTGGCAACTATTGGTCATCACAACTCAAAATCTTTATGACATAATTCGTTAGCAAAGCATAATCAACATAAATTATTATTTTGACAGTAAGACCGGTCGATGAAGATATTCTGAAAGCCGATATTACTTACTTCATGATTTAACTTTAAGTAACCCTTATACTCAAAGAAAATTGAATAATCTTTTTGTAATAACATTTTGTAAATTGGGTGTCGATTGCATGCATCACTCAGATTAAAAATAATACTACTAATAACTAATAATAAATAAACACCTAAAAAATTCCAATTTGAATAAAATAATTTGGAAAATACTTAAAGGGTAGGTTGATATTATTGGCTATTCGATGCTCCAAAGCCCACCGGCTTATCGGCTATTGGCCCACGTATTGAATGGAATTGTAGCCATGTGGAATTGTGGAAACTTGTTGGTAAAAACCCAACAATTTTTTCTGCTACCTTTGCTTTCAACACTTTTACACCACCGCCACCAGACTACTACTTTTCATCCTAAAAGGTGGCTGAAATTTCATATAGTAATATTTTAGTTGCAATAATTAAAAATGTCCTTTTCCTTTTCTCTAAAATTATTATTTCAAATAAAAACATACGATTTGAGAAACGTTATGATATCAAAGAACCTCACACATTTTTAAAGGTAAACATATTTTTTAAAGGTAAACATTTTTTTTTCTTTTTCTTTTATAACCATGGTTTCGGACTTTTAGCCGACTATTTCACGCTTTTTGAACCCAACACGACATAGATTCAATCCGGGTAAGCGTCTTCCTTTTTAAGAAGGTGAACATGACAACTTTACATTGTTTGCACCTAACAAGAACTAAACAAAGAACCTCACACATTTTAGTGATGTTAGTCACAAGTCTTTTTGCCACTAAGTCATTGATAGTGTACAGGACCTTCAACCAACCTGAGTACGCTCTAAACAGGCCCATCACGACTATAACTCATCTTAACACGCGGAGCCGAACTCCGTGCCAGCTTAAAGGCCTCGAGAACACTAAAAGGCAATGATGTAACGGGAACATCCCGTGACCGCTGCAACAAGCAAATACGTGTCACTACCTCATTTGATCGAGCTAGTCTTGTAATCGCGCATGGATCCTTCCATACATCCAACCAAGCCAAGGATGACATGTCATGTGTCATTCTTGTCTCCTATATCGGATGTTTACCACGTGGACCATCGTCAACCAGATATGTATAAAGCCTAGATCAATCTCTATAAATATCAAGTCTGTAGAAAACTAGGGGGAGGGATGAATAGTTTTACCGATAAAATCTTCATTTTAAAAACTTTTGGATCAACTTATGTCAGCCTATTTTGAACGTGTGGATATTGATACTTAGACATGAATAACTATGCTACGTGATAGAGAAAGAGAGACATAACCACAACATAAATATTTATAGTCGTTAGGCTACAAGGTCACTTTTATTGCCCTACTTCACTCCCGGAGTACCCAACTCGAGAGTTCGTAATCACTGCACCACAAGCTCCTTTATATGGCGGAGAAGCCTCACAACGTTGCTTACACTTTTTCCGGTACAAAGCTAAATATCGGGTTCTTCCACAAGGTAAAACCAAACCTACGTCGCATAAACTTTATCCGTTACAAGGCTAGATATCGGGTTCTTTCACGAGGTAAAACCAAACCTACGTCGCCTACACTTTATCCGGTACAAGGCTAGATACCGAGTTCTTTTACAATGGAGGAACTAATCCCAACACCACTAACTATCACAACACACCTACAACATGCTTGAGAATGAAGAATAACAAGAAACAATTCGGTGATCTTGTGAGGATGACGAAGCCTAGCAACCCATGTCTTTGAGCTTGCAAGTCTTATAGAGGTCGTGATTTCGTCTTTAGAAGGAACCTAGAGAATCACTAAGAGAGAGACTTCATAGAAGATCCTTGGATCTAAGGTTAGTGAAGTGAGAATATATAGAAAAAATATATCTAAGAGTGGTAAGAAGAAAGAGAGACATGGCCATATGTTTATATACAAAACTGGCCACTATTTAGCCGGATACACCGAATCTTTTCCTAAAGGGATCCAACCAGTGTAATCCAAGGGATTCGGCTATCTGGTAATACCAGTCCGGATTTTGGGTTACAATTTCGGGTTTTGGGTTATGGATTATGGTCCATGAGTCATGTGATGTCATGCATGATGTAATAGATATTTTAGATCATGGGTTATGGACTTTGGGTCATGGGTTATGAGCTTTGGGTCATGGGTCATGAATTTTACCCATTTTGATGTCATGCATGATGTCATGCATATGGTCCATGTGTTTTGGGTCAAGGTCAATAGGTCATGAGTTTTGGGAAAGGGTTTTGGGTTATGGATAGTTCAACTTATTTATATTATAAGTTACATTTAGCTAGTATGTATTTTTATAAAAATGTAAGTAACCAAAGTTACTTATAAGTGTTTTATAAAAATGGTTTTGGTTTTATGTAAAGTATATAACTAAACATGTTTGATGATTTATTTGTTTAGTGAAATGAGTTAGTAAACTATTGGCTCAAAACTTTACATATTTTATTTATCTCATTAAAATGATTTTACGATTATTATCGACAAAACATAAGAAGATCGTAAAATATAAATAAACGTCTTTACGGTTTATTTATATTAACAATCTCCCCCTTTTTGTAGATTACAAAAAATAAAATTATTTTAAGTAAAAAGATAAAATTCATAAATTTTGAATTTGACTTTTTACTTTTTTCTGCCCCTTTTTGTCGAAACAAAAAGAGCGTCGAAAAGAAACAAACCCGAATAAGAAATGAAGAGGTTTGGAAAGATGTTAGAAAGAGATAAAAAAAAAACCGTGAAGGAATGCATATTAGCTCCCCCTTGACGAGTGCCCCCCCTTGGTGAGGGCGTCAAGTATTTAGGAAGGCTTAGACGAAATTATTGTAAAATTTGCAATGTTTTTGCTTTGACGAAAAGCTCCCCTTATTGAGGGCGTCAAGTATTCCAAGTGACTTTTGAGAATCTACAACATAAAGGTTAGAACGCAAGCATATAGTATGACTTTTTGCAGAAAATGAATTGAAGTAAGGCTCAATTTTGTTTCTAATCGCCCGGATTTGCCGGATCCATTTCAGAATGGATTCGCCCGGTATAAAACAAAGGATCCGGCTACCTGTACTATTAGTATCAATTTAAAAGTAAAGTATAAAATTAAGTAATAAACGCACCAATATGCCCAATTAATCAAGAAACATTTAAGCACGTAGATTCATATAATGAAACCAAGAGGAATGGTACAACAATGACCAATCTCTAAAACTAAGAATATAATCTAACATGTTAGAAAAATCCTGTTGGGAATAAAGCTAACAGTTACCACTGATAAGCTTGTGGAAGACACTGCTAAAGAATGCATTAGCAGTGGAAACACATTACCACTGCTAGTACATATTATTACCACTGCTATTAGGATAATTGTTATGTATTCGTGTATAGATAAGTATAGAAAAGATCTTGTGTATATTCTATATAGTTAGCATTATACTTATCTTGTAAAGGACTCCTTGTGCTATAAAAGGAGATCATATGTCATTGTTCTAGGTACGTAAGCTTCAAGGTGTAACCCTAGTGATAAGCAAGATCACTCGTATTATTCTTAATAATATTGGAGCTTTGTGTTATACTGTTCTCATCATATAATCCATCTTCTAAGTATTACTAAGTATATTCCGCGTACTTATTTATATAATTCAAAGTATCACTAACACAAGGTGTGTGTTTAGATCCATCAAGTGGTATCGAGCAAAGGTTCGATACTTTGATTTAGAAGATCCAAGGAATAAGCTTAACCAACTCACTCAAATCAATGGAGATGGAAAACCACCAACTCGCTCCAGGCTTCCTAAGCTCAAACTTAATGAGTTTGAGATGTGAAGGATAATGTTTGAGCAATACTTTCATACAAGACTATGCTCTATGGGAGATCATCTTAATCGGTGATTCCTTCAAGTCTTAGAAGAAGACCGAGAAAGTTGGTGACATAGAAGTTGTAACGTTTCATGCACGAGACTAATGATGAAAGATCAAAGAAGAAGAATGACCGAAGGCCGTAAGTTTGTTACTAATGACTCTTCCTAAAGACCAGATCATTGCTTTCAAAGAAATTCAAGACATCAAAAGAACTTTTGAAAAGATTTGCTCGGTTTTGGTGGCAATGATGCTACAAAGAAGACTCAAAAGACATTGTTGAAGCAAAGTTATGAAAACTTCTCGCTTCAAGCAATGACTCACTTGACAACATCTTCACCAAACTCCGTAAGATTGTCACACAACCGATCGAGTTTGGAATTGAGGTAGAAAAGGAAGACCTCAATTTGAAGTTTCTAAGAAGTTTGCTCACTTGAGTTTCATACTAATGTTACAATCGGGAAAATAAACCGTAGATTGAAACTATGAAGCTAAATGATCTTTACAACAACTTCAAACTTATTGAACAAAGATTGAAGAAGGCGGAAACTTGGTACAAGCTCTAGCGACTTAGCATTGTTGTCAACCTCTCTGGCGGTGATGATTCAAGATGACAATGATGATTTTCCCACCATCGGTTCTACAGCTTCCATCGGTAATGCTAGTGTTACCACCGCAGTTCAAAGAAGAAGGTTCGGTATTGGAGATCCTACCTTTATGCTTTTATCTCTACTCAAGTTAGTGGCTCTATATTAACTCATGAAGACATAGAGCAAATTGATGAAGATGACTTGGAGGAGATGGATATAAAGTTGCAAATAGCTCTTCTTAGCATGAGGGCTAGGAAATTCTACAAGAAGACTGGCAAGCCAATTCACATCAATGGTGGAGAAACTGCATGGTTCGATAAAAAGAAAGTAGAGTGTTTCAATTGTCACAAGTTGGGGCATTTTGCTAGAGAATGCAGAAGACCAAAGAAGTAGGACAATAGGTCTATCTGGTACAAGCAAAAGAAAGAACCAATTGTGGAGGAACCAAAGGCAATGCTGGCAATTGATGGTGTGAGCTATGAGTGAAGTTTCATGGTGATGGACAAGAGGAACAACCTTCGATGTCGCTCTTGTGTCTCTGTAACATGCTCTCATGGATTTCTCTCGACTGAGGTACAAAACTTTGAAAGTTGTTCTAAACCATGTAGGCTTCTAGAGAATGTGAAAGGCTTAATGAATCTTATGAAAACCAAAGAACGAGTTGTTTGTCGCTAATTATACCGTGTCAAATCTTAGAAGAGGCATATCGTATTAGAGAAACAACTAGAGCATTATAGAGAAAATGAGTCAAAATATAATGATGATATGATTGTTCTTAGAAGAGTTAGATCATAAGATAGCGATGAATGAGGCACTAAAAGAAGAGCTTGAAAAACTTAAAAGATAAATGAGAATGTTAATTTGTCTGCTGACACCTTATATTATCGCCTAAGTCAATTGATAAAATTTGGAATGCTCAAATTACTAGTAAAGTTATGTCGGTATGGGATACAATACACTCCTCCACCACTATGGGTGTTCCAAGACCTCCGGCATAGATTTAGCTCATACAGGACTAGAAGAATTTCAGGATCTTAATTGTGAATATGGTCCTCTCAAATTTGTGAAAGTGAGGAAGAGGTTAAGCATGAACCAGATATTTTTGAAAGTGCAAGTGACTCATCTGTTGTTGATGAGAATGTTAAAAAGAATGTAGAGGCTTCTATCCCACAAGTTGTAAATACTATTATGAGGAACCTAGGAAATAAGTTAATAAGCCTAGATCAACTGTAAGGTATCTTCGAGATGTATAGAAACAAGTCATCAACCCTAGGGGTAACTGGAGGAGTTGGACTCATGTAAAATCTCAACAACTAGGTAGTGAGTTTGTCATGAACAATAAAGCATGTCATATCTGTGGTAGCTTTAAACATTTACATGCTAATTGTGACTACCATGTTGGGAGAAGGGAAGTTTATGGGAATAAAAGGGTGGAGTCAAACATGTTTCAAAACAAAATACACCCTAATTCACACAACAAGATGATCCCAAGAGCAGTTCAACTAAGAAGTGGACTTAAAACTTTTGCCAATACTAAAACTTTTAACATTGCTCACCCTAAATCACCTGTTACAAGTGCAAAATCCAAAACAACTTTTGCAAAATCTGCAAAAACAGGGAAAAGGTCTTTTTCTCGATAAAAGGGTTCAATATAACCAACGGTGGGTACCTAAACTAAATCGTAGCTACTAACGTCACCAAAAGTTCCCACTACAAGGGTTGTAAACAATAAAAGGGTAACATGGGAAATGTTGTGAAGGCATTAGCACGCTGGGAATGGAAACCTAAAGGAATTACCTCAACAACCAATCCCAATGGTGTATCAATGACCTTTGATAGATTTAACTATATTGATACACGAGGCGCATCCAAGTCAATCATGGCTTAGGTCTCCAAAGGAAACTAACTCCTTTCTTATATGTGCAGAACATCCAAGGACAAAAGATCGATCAAGGCTACACGACGGTGGATGTTCAAGGCACATGACCGGCAACAAGTCCTATCTCTCAAATTTTGAACACTATGATGGACGGTTTGTCGACTTTGGAGGTGGAGTAAATGGAAAAGTTACCGTAAAGGGTCATCAAACCGGTAACTTGGATTTTAAACACGTGTACTATGTAAAAGAGCTTAAGTATAATCTTTTAGTGTGTCACAAATGTGTGACAAGAAAAACAATGTTCTTTTTACTAAAGATATGTGTTTTGTTCTCTCTAGTTTTAGATGCCTGATGTAAGTCAGATTCTTCTTACGATTCCTAGAAAAGGCAATTTACATAGCTTTGATATGAATAACATTGTTGCTAAATATGATTATGCTTGATTGCTTGCAAAGGCTATAGTGGATGAATCCATGTTATGGCATAAAAGACTTGGTCATATTAATTTCAAAACCATAAATAAGATTGTTAAAGATGGTTTGTAAGAGGCTTGCCCGTAAAAGATTTGAATGATCAAACCCGTGTGGCTTGTCTTAAAGGCAAACAACACAGTAGCTTCTTGCAGTCAAAATTGGTTAACTCTATTGCTCACCCACTTCAATTGTTACATATGGACTTGTTTGGTCCTACATCTGTGAGCAACTTAAATCTTAAGAAGTATTGTCTTGTTGTGACTGACGATTTTAGCAGGTTTACATGGGTTTTCTAAGAACTAAGGATGAAACAACTGGCATCCTTAAGACCTTCATCACAGAAGTTGAAAACCAATATGATATGAAAGTTAAAATCATTAGGTGTGACAATGGGACAGAGTTTAAGAATAGAGTTATGGATGATTTTTGTAGAGATAAAGGTATTAAAAGAGAATTTAGTGTTTCTAGAACTCCTCAACAAAACGGTGTTGCTGAGAGGAGAAACAGGACACTTATAGAGGCTGCTAGAACCATGTTGGCATTCAAAATTGCCAATCACTTTTTGGGCGTAGCGCTAACATCGCATGTTATGTGCAAAACAGGTTTTAGTAGTGAAAACAAAGAACAAGACACCTTATGAGTTATTTAGAGGTAGACCCCTATCCTAGACTTCATGAGACCATTTGGATATCATGTCACAATTCTCAATACCATAGATTATCCGGGCAAATTTGAAGAAAAATATGATGAAGGGTATTTTGTTGGGTATTCCATGGTTAGTAAAGCTTTGAGTATTCAACTTAAGAACCCGTAAGATTGAAGAGAATCGCATGTTGAGTTCTGGAAAACAAAGTGAATGTCAAAGGAATGGTCCGTAAAGGTCGTTTAATCTTGATACTCTAACCCATACCATGAACTATGTACCTATCTCTCTGGTACATCTTCTTATGATTTTGCGTGTTTAGAAGAGTTTCTTGATGATGATGAATCAAGCAAGGATCAAGTAGATGATCAAGATAAATTCGCTTGCCACTTTGGGACTATGTAGATAATGATGATATTCCAAGGACCTGGAGATGTTCAACCTTCTAATGATTCTCGAAAAGAAGGAGTCGGCAATATGAACACCGCAAATCACGAACACATTAGAAATTCAGATTCCACTGCTAGGCCAGAAGTTTCCACTGCAACACCAGAAGTGGAAAATACAACTCCAGAGGAAGCTCAAGCCAATGATGTTGAAATCTCAAATATGCCGAATGAGATTGCAGTTCCTCATACTCCTCATACCTCAATTCATAAATCACATCCTCTTGAAAATGTGATTGGGGATGTAAATTCATCAGTGAAGACTAGAAGACAATCAAAATTGCCTGATGTTCATGGGTTTATTAGTGAAATCTATGAATCTAAGAATCATGAAGGCAAGAATGAATGTCTTTTCATATGTTTTCTGTCATAAATGGAGCCAAAGAATGTATACAAGGCACTTGAAGATGAAAGTTGGGTGGAAGCAATGCAAGAAGAGTTGCTCCAGTTCAAGATTCAAAAGGTTTGGGTGCTTTGCGATTTACCTTCTGGCAAGAAGGTAATAGGTACAAAATGGGTGTTCGAAAACAAAAGGATGAAAGAAGAATTGTTATAAGAAACAAAGCTAGGCTTGTGGCTCAAGGATACACTCGGGAGGAGGTATTGACTATGAAGAAGTGTTTGCTCCATTGCAAGAATTGAAGCAATTAGGTCGTTTTAGCCTATGCATCTTTATGGGCTTTAAAGTATATCAAATGGATGTAAAAGTGCTTTTCTATATGGGCAGATTGATGAGGAGGTATATGTTTCACAACCTCCAGGCTTTGAAGACCCTGACTATCCTAACAAAGTGTATAGGGTGGTTAAAGCTTTGTATGGCTTGCATCAGGCACTAAGAAAATGGTATGAGACCTTAACTACTTATCTTCTTGATAATGGGTTTCATAGAGGCAGAGTGGATCAGACTTTGTTCATCAAGAAAGAAAAGAATGATATCTTGCTAGTTCAAGTATATGTTGATGATATCATTTTGGTTCTACAAAGACGTAGATGTGTAAAGAGTTTGACAAGCTAATGAAGGAAGAGTTCAAGATGAGTTATATGGGTGAACTCACATTCTTTTTGGGACTTCAAGTACAACAAAGGCCAGATGGTATTTTCATTAATAAAGATAAATATGTGGCAGAGATACTAAGGAAGTTGAAGTTCACTGATGCAAAGTCATCCAGCACCCCTGCAGATAAGACTACACATCAACTCTTGAAGGAAAATAGTGGTGAAGCAGTTGATGTGCATATGTACAGATCTATGATTGGTTCTTTGATGTATCTTACATCATCTAGGCCATACATTATGTACCCTCCGAGTAGCTCGAAGGACACTCCTTCGAGACGTGTCGAAGCCCTTCCATTCGAAGGCCCAAGTTAGGATTCCAAAATATCCATAGGCGCCAAACCATTCGTAGCACGAAGGTTACCTAAGGGAATTCGCCATTCGAAGCCCTAAGCCCTTGGGTATGGCCGACAAAGGAGCAACGGATAGGGAATCTCGACTGGTCAAACCCACAATCTCCTTCTCTCTTGGCTTCCCGCCAAGTTTGAGAACGTGGGTCACTAAACCCTAGCGGTTACCTACAAACATGGGACGCCCCATGTTCTCTCGACATTCACGTTAAAGTGCCTCTAACCCTATTTCTTCCACTATAAATAGGTTAGACGGGCAATGGATTATGGTATGCTCTTTCACACCCTATCTTTACTTACACACACTTATACAACCATAACTCATACTTACTCTCACATCGGAGGTGGTTCGCAGGTCCCACCCTGCGTAATCACTTAACGAGTGTTTCGTATTTTATTCTCGGTGAAAGGCAAGTCTTGGCTGGAAGATACACCCTCATACCTTTAATCATCATTGAAGCCTAGTAGTGCAATCTTTTGTACAATCGGTGGCGCCATCCGTGGGACCACTACTATTAGTCCCATAATCACCAAACCCTAAAACCCCAACCGATTACGCTACATTTCCGGCATGGAACCAAGAAGAGAAGATACACCTCCACCAAGTTTCTCTACCCTTATCCCTCTCAACACAACCAACATCGATAATCTCGCCCCCATAACGGCCTCAACCTTCACCACACGATCTCGTTTAGAAACCACTCCCATACATCACGCCTCAACATCCGCTAACCCTATTCCAGATATTAGCCCCACCTTCGTTGAGGCAAACTTCGAAGCCTTAGAGTCTTTACTACGGGCTCATAAGAGGCAAATTCGCAACACTGAAATGCGAAGAGAGTTGGAATACTCCAGTGAGGAGTATGACGAAGAGATTGAAATAGAGGAGAGGTCTCGACGGTTGTTAGGGGCGCTGGCCCACGAAATGGTTTTTCTTCCATCAAGGCTAAATAGAAGGACTTTGGGTTTTGAGGAAGGTCCCGAGGAGATCCCGGAAGAAGGAAAGAATGCAAGGTGAAAGAAGGAGCGAGAACTCTAACTGAGGAAGCAACCCGGTAGGGAACTGAGGGTAAACCTACCCCTCTTAGTCGCCCACTTAGGAGAGAGAGGGATGGGGCTCGATACCCCATCGTAAGTTTGAGTGTCTGAGGCCCTCCTCCATACTCGTGTATGAATTAGTTACCTCCCCGGAATGAATCCCGCCTACCTACTCAAACCTATAACACCTACCTCCGAATGGTTCTCTCCCCAACCGTAGTTACCAAGAATGCCCTATGGACACGCCTCACGCAACCGATGGGTGTAAACCCTTCATACCAACCTTCATCGCTTACCCCCGCCACACACACCATTTCCTAACCCATTTAACCTTACACTGCTTATCCACCTCCATACAACCTATACTACACCAAGCCTGGAGCTTGTACACCTTTCGTGAAGTGGATCAAGACTACCCTTTACCCGACGGTAAAGATGCTACTCACATAGGCACCTCACGATGGAAAAGGCGATCCCGATAACCTCCAACACTTGTTCAAGGTGCTATCAAGATGAAAAAGTGGGTCATGCCCGTAGCATGCCACATGTTCACTTACACGCCCGAGACTCAAACGAGAATATGGTGAAATGGATGGTGGGAAGCATTGTAAGTCTAGACGACCTTAAGGCTAAGTTCGATCACACTTTAGCCAATGTAAGAAGTACACCAAGACCCATCTAGCCGCACACCATCGAGCAAAAGGACAACGAAAGCATAAGGGCCTTCACACGAGGTACACCGATGAAACTTTGCAAATTCGGGTTTGCACGAAGATCGAGGATCTCGTGTTTTGTACATGGCCTTCGGACCTGAAGCTTGGTGGAATTCTCGTCCACCGATCTTCCCACCACTTACAAGGCACTGATGGAGAAGACTTACACTTGAATTGAGTCCAAAGAAGTAGCAGCAAACGGGGCTCCAATAGAGCAAAAGGAAGCTTCTGACAAGTTCTCTCGAGGGTTCTCTTGGGAAGGATCCAAGAATAAGAAGAAGAATAGAGACCGCTTCACTCCATACAACAAAGGTTCGAACCATGGACTCTTGGGGAACTTGGTCAAATCTCCCCTAGAGATTTTGGCCACGAGAAAGCCGCAAAGTCCTTCGATCCACCACCTCGGATGTCAAGACGAAACAAAGCTGTGGACATGTCCAAGCATCGCCATTTCCATGAAGACCATGGACACGACACAAACAACCGCAGAGCTAAAGAAGGTGATCAAGAGGCAGATGATCCGCATAATTAACACACCGTTAAGGGCATCAAAAGGAAAAGACAAGTTCTCCGATACCCAATTGGGTGAATGGAAGGGAACAAGAAGGAGGCCACCCTACAGAGACTCCGATACTAATGGTGCATGTGCATGATCCAACCTTGAAACTAAGGAAGTATATGGGGAGCTAGGAAGTGTAGGATAAGTAACCTTCCTTCCATCCTGGGCGCACACCTTCGATCGACCCGTGGTCATCAAGGTGCGACTCTCAAACAGGAGGTAAACAGAGCGATATGGATTATGGAAGCTCCTGCGAGATCATTTATGAGCATTGTTTCCAAAGCTCAAGTCATCCATACGCCAAGAAGGGCGGACTCGAAAACACCACCGGTAGGGTTCTCCAAGCACTCATGGCCCCGGAGAAGTACCATTGAAATCACCATAGGCGAAGGCCCTTATCCCGACGGAGACGCCACCTTCGCCATAGTCGCCGATTCTCCTTATAATTTGTTAATAGGAGAACAACTATGCAAAAGATGGGCATTGTTGTTTCCACCATACATGCTACTATTAAGTTCAAAACCCCCTTAGGAGTAGGAACTATTCAATCCAATTATGGGGCGGATAAGGGTGTATATGGTGTCAAAAGGATCAAAGAAGAATCGGAGGAGCCTCCGCTAGCCATTCTAAGCTGCACAGATGTAGAAGAGCGAGTTGTAGTTAACCCTAGTTACCCTAAACAAACGGTGGTAATAGGCAAACAACTCCCGCGAATTTCAAGGCGGCTCACGAATCATATGGACTAACCTTGATATTTTTGCTTGGAAATATCTCGACATGACAGGGTACCAAGAACATTGTCGATAGACAGACAATTCCTTGAACGGAGCATAAACTCAATGAGTACAAACACATTGAGCCAATAAAATGTAAAGGAGGAGCCTAGCCCTCGAAAGAAACGCCGCAGACACGAAAGAAGTTGACGAACTCACAAGCAGCATCCTAATTGAAGTTAAATACCAAACTTGGGTAGCCAACCCAAGAATGGTCAAAAAGAGCGACTTGAGGTGGCGTGTGCGCTGACTTTATCGACATCAACAAAGCATGCCCGAATGATTGCTACCCCTACCGTAAATTGATCGAAGGTAGAATCCTTGGCAAAGCTTCCTGCTAAAATGCTTCTTTGATGCCTACAAAGGGTATCATCGATCCGGATGGCAAAGGAGGCGAAGAAAAGATGCCTTCACACAAGCAAAGGTGTCATCATTACGTAAAGATGCCCTTAGGATTAAAGAATGCAGGGCAACATACCAACGCCTCGTAGATAAAGCCTTCAACAAACAGATAGGTAGAAATCTCAAGCATACATTGACGACATGGTTATAAAAAGCAAGATGGAGGAAGATCTACCTCGATGTACAAGAAACCTTGACCGCCTTCGGCGATTAACATGAAGTCGAACCCTAAGAAATGCTCCTTCGGTGTCAAGAGGGCAATTCCTAGGGCATTTGATTACTGCTGCAGGATAAAGGCTAATCCTCCAAAGTCAAGGCAATTACAGATCTCCAAGCTCCTAAGTATCTAAAATATGTGCAAAGTCCGAATGGGAAGTCAGTCGCCTAAGTCGATTTTTGTCGAAGAGGGTCGATAGGTCCCTACCATTCTTCAAAACACTCAAAGGATGCATCGATAAGAAGACTTTTCGGTGGAGTCGACGCAGGTCGCTTCGTAAGATGAAGGAGTTCATCAAATCCTTCCAACACTTACAACCCCAATCAAAGGCGAGGTGTTTTTCATGTACTTAGCATCCTCAATGGAGAGTATTAGCGCAATCCTTATGGCGTAATCGAGACAAACGATAGATCCCCATTTACTTTGTCACAGAGTCTTGCAGGGGCGAGATCAACTATCCAACATTGGAGAAGTTAATACTAGCCCTAATCTACGCCGCAAGGAGGCTCCGCGATATTTCCGAGCCCATCCGATCACGCCTTAACCGACAAGCCACTCAAACAGATCTTGTCGAAGCACGAAAAGTCCGGAAGGGTGGCTAAATGGGCTATTGAACTTGAGAGCACTAAATAGAGTTCAAGGGTCGAACTCCATTAAAGGGCAAATTCTTGCACTTGGCGTAAACACCTTCCGAGCCACCGTAAAAGGAAGATACCAAATCTAAACTCACCAAGTACACGATGGTTCCGGAGCGTGTCTAACGTCGGGTCACCGACGGAAGGAGCATACGTATGATCTTCGCTTTGAGTTCAAGCCACAAACAATGAAGGTATCACAAGCCTCGCTAGCGTGCCTCCGATTAGCTAAAGATATGGAAGTAAAGCTCTCATTGTTTCGTAGACTCCCAATTGGTAGAAAACCAAGCGATGTGCTCCCATGAAGCAAGGCACCCGTCATCAAACAAGATTGGAAAAACAAAGGAGATGTTGGAAAGCTTGACTCCACACCATCCAACATGTTCGTAGGAATCGTAACAAGAAGGCGATGCATCGAACCGCCTAGCCTCTATGGCCTTCGCCATCTCACCAAAGAGGTACTTGTCAAGTCTTACCGAAGGTCCATCATTCGCAAGGAAGTTGCAGACATGGTTCACGAAGAAGGAAAGACATGGATGACTCCCATCGTGGAATATTTGATAAGCGGTCTTCTCCCAAGATCCCAAGCTAGCAAGGAAAATTCGGGTTAAGTCCCCATAAGTACCGGCCATGGGAAACCCTATATAAAAGGTCATTCCTATCACCTTGGTTAAGATGTATGGGACCCAAGCAAAGCTACGAGTATTATCAAGTCCATGAGGATCCTGCGGCTCCATGCAGACCCCGCCATTGTCTCCAAAATAATGAAGTTGGGCTACTATTGGCCTTCGATGCACATGGATGTGGCGTAAATCATTCTCAAATGTAAAGCTTGTCCGATACACTCAAACGCTCCAAGATGCCAAGCGGACATGACAAGCGTGACATCTACATGGCCCTTCTCCCAATGGGGCATTGATATCGCCGACCCATGCCCGTAGCTCCTGGAGGAGTCAAATTCTTGCTCAGAGAAATTGATTACTTTACTAAGTGGGTAGAGGCTAAACCCTTAGCCTCCGCCACGGAAGACAGACGAGAAGTTTTGTGGGAGCACACCGTTTGCGATTCGTAGTACCCAACATAATCATATCGACAATGGAAAGCAGTCATCAAGGAGTCTTCTACGACTTCGCCGAGGACTCAACATAAAGCAATCTCGACATCCGCTCACCATCCACAAGGTAACGGTATGGTGGAGGTTACCAACAGAGATATCTTAAAAGGGATCAAGAAAAGGTGGGACGAACTCACCATGGATGGATGGACGAACTTGCTCAAGTACTATGGGCCCACCAACACACCCTAAGTCAAGAATGGTGAAACCCCTTCACTAACATACGAATGTAAGCGGTCATCCTTCGAATTAAGTGTACACACGGAGCGTGTGACAACATATGATGCCTCCCAAAATAATGAAAGGATCGGGAGAACTCGGATCTACTAGAAGAAAAAAGAGATATCCTCCATCCGAGAAGCAATGCACAAGCATAAGATCAAGGCTATTATAACAAAAGGTCCGCCTTCCACCTTCAAGCACTGGGAATATGTGCTACGCTCAACAAGTAAGCAAAGGTATACTGTGGAAAGCTAGACCTACTTGGGAAGGACCTTACATGATAGCCGAGGCCTACGGCAACGGAGCCTACAACCGCCACTCTTTCTGAGAACCCATCGACAGACATGGAATGGTACGAACCTTCGAAAGTTTTATGTTTAAGAAGTACTTTTACTTTTTCATTCTTGTAATTAGAAGCTTCTCAGGGGAAAGCAAACATTATTGGTAGTTGTCTTAGTTTTCATTTCAAGAATGATGTAATCCTCTCTACCAATTCAATGATAAATAAGACATTTCCCACAAATCTCTTGCTTCGTTTCTTAAACACAAATATTTGTTCAACCAAGTCGTTTATGAGTTTCAATGTTGAATAAAAGGGGCACAAGGTGTAATATACGCCTCATCATTTACGCCTACTTAAACATTAACATTAGCTCTCCTAGTAGTTTATGACGCTTGGGAAAATATATAAAAAGTCATACTGCTTAAAGGATTTAAGATAGAGTGGGTCGCGACCCTCTGTCAATGATCAAATTTGGTCATTATATTCTTGGTGTTGAAATTTACACACAATGAGGTTGTTTAACCTTAGGATGTAAAACTTAAGCGTCGGAAAAATGGCGTAAGAGAACTTCACAAGACAAACATAAATCATAACCAGGTGTGTAGAGGTATCTCCCCTACACTATACCATTCAAAATGAGGGCTAGTGCCCTTGTACCTGCATGAGGAGCCTAAGCCCCAATTAAATTTTCTTTGGCCCAAGGCCATACATCACAAATATTC
This sequence comes from Chrysanthemum lavandulifolium, assembly GCA_022545495.1. Taxonomy (NCBI): domain Eukaryota; kingdom Viridiplantae; phylum Streptophyta; class Magnoliopsida; order Asterales; family Asteraceae; genus Chrysanthemum; species Chrysanthemum lavandulifolium. Next base: position 256,684,699 of record CM040241.1, on the reverse strand, counting down.
AGATTGTTTAGAGAACCAGACAAACATTGTCAAATAACACAAATTGTTTTAAAGGGTACATGCCACCCTCGAAACCAAATTACTGCCAACATGGCAGCCTTCATTCCTGCTTTTTTGGGGATGGAGTGGGGGATGGTTGAACGGAGACAGCTTGGTAGATATTGTTTTCTTGGTAGGAGTCGAGGCTTGAGCTTGTGGTTTCTTGGAAAGGAGGTCTCTAGTGGTGCCATAAGATCTTTGGTAGCTTCAGTTAGAAAGGAGTATCTGCTGAAAATGCATTTCCTGCCTCATCATACTCAGCTTTTGATGTGGGACGGTAGCATTCAATTTTGGAGAGGTCTACGGGTTTTCCTATTTTAGCAGCCTCCTCCAACGCTAAGCACCTCTCATGAAAAATAGCTGATTTGATGACCTTCCACATTTGTGCTCCCAACTCATTACTATGATAAAGCTACATGGCTATATATGGCACCACCTTAGACACAACCTCCGCACGATCCTTTTGCAGCATCTTGTATCTCATTTGCAAGCCATCAATCTCCTCCTTTAATTTTATTTCCACCTCTCCAAGCCTAGACCTCTCACTCTCTAAACCAACACATTTCGCTTCAAGCACAACATTTTGACAAATGAGAGTCACTATCCTACCCTCCTCTACCTTGAGTTTGACAATTTCAGTTGTCAACTCTGCAATCTTTTGACGGAGGTCTTGAACGAGAGGATTCTTCTCAAGGTCCTTCTCAATCTCATCACACTTGGCCTCCAACTTTGCATACTCCTGAGCCCTATATGTTTTTCCCTTTCTAACATGACATCCATCTCCTGTCTAGCCTTGGTCACAACCCTAAGCAACTCTTTGGTTCTGCCATTTATATGATTGTCCAAAACCGCTGCCTCGCTACACCATTGTCATGCATGTCACAAACCTTTTCAATGGACATATTGTCCAGCAAACCTTACCATTGAGGAGGGGTGACATGATCCACATTCTGGTGTCAAGCTAAAGCATTGGGAAGCTCCTTCGTTTCGAGAAGGCCTGCGACCAATACAATATATAAGGACTAAGTTAATTTTGACAATTATCACTTCACATGTTTTATAAGGAAAAACGCTACCATGAACCTCCACCGATTCATCCGGTAACTCAAAGGTCGACTTCACAAACTTTACGCCTTCAAAGACTTTTCTCGCTTCACACCACCTTGATCCGAGGCGGAAGGGATTCTTCCTTTTGTTGGTTGACTTAATCGCCTTGCCAGCTATTCCTTTTCGGCTTTTCAACCTGTCAGCTATCCCGGTGGAACCTAAAACCAGGACATCCTCCTCCGCAGCTGTTCCTCTTGGGAGACCCCTCCCAGCTCTGGGCAATCCCAGCCATGTATAAGATTGGCTCGGGGAACACTTGCACATCAACAGGGTATTTAGCCAAACGCTGATTGCAGGGATCCCTTCGCACCTCATATGGCAAGGGGTCATTATACCATTTTGCATCAAACATATATTCCTTATTCAAAGAACTCGATAGTGGGTGGGATAAAAGTGTTTTATGAATAAAAGAAATTGCCTTTCTAAGTGTTATGTTGGTGTATACTCTCCCAAATAGGTTCGGCACATCCGCCTGTGCCTCTTAGCCAAGGTTAACCAGTTTCCCTAGGATACAAATTCAAAAACCCTTAACACCTTTTAAAGTTGGTTCATAGTCAGATGCTTTACACATTACTATGAATGTGGTCGGTTTGGCTAAACCAAATGGGTTGAACCTAGAGATATGAACCATGTAGTATTGCATAAACTCTAATATCGGTGGGTGCGGTGAATCCTAAGGTTGGAATGGCTAAATGCATGTGTATATAACCCTACGAAACCTTGAGAGCATCAAATATACCGATTAGACTTAGGCAACATGATTTTATACTCAAATGGGATCGGAAAATCAGCTAGGTGATCGTGTAAATCTTTTGTAGACAATGTACATTTTTGCTGTTTTATGATAAACTTGGAATCCATTTTTTAACCAAAAAAAAGCTACAAGTGAGATGGAAGGTTTACCTTTTGGTTTCGGAGTGGTGGCGATCAAATTTTACTGCGTGTAGAAGATGACGGAGAGAGTGAAAATGTTTTAGGGTTTCAACAACCCCTCCCTTAAATACTTTTTTTTACCGCTTTCCTAGCCGCACACGTGTAACTAACATTTACTCTTATCCGATCTCAATAGTTTTTAAATTTTAAAAAGAAGTCTTTTGGTCTCCGGGTAAGATGGGAAATTGTGATTCTCAGAAGGGCGACCAAAATGTTTAATTAGCATTAAATGCTACCGAAAGTTAGGTGCATAGTTATCTTCCAACCAATATGATTAGTAGCGGGATGGTATTTTTCGATACATGAAGTCGAAAGCAATGCCTCTTCGCTCATATACATTACTTTCGATCGGGGCTTGATGATGTACCTCCGAGTAGCTCAAGGGCACCCCTCGAGACGATGTCAAGCCCTTCCATTCAAGGCACAAGTTAGGATTCCAAATATCCATAGCGCCAAACCATTCATAAGCACGAAGGTTACCTAAGGGAATTCGCCATTTGAAGCCCTAAGTTCTTGGGGTATGGCCGACGAAGGAGCAACAGATAGGGAATCTCCGACTTGGTCAAACCACGATCTCCTTCTCTCTCTTGGCTTCCCCGTCAAGTTTGAGAACGTGGGTCACTAAACCCTAGCGGTTACCCGCAAACATGGGATGCCCCCATGTTCTCTGACATTCACGCAAGAGTGCCTCTAACCCTATTTCTTCCACTATAAATAGGTTGGACGGGTAATGGATTATGGTATGCTCTTTTCACACTCATCTCTTTACTTACAATCACTTATACAACCATAACTCATACTTACTCTCACACCAGAGGTGGTTCGCAGGGTCCTACCCCTGCGTAATCACTTAACGTAGTGTTTCGTATTTCTTATTCTCATGTGAAAGGCAAGTATTGGCTGGAACATACACCCCTCATACCTTTGATCATCATCGAAGCCTGGTAGTGCAATATTTTGTACAAACAGTACCCTAGAGAATCACCTCTAGAATTGGTTACCTACTCAGATAGTGACTATGCTGGAGCTAGTTTTGATAGAAAATCTACAATGTGGATGCCAATTTCTTGGAAACAGTTGGTGTCATGGCAAAGGCAAGAAACAAACAATGGTGGCAAATTCATCAAGCGAGGCAGAGTATGTGGTCACGTAAGAGTTGTTGTGCTTTCAAGTTCTATGGCTTCAAAATCAACTTTTGGACTATGGATACAATTTATGAATACCATCATTTATATTGACAATAACAAGTACCATTAGCATAATTAAGAATCCAGTTCAACACAAAAAGACTAAACATATTGAAATTAGACACCATTTTATAAGATATTGTTATGAGAAAAGGCTAATCCAAGTTGTCAAAATCCATACCGATGATAACTATGCCGATTTATTAACAAAAGGACTTGATGTGGGTAGATTTCAAAGATTGGTAATGTGTATTGGAATGCTTAATCAATAAAATTTTTGTGTCTAATGGTCTTTGGTGTTGAAGGAGGTTTTGGGTACTAAAATTGTTGTATAAGTTTGTATATGCGTTGTGCTTGTATTTTTGCTTGTTCAATAACTTTTATGCAAAGAAAGATGGGAGTTGATCATAAAAGGTGTGTAACTGAGACATACAACAAATGGTTTTTGATTCACCATGTCTAATCCACATAAGAATCAACTAGTCTAGAGCAAACGGCTACTGGTAAAGACTTAACAAATCCGTTTATGGTTGATAGTTTACCAAAAACTATATGGTTATCAACTCACCATATTCTTTATGATTAAGAGTTGGCTAGTCCATAGCAAACGGCTCATGGTAAAGACATATCAAATCCGTTGATAGCTGGTCGTTTGCTAAAAACTATGATAAGAGCAGTCCATATTTTCATATGTTTTACTTACCATTGCTCTTGAAAATTTTTGTTAAAAATTACCACTGCTAGTTCACAGTTTCCACTGACAGTGTTATTCATACCACTGTTGATCTAGCCGTTACAACTGTTGTGTCAGTAACAAATTTTTTACTAGCCGTTGAGAGTAACTACTTTCCATATTTATAGGGTAAAATTTTTAGAAGGTTATCTACTTTCAAAATTGCAATTTATCCTCTTACGATAAATCTTTTCCTTAGATAATCTTTCTTGCGCAAAACTCTAAAACCCTAACAGTATATATCTTTTCTCTCAATTGGCAAGTTCTTCATACAATTCATACTAACACAACATATTTTTCATCAAAAGATACTATGGCACCTATCACTTTTGCAGATGAGCACAACCAAGAGGCCTATTTGGAAAAGTCAAAACGACAAGAGTGGCCCTGTTTTTCATCAGATTGTGGATTTTCTAAATACTACTCAAATAAGGTATGCTTTACTACTCAATCCCACAATCTATATCTCTCAAATCAAACAGTTTTGGAACTCGCTCAATCCATAACCATTGAAAATAGAGATACACATGAAACAAATGGATGCTCTTAGAGCCACGATGGATGGGGTAACTATTGATGTTACCGAGTCATCCTTGAGGAGAATTCTTCAATTGATGATCACAATGGTATCATCACATTACCCATGCCGAAATTCATGAATATCTTTCATCCGTGGGGTATGATACCACCGACAAAAGGCTACTTTCAAAAGAGTGGTTTCGTCCTCATTGGAGATTTTTAATACATACTCTATTACATTGCTTAAGTCCTAAGAAAACATCTTATGAACAATTCAGTTCAACAATGGCTTACCCTTTGGTTTGTCTAGCCACAGATAAGATTTTTAATTGGTCTAAATATATTTTTACAAGTATGCAAGGCAATGTAAAGAGTTCAACAAAAATTTTGATGTATCTAAGGTTTGTGCAAGCAGTGTTAAATGAATTTCAACTGCAACCCCATCAAGAGTTTATAAAATCCGTTGCCTAAAGTTTTTCAAAACATGGATAAGGATGGTAATAGGGTTGTTAAACCTCTTTTTCCTCAAATGCTTGCAAAGATTTCACAGGTACAAGGTGAAGATGCAACAATCCCAGTTGTATCCCAAAACACACCCACAATCACAGCCCAAACATCAACTATACTCCACCGCTCACACCTATTAGAGGAGGCAAAACAACCAACTCCTCCCATTACAACACAAAGATGTCCCCGATCCTTTGGTTTAGGAACAAGCGGTGGTGGTTCCGTGCTTCAATCTAGTCCACCTAGGAGTGCATCCGAGCCAATGCCCTATGATTCACCTCTCCCAACAGTCACATAGTTGGAAGTGTTGAGGCGTTGGGCAACCTATGGAATTGATGGAACTATGTACCAAATTATCTAAGCAGTTGAATATCCGAGAAAGACTTGGCACAAGTAAAGAGCAACATGCCAAGGATGTTACACAATTGCAAGAAGAGATTCGAGACCTTGAAGAAAGAGTTACGTGGGTTGAAAGCAAGAGGAGAACCGCAGTTAGTGATTTCATCTCCATCCTCACCTCATGATGGTGACTCGTAGGGCTTCAGTGAATATTTTGGGAATTCTCCCAAACAGGGAGGAAAACAGATCTTTGAAACCAAGGGAGGAAAATAGACTTTGGAGATGAAGGTGATTTTGATTTTGAGTTTCGAGGAAGTTGATACTCAAGAAGTTCTTCAACAAAGAACGAGCAAGCAACTTCATCGCTACAACCATCGATAAAATTCCCATTGCAAAGCCAAGAGTTCCCACTGGTAGACAAGATATTACCACTGCAGGTGAAGAACTTGAAAAGAATAAGAAGGAAAAAGGTAAAGAAGTTGTGCAGAGTGAAGAGCAACCGGGAAGGAAGGTTTCAAAGAGAGTACAAGCTTAAGTTGATTATGATGCTGAAGTTGCTAGAAAGATTGAAGAAGATGAAGTTGCAAACAAGAAAAGGCTAGATGAACAAGAGATTGCAGACTTCATGGAGGCTAAAAGGCTGGACAGAATGGAAACCACTGATCCAATGGATGTAAATCCACTTTCCACTGTTCCACCTACAATTTTCAGAGAAAAGACTCCAGAGTTTTCTTATGTACCTACAGAACAAGAAATTTATTTCTTGATTGCTAATGATCCAAAGGTTAAGAAGAAGGCAATCGACCTTGTTGCAGATAAGTCTTTAATCAAGAACAAAGAAGCTGACAAATAAGGATTTCATTCAAATGAAGAATAGCCAAGCACTTCAAGATGCAATTGTTTGATCGAGAAGGGTCAAAGAAACCAAGACAACCAACCAAGGCACAAGTTATCTCAATGATGAAAGATTATTGTTGCGGTGTTGATGGTCGGAAAAAGAATCAGTTCAAAGGGATGAGTGATGATAAGGTTGAAGGTATCTACTACAGAGTTAAAAGGAAAGATCAAGACTTTATTCCTATGAACTCTGAAGAAGAAGAAAGAAGATATCCTAATCTAAAGAGAAAAGCCAAAGATAGTGAAACTCAAACACATAAGAAAACAAAATTTGCTGAAGAACAAGAAGTTCAATATGAGAAATTCACTGAAGAACAGCTGACTTGAATAATTTTGATTGAAGAAGAAGATTTTTTATCCTGACCCACTGAAAGTCAGACATCCTATTGTTGATTGGGAAGTGTATACTGCTAGCAATTTTGCTTCAACATGGAAGATTACAAGGCTAGGTGGTGAAACTTCATCATTTATTCAATTTGAAGAACTTATCAAAGCATGTTACATATATGATCTTGATACTTTGTGGAGATTAGTTCAAGAAAGGTTTGATGCTGACAAACTTAAAGATATGAAGGAAATGCAGTTATCGATTGATCTAAGAAGGCTCTATGAACCAGATGTTAATGATGATTTTTGGAAGTTTGAATCTTCACAATGTACTGGTACTACATGGACTTACTATGATTCATGTGAAGTTCATCATGTTTCTACAAAAGATAGAGTGGATACATTTATGTTTGCTGAGAAAGAATACCCACTCAGAGCTGGAACTCTCACAGTGATGTCGGCTACATGAATAAAAGTTCATGAAGATAATGACAAGGTCAGAGCTTTGATACATAGGATTCAAGATCAATGTTCAAGAGCTATTCAGGCTTTAAGAAGAAAGTGAAGTGTTTTGGAAGAATTCCCCAAATCCTTAGAGATGATGCAAAATGAAGAAACTTATTGATTTGCATAGAAATCATAAGTTTAGGGGAGGATTGTTGGGAATAAAGCTAACCGTTACCACTGATAAGCTTGTGGAAGACACTGCTGAAGAATGCATTAGTAGTGGAAACACATTACCACTTCTAGTACATATTATTACCACTGCTATTAGGATAATTGTTATGTATTCGTGTATAGATAAGTATAGAAAAGATCTTGTGTATATTCTATATAGTTAGCATTATACTTATCTTGTATAGGACTCCTTGTGCTATAAAAGGAGATCCTAGGTCATTGTTCTAGGTATGTAAGCTTCAAGGTGTAACCCTAGTGATAAGCAAGATCACTCGTATTATTCTTAATAATATTGGAGCTTTGTTTTATACTGTTCTCATCATATAATCCATCTTCTAAGTATTACTAAGTATATTCCGCGTACTTATTAATATAATTCAAAGTATCACTAACACAAGGTGTGTGTTTAGAAGGACTAAGACTAGGCTAGAACTAGAGGATGATCACTTGTGCTTGCACTTATTTTCAAGGTTTTCTAGGGATGGTTAGGTTTGCTAATGTCATCTAGACGTTCAAGCAGATGATAAAACATGAAATGCATCTCATTGCGTACTTTGTGAAGTAAGGTTTGGATGTGTTGACAATGATTTCAAGTGTCTTCATGACTTGGTTGTTGTGGTGATGGAGGTATGTTTGAGGTATATGAACCTAAGAGAGAAGGTTGTGGGTGCACAACGAATGTTGGTGGAGATATGTGTGTAGGTGGAGGAGGTAGAGATGTGTCAACATCCATGTTGTCCATTTGTGGTGGTTGATGTCTAGTCATTACTCAAAATGGGTTAAAAGAAGGTGATGAGAAGAAGATACGTGTGCTATTGGTGGTGACACATTGATGTCAACTCCTATGTTAGGTGAATGTAGTTGTTGTGTAGTCATTCTTTCAATGGAAGAGAATATAGATAATGGTGGAGGATTATAAGGTCTAGGAGGTAAGTCCTCCAAAGTGTTCATGTAGAGATGTGGCGAAGAATGAAGTGTAGTAAAGGAGAGTTATCTTGGTTCAAGAGGAGAAGCTCTTGTTGGTTATGTAGAGATGGGAGTGTTTTGAGGTGTTTTTTTTACCAAATGGTTGAGAGGTTGGTTCAAAAGGTGTAAGTGATGGTGTTGTCTTAATGGAAGCAAGTGACGGTGATGGTTTAATATGAGCAAGTTGTGGTAGTATTGGTACAATAAAAGGTGGAATTTGGATGTTTTTAGGTGAGGGTTCTTAATAGGTGAGGATTCGGTTGGACAATGCGGGAAATTTTTCTAGGAGGGCTTCTAGTCAAGGAGTGAGCATTTGGTACCTTAGTAATTGTGAGAGGTGTGAATTTGCAGCTGAGAAGGTGATGTTGAGGTGTGGGATTGAAGAACAAACACAAGTGGTTTATATAGTGGAAGATCATAGAAGGAAATTAAATCCTAAACCACTAAAATCCTTCAAATTGCAATCATTTGCATGTATAAGTCAACTACTGAGATACAATCTTCTACGAGATTCATTAAAGACAATGTTGAGTGTTAGAATGGATAAAAGGTGAGTTTTAATTGTTCGTAGCATTTTTCAACTCTTGGGCAGGATATCTAGGGGGAAATATTGCCTTTACAAAAAGAACTTCAGTTAGGATTTAGAAAATCCAGTCGTTAAAGTGTCGGTCACCTCAAGTATATGTAATCGTTAGAAAGCTCGTAGTCGTAGTTATTTAATGTTAATTAGTAGTTCGTTAAGTTACACCGTGGAGGACGGACGGGTCTTTATCCACTGTATGCCTGATCCATAGCCCGTAGGTGGCGTTTTATGTAAGGTACTATAAGTACCCTCTACCTCCCAAGGTAGAGGGTTGGAGCTCATAATATATAATTTTACTTTCTCTCACTAAGTTTCCAAACCTCTTAACTTTCTCTCTCTAAAAACTATTGTGTACGCCACTTAGTATCATGGTTTGATGTGTTTGTGAAATCCAATATGTTACAATTGGTATAAGAGCCATGGTTTGATCATCTCTCTTACATATTCTTGGATTTCTAGTGGTTTTATATGGTTTTTTGGTTTGAAAAATTTTAGTGGTATTTGCATCATTTGGACCATTTCTAGTGTTAAAGTTTGGATTTTGATTATACTCTTGTGTTTAGAATCATCATAAGTGCTTAGGTTTTGATTTCGAAGGCTTGAATCATTGTGGTTGGATTTTTTTTGGATTTAAAAGTGGCGTTTGTGTTGTCTTATAGTTAGCGATTTGTGTCTCGTAAAAGATTTCTGACGAGCGATTTCTCTTTGTTTGGAAGCGATTTGTGTCTGCTACAAATCACTTATTTAAGCGATTTGTCCGGGTAGTGGTTGTTCTTGTGCGAGGAAGCGATTTGTCATTTTCAGCGACTTGCTTATTTAAGCGAGTTGTGAGTTTAAGCGACTTGTGTTATTCATGCGATTTGTCAGTTTAAGCGACTTGTCATTTTAAGAGGTTTATTGGGTTAAGCGACTTGTTTATTGAAGAGAGTTGATTAGTTAAGCGATTTGTCTTATCAAAGCGATTTGTCACTTTGAGCGATTTGTCTCTTTGAGCGATTTAGTGTTTTCTTTGTATTACGTTTTACGGTTTTCTCTTGATTTAGTAAAATCCCGTGAAAGAATCTATTTCCGGCTTAATTAAAGAGTTTTAAAATCCGTAGAATTTGTAATCATGTCTACCAACATACCCACTATTATCTCTTACGTTGTTGAAGACATTCAAGTCTTTGGATCCGATACTGGCCCACCTATGCTCGATGTAATCGATTATGACTCATGGGCTCAACGAATTAGGTTGTCTTGTTTGGGAAAGGAGAATGGGGTTAACATTCTCAAATCAATTGATGAAGGACCTTATCGATTGAAACTACCAGAGACACACTTGAAACTGCTGCGGATGGTACGGTGATCTTAGGTTTGGACATACCAAAGACGTATGATGAGCTCAATGATAAGGAGAAAAGAGATACGATGTCGATATCGTGGCTTCAAACATTATACTTGTGGTCTTCCAAAATACATGTACAAATTAATCAATCACAACACTGAAGCCAAGGCAGTTTGGGATAATGTTAAGATGCTTCTCTCTGGTTCTAAATTGACCAAAGAAGACAGGGAATCTCAATTGTATGATGATTTTGAGAACTTCAAAATGAACCCTAGAGAAACTGTCATTGAATACTATGTGAGGTTCCACAAACTTGTGAATGATATGAGGAATATCAAAATGACCATGCCAAATATTCAGCTTAATTCAAAGTTTGTGAAAAACATGAATCCCGAATGGCAGAAATTTGTCACCTCAGTCAAGTTAACCAAAGGATTAAGGAACACCAACTATGAGCAATTGTATGCCTTCCTACTTCAGAATGAGAAGCATGCTATGTTTGAATGAATGATTCTTGAAAAGTTCAAATCTAATCAGGGAGAGGCTAGCTCATCAAATGACTCAACATCATTCTACTCAAATGTAGGAATTACTACCAAAGCTTCACAAGTCATACCTACTGGAAATGGTAACCACAAACTCATTCCTGATCCAAGTTTTAAGCAACCTGATGCTGAAGCAACCATGGAATATTTTATCAATCAACTGGCTCTTATGGTTAAGCAAAATCGGAACCTCACTCCTCACACTAACAATGATATCAGAACTGGATCGAATCTACACAATCATGCTATTGTCAGAGATGGTAAGATTATGGTGCAACCAGTGTAAGGAAGAGACAACATGAACAAGGAAAGGATGGAGTAGGTGGAGGGTATGTGGCTAATCAGAACCGTGGAAAGAATGCAAATCAAGGAAAGCCATTCAAGTGCTACATCTGTGGGGGTGAAGGACATATTGCAAGGAACTGCGACGCTCAAAACGCCTCAAAATGCAGAGTATTTCGTGGACAAGATGTTGATGGTGCAAGCTCAGATAGTGGAGCGGTTTTGGATGAAGAACGAGCTTGTTGTTTCTTCGAGGAAATGCCAAAACCTATGATGTCGATGTGGATGAGCGACCAATTCGTGAAATAGGCCACAATCATCAAAATGCCTTTCAAGTCACCGATTGTGATGCATTTGACTCGATGTCGATAATGAACCCATCGCCTGCACAATATTCATGGCTAGCATTTCACCAATGGTCTCTCCAAAGGTCTCATCACCACAAGCAGTGGTCCATCCAAAGATTCAATCATTTCGAGGTATTAAAACTATACGATGAAGTTGATGAGCAAAAGATACATAACAAGTACAATCACATGAAACTAATGAATCGATATAGATAATATGGGTAATAGTAATATTGTCCCATATGATCAATATGTGACACAAAGTGAAAGTAAGATTGTACCAAGTGATGCATCTTCCGCATCAATGATGACTATATTTTTGATGAATACACCGCATGCGCCCCGATGATTACGTTATCTATGAACCGAATGCCTATAAAGAACAAGTTGCCATTTATGGACAACGTGCTAATTTTGAATTAACGCAAAGGAAAGGTGAAATGGATGACCAAATGCGCATAATTATTAGAAAAGTAATTTTAGGGAAGAAATATTAAAACAAGAGCTAGATTCCTTTAAAAACAAACTAAACAAAATCATAAGCAAAAGCAAGAACTTCAAGAAATGTTAAAGTGCTTAAACAGAATTTAATGCTAAGGAATCAAAACTTTAACCGATTTTTCCAACCTAAAACTTTGAAAACAAGCTTGAAATTAAGTTGTATGTACAAGGAAATACTATTCGATCGCTCACATGATCATTAACCTGAGTCTTAAGCGATAAGGATAGTATACCTCTTGTTGATAAACCAAATCCTGAGATTTGTAAGAAAGCAAAAGTTGCTCAAAAAGTAATCTATGATGGTAACGAAATTCTTAAACCTAGACAAATGCCTACATGTGTTGAGTGCACTGAGGAGGATATACAATTGGAAGAAATTAAGAGAGTGAAATCTGATAAGAAATCAAATGATCCTTGGTGCATCAAGTATAACATAACACCTAAACCCCATGATTACACTAAGGAAAATTGGATATCCTTAAATAAGTTCAGACCTCAAACACTGTTAAACACCAGAACAAAATGTTTGGAAGAAAGACATGGATAAGCAAAAAACTGAAGAACTTATTGAAAAGATCACTCCTCTTAGGAAAGTACCCCCTGCTACTGTGTATCCTCCAAATACACCAATGCATCTAGTGCCTAGAACTCTCCCCACTAAAAGTAATACCTTAATTAGCTTATATGTTGTATACCAACTATTCGTTGATTTCGAGAAAACATGTAAGAAGAGAATCACACCTACATGGATCACTGAAGGGGAAAGGGGTTTTGAGCAAACTAAAGAATGCTATTTAACTGAGGTCATACCTTTCTTTAAACAATTAAAAGGTCAATTTGAGAGTCTTCAACAAGGGATAGACTCAGATATTAAAGAAATTGAAAAGGAATTTGATGCAATGATAGTTGAGGTCAATAATTATGAACGGGAACTCAAATATAATGAAATTGAAAGGAAGAATCAGATATCTTAAATGAGAACTTAGTATTGAGTTGTGTGGCTCAAGATGTGTTTTATATCTTTACTAAGAATTCTATTATCGCTTCTCAATTTCATGAATTATCTGTTGCTTTGAAAGTTTCCTATGATCATGTGATTGAGCTTGAAAACAAAAACTCAAAACTAAATGAGAAAATTGACCAGGATGATCACGATATTTTGGTAAAACATTTTTCTAAGCTAGAAGTTGAACATTTTGATTTGCAACTAAAATATCAACATCTCAAAGAAAATGTCAAAACCTCAAACATCAAGACATCCTCAAATGTTCCGAGTTTGATGCGGTTTTGAAATAAACAAACGTGACGAATGATTCAAGCTCACCGTAACACGATCGAAAGTTCAAAGCCTAAATTTCACAATTAAAGGGTGAAAAGAACAATGTGTTGGCTCCCAAATGCCTCCTCCTTTAGATTCTCAATTTTCTCAAAACTTTCATCTTCAAAACATCATTAACGTATTACAACAAGAAAATGAGAGTTTTCTAGAAGAAAATGAAAAGGTCAAACAACACTTCAAAGAGTTATACGATTCAATGAAAGTCACTCGTGACAAAAACAATGAAAAAATAACTTCGTTACAAAAAGAAATTGAGAATCTGAAGAGTTAGGTAAAAGGGAAAATGTCACTTGTCTTTAATGAGAATGTTGCATCAAAGTCATCTGCAGATTCTAAATATACTATGACTGTTAAATACATTCCTCCTTATCTTAGAAATAACGAACTTGTGTTTCATAACTATTTCTTTCATCTTAAGGATAGTCTAGAAGGTCTTCGTGAGATTGTAGAAGATGATCACATAAATAAGCCACTTGATAGTGAAATTAGGTTTGCTTGCATACAGGCCAAACGATCTCCGGAGCTGTTAGAATGTTTAAGAGCAACATATCCTAAATCATTATGTGAAAGATAAAGTCGTGATGCCTTGCTCTATGCCCGGTGTTAAGAAAGTGAACTTTCATGTGCCTTCAAGTAGTTCGGATCCCAAAGACTTCTAAACACGAAATGCAAAAGTAGCAAAACCAACTAATGTTCCCATTCCTCACGGGAGTAAAAGTGACACCAAAGCGAAAGGTGTCAAAGCCTCAAGGTAACACAAAGAATGATAGGACCTTGCAAGCTAGGAATGTTCAGTGGAAGAGAGTAGAAGATCACCTTAGGAAGAATGAAACTTTGTTGAATAAATAGAATCGTGTTGATTCTAGTGTTAGCTCTAAGCATGTTGTAATTAATGCGAATTCTTCTACTGTTGGCAAAACATGTAATGATGATTGCTTGGTTTCTGTTTCTAATCATGTATGTGGTGTGAATGATTTGATTAATATTGTTAAATACCCAGTTAAAATTGTTAATGCCAAAAGTCAAGTGAAGAAGGCTAGAAAGCAAAGGCGAAAGAAGGTTAGAAAACATTGGAAACCCACAGGAAGAAAATTTAGTAATATAGGTTATCAGTGGATACCTACTAGCCGCAAATTTAATCTTAATGAGATGTGCCCTAAATTATCTAAGTCAATGCCCAATAGGAAATGGATGCCCACCGGTAGAACTATACCTTTAAGAAGTGAACATACTTTGAATAGATCTCATTGTTTCTACTAGCTCGGCATCTACCACTAATGATTGTATTGACTCGCTCGATGCGGATGTTCCAATCTCTTTGTCTAACCAAGTGGAACCCATTATTGCATGGGGATCCCAATTATTCGATTATCCATTCTTGTGTGTTTTCAACTGCAGTCATTCAAATCGATTCGTGGTACCGGACTCAGCCGCTCCAAGCATATGACCGTGATCGCTCATGCTCATGAACTTCGTGAGTAAATTTATTGGGACTGTTAGATTCGGGAACGACCATTTTGGTGCAATTATGGATTATGGAGATTATGTTGTTGGTGACAGTGTAATCTCCAGGGTATATTATGTTGAAGGTCTTGGTCATAACTTGTTATCTGTTGGTCAATTCTGTGATTCCGATCTAGAGGTGGCTTTTAGAAAACACACTTGTTTCATTAGAGAACTTGATGGTGTGGAACTGCTAAGAGGAACACGTGGTTCAAACCTATACACCATCTCTATCGAAGACATGATGAAGTCTTCTCCAATCTGCTTGTTGTCAAAGGATTCGAAAACAAAGTCATGGTTATGGCATCGTCGTCTCAATCACTTGAACTTCGGCACCATTAATGATCTTTCCAGAAAGGAACTTGTAAGAGGCTTACCAGTTAAAGTATGAAAAGATCATCTTTGTTTAGCATGCCAATTGGGAAAGCGGGAAATATGCCCACAAACCCAAACCCGCAAACTCGGTTATGGAAGTTCTTCATACTCTTCATATGGATTTGTGTGGACCTATGAGAGTGCAAGCGATAAATGGGAAGAAATATGTTTTAGTCATTGTTGATGACTACTCTCGATTACTTGGGTTAAGTTTTTGAGGACAAAGGATGAAACTCGGATGTCATCATCAAACTTATCAAGCGACTTCGAGTTCGACTTAATAAAAGACTGTTAGAATTATTCGAGCAGACAATGGCACCGAGTTTGTTAACAAAGTCCTAAGTCAATTCTATGAAAGCATTGGAATCATCATCAAAGAAGTGTTCCACGATGCCTCAGCAGAACGGTGTAGTTGAAAGGCAATCGAACCCTTGTTGAAGCTGCAAGAACAATGCTAATATACTCAAAGGTTCCAATGTTTTTTTGGGCTGAAGCCATTGCCACTGCTTGCTACACCCAAAATCATTCCCTCATACATACCTCACATGGAAAAACTCCTTATGAACTTGTCCATAAACGAAAACCTGGTCTCTCCTACCTTCGTGTATTTGGTGCTTTGTGCTATCCAACAAATGACGGTCAAGATTTAGGTAAATTAAGAGCTAAGGCGGACATTGGAGTTTTTGTGGGTTATGCACCAAACAAAAAGGGTTACCGAATCTACAACAAAAAAACTCGAGATATCATGGAAACTATTCATGTCACGTTCGATGAGCTGTCTGGGCAAACGGCTCCTGGACAATCAAGTTCTGGACCCGCATCACAACATTCATTAATTACTCCCATTAGTTCTTCCCTTGTACAAAATCCCTCACCAGCAACTCCATATGTACCCCCTTCGAAAGATGATTTGAAGAAACTGTTTGATCCAATGTTTGATGAATACTATGAGCCTATTGCTAATGATCAGTCATATCCATCAACAGAGGCTGCTCCTAACCCAGAAAACATAGATAAACCCTCAGTTTCTATGTCATTGAGTCAAGATGCGCCTACTGATGATTACTCAGTCTCATCATTAAATCCTCAATCATTGAGTGTACATCATGGAATTGTCTCGCACCTATGATGGAGATAACCCTTTGATACTCCAGAAGATGCTCCCTTTGAGAACATATTTGCTCTTGAACAATCATCGAACCATCTTCATCGAGGAAAATGACTCGCTACTTGGTTCCTCAACAACAACCACACGAACACCTTAGAAAATCGACACATGATCATCCATTGGACAACATCATTGGAAAACCCTCTCTTCCGGTATCCACAGTAAACAACTTGCAAGCGATGCCTTATGGTGCTTCTTGACTCGTACTATTTAAGATCGAACCAAAAGACGTTAAAACTTCCATGAATGAAGACAATTTGGTTTAATGCCATGCAAAAAGAAATTCATGAGTTCGAAAGACTAGATGTATGGGAATTAGTACCTGCTCCTGACTGTGCTATGATCATTGCTCCAAAGTGGATCTTCAAAGTAAAACTTGATGAGCATCGTGATGTGTTAAAGAACAAGGCTCGATTAGTTGCAAAAGGATACCGTCAAGAGGAGGGTATTGGATTTGAAGAATCATTTGCTCAGGTTGCACGTATCGAGGCAATCGAATCTTCACGCTAACGCCGCAAGTAAGAACATGGTATTCTATCGGATGGATGTAAAGACGGCTTTTCTTAACGGAGATCTTAAAGAAGTCGTATCGTCGGCCAACCGAAGGTTTTGTGAATTGTGAGGATCCCACTCATGTCTATCGCTTGAAGAAGGCTCTTTACGGTTTGAAGCAAGCTCCGAGGGCATGGTGCGATACTCTATCAAAGTTTCTTCTATCTCTGGATTCAAAGAAAGGAGCAATTGATCCGACATTGTTCACCGTAAAGTCGGCAAACACTTAATCCACGTTCAAATCTATGTTGATGATATTATTTTTGCCTCGAATGACCCCAATGAATGTGATCGTTTTCTAAGGAGATGGGCTCCAAATTTCAAATGTCAATGATGGGACAAATGTCATTTTTCTTGGGATTACAAATTTCACAAAGTCCCGAGGCATTTTATCAATCAATCTAAATATGCTAATGAGATTAAAGAAATTTGGATTTGATTCTTGTGACCGCATTGACACTCCCATTGTGGGCGTACTAAAGCGGATGAGGACCTCTCGGGGATCATGGTAGACCGGACTAAATATCGTAGTATGATTGGGTCCCCGATGTACCTTCGCCGATGACCGGACATTCACATTCATTTTGTATGCATGTGTGCTAGATACCGTGCTAAGCCACCAAAAGCACCTTGAACCGGTTAAACGGGTCTTCGGTATCTCGAGGAACCATCAATATGGGACTTTGGCACCAAGGACACCGGTATGTCACTAACAAAGCTATGCGGTGCCGACTATGCGAGGATGTCAAGATACTGCGTCAAGCACGTCGGGAGGTGCTCGGTTTTGGGTGATAAGCTTGTGAGTCGGTCTTCAAAGAAACAAATGAGTACTTCTATATCCTCTACATAGGTCGAATACATAGCCATGTCATCTTGTTGTGCTCAAATCCTATGGATAAGATCTCAATTATCGACTATGGCTTTGAATTCAACAAAATCCTACAGTATTGTGATAACAAAAGTGCCATTGCTCTCTCATGCAACAACGTTCAACATTCAAGAGCAAAGCATATCGACATTCGACATCATTTCATCCGGGAGCAAGTGGAGAGCGGTGTGGTGGAACTTTATTTTGTGAGGACCGAATACCAACCAGCGAGACATCTTCACCAAAGCTCTTCCTAGAGAACATTTTGAGTTTATCCTCCCACGACTTGGTCTAAAGAGTCTACAACCGAAACACTCAAACGCCTTCAAGAGGAAGACGAGGAGTAAAAGTTTTTCTTCATCCATCTCTTGTAAATATGTATTCAAAAAGCAAAATACAAAATTATAAATCCCACAAAAGAAAATAGAAAAATATAAAATCTTTGAAAAAGCTAAAAATATTTTTTCTCATCTTTTCTTTTATTCGATTTCATCTACGGTTTTTGTGTTGTCATTCAAAGAGTGACACGGGTCTTTAGATGAAGTTCAAATGTACATAACTTAAAAAAAAATGTGAGAAAGAAAAACAAAAGGTTTATAGTCATTTTAGTCTATACCCCGTTTTTAAAAGAAAGAACAGAGCCATTGTAAAATCCTAAAATCGTAAACACGTTAACTGACCATACTACCCTCAATCAAATCCGTAAAATAAACGAGCACGTTAATTTCGATTAAATATTTAAATTGTAATTTTACACAAGACTTTGAAAATAAAAGTTACATTTATTATGCAAGTGAATATAATACATTCAAAGGTTGTAAGGACTATCTACTTGACATTTAAATGAATGTAATATAGAGATTAAAGAAAGTAGATAAAATCTTGATACCCTCCCTACAAAATCGTCCATTGCAACGCCCAAGAATCATTCTACGCCTAAAATTTAATTCCATTTGCTTCTCAACATAATTTCCATAATTATTTCCATATTATCTCAATATTTATCTCATTACTCATTCAAAACAAAGGCACCTAAAACCCTAAACAAGATTGACAAACTCGCTTGCCATCTTTTTTTCTTGTCGACATAAAGAGGATCCAAGGAGAGGTTGTGTAGGCTTCAGAAGACCGTGTAAATTCATGTGCTTGGATCGAGGTTGTTGGTTTGTCGTTGGTTTGTGGTGTCTTCTTGCCATGATACTCTAGGACACAAAGTGTGTCGGGTTGTAGCCTTGACCTTGTTTCTTGTTCTTCTTTGATTCACGCCGCAAAGGTACTCATCTAACCACTTTCTCGCCTCAATAACCTTGTTTTCGGTCGTGGGGCTAGTACCTTGCATGCTCTGGTGCAAATAAAAGATGTTATATAAAATAAGAAAAGCGGAATATATAAAACCTAATGAAAGGTCGCATAAAATCATGGAATAAAACCATATATATGTCAAATTAATATGCCTTCAAGACCTTGGTATTGAGCACGATATTTAACCCTCTCGAGTTGCATGTCTCCTTTTATTTATGTCGAGTTTCATGCTTTTAAAACATGGGTATACACTTGGTTTTACTTGGGTTGAATTGCATAAGATCTTGGGTTAGTTTAATACACGAAAGAGGCGTATATAATTACATTTTGGTGCGGAGGTCTCGTTAAATTGCATGATTCATATGGTTCTTATATACATGGGTTAGAGTGGAGTCATGTGCTTGTGGTCTTCCATGTTAGTGTCCTATGCAAAAGTATAAGATCTAAGGTTACGTAACTATAAGCATGTTATATGAAATCAGTATAGAGGACTATCAAATGAGATGGGTTATGCATGGTCTTGTGGGTAGAGTTTGAAGCTAATCGCGGGATTTATGGTTGAGTCGTTTAGTGTTTTGAAAGGGTGTCGGGGGAGTCGAGCCGGGGGTTAATCATAATATATCGTTACTAGGTCGTGAATGTTAATTGTTTGAACCACGAACGAGCTTGAATATTGATCGAACATGCATATAGAATCTTGTGGGGGTAACTTTGAGGGTGACCGCGGGAAAAATGGTTGGGTCTTTTGGAGTTTTGAAAGTGTCTCGGGGAAGATGAGTCGGGGGTAATCACTAGGTGTGTTTTCCGAGTTGCGTTGGTTAGCCGTTTGAACCGCGAGCGAGGGTAAACTTGGCTTGTCGACCAAAGATTGAAATTGGAAATCAAATATGTTGTACGTATGAAAAGAAAAGGAATTTCATGTTTTAATGTTTTATTTTTCATTTAAACCCTCATATTTAGATTTTGTCGCATGCAAACCTTGCACTATCCTAAAATGATACATTACACCTTGGAGAATCAAAATAATAACATTGAGTTTGAATTTCAAAATACTTGTCACTAATAACCCTATACTTGAGATATTTACCATGCGAACCCTATACTTTGAAGTATTATCTAATAAAGCCTTAAAATAGGATTTTATCATGTTAAACATTTAAATTTGCCATTTATCGGTTGTAACCCTTAAGTTTGACCAATTAATGATTATTACCCTAAAGAATTTTAATTCCTTCCATTACTAAAAATGAGAATAAACTTATAACTATAAAAATATTAATACGATTAATCGTTGTGACTTAAATGAGCTAATAAGTATTATACGAATCGTAATCGTGTAGATTCATTGGAGGAGGCGTGACGTTGTGTCTTCGTGTTCATTCATTCGCTTGCTTGGCGTTAAGGTATGATATTCTATCCCTTTTTCGTAGGGTTTCTCATGATTTGTTTACATCCTTCGATATTAGCTTTGAACTGTTATACTTTGCTCGAGCCTCTTATTTGGGCTTCCCATGACTTTGCTATGCTCCCTTTGATTGGATCTCCGTGTGAACTGCTTGATTTTGAACTATTATGATATTTCATTGCTATGTTTTCCTTTGCTATTGACCTACGATATTGAACCATTGCTATTGACCCTCTCACATTGAATCTCGGTTATTGAACCATCATTATTGAACCTTTGTTATTGACCCTCAGAATCGAACCTTTGATATTGAACCTCAGTTCTTGAACCCTTGATATGGAACTTGATATTGGACTATTGTTATGAACCTACAATTGTGACCTCGATCACGAACCTCTCGATTATGATGGTCGATATATATTGCTACATGTGGACCTTTGTTTGACCCTTGAGACTTATACCCGAGCCAAATCGTTAACTAGTCATGGAGGTACCATGACCGTGTCATTGATGCACCAATGGCATGACTCCGGTGTGTCTGGTGATGTTACACACCGTCCCTTTACATTATCGATTATAAGCTCGATATATATTGTATGGCTACTATTTGTGCAGGGCGTATGGATGCATCCTAGATCCGCATCTTGTCATATTCTTGATATATATCTGCTACGGTGATGTGGTGCGTGTGTGCAATACACCCCTCACGATCTGGGAGCTAGCTACTCCATACCGATTCTCGAGGTCTCCCTTTATTGTACGGTATTCCGAGGTCACCTCTAGAATATGATGGTTACTATTGATTCTTGGTCAGCACGCCCCTCTTGATATTCATCAGTCTTGCATCGTTGGCTCGGGATAGATTTCGACAACCCTTACAATCGTTGATATACCTATATTGTACCGTCTGTTTACCCCAACGCACCATATTCTCAGATTGACCGCTTACTCTGCACTTTATATGACTCATCCTACTACCATTCCATTCACGTACTGGGTTATTATTATTTTGATTATTGAACCTGATTATGCTATTACATGTTCTATGTGATTACTGTTTATCCTGCTACGATATGATTAGTATGTGATTATATGATTTAACTATTGTCATCTGAATGTATGTTATCTTACTGTCATGTGAGCCTTGATTGGCCTGGAAATCATGTTTGAGTGTAATCGGTTGATTTATCTGTTTATCATGGATCCCTTTGTTTAATTGTATTCATGGGCTATTGATTTTCTGTTGGTGTCCTTATTGCTACTTGTTGACCTGCCACGCTTATATATCTGTTATGATACCGTGATGTTATAAACTGTGGGTTAATTGTCTTGTCTGACTTCCTTGCTCACTTCTTAATTAATTGCTCCGCTTGCTGTTAGTTTTCCGTTGGGCTTATTTATATTACGATTTCTGATTTGATTGCATGCTATTCTTATGTTGAGTGGATGCGGCGTCTGTTATGCTTGATTTGGTTTCGGTGCTTGTATGTCTGTTTGCTTATATGTGATTATATGTATGTTCAGAATGCGTTGCTCTGCTGTGTTCTCCTTGTTATCTGTTCTTTCTGGATATCTGTATAATTGTGTTTCTGCCGGATCCTCGTTGACTCATTGATTCCTTTCCGTTGCGACCTTGTTATCAGTTCTTTATTTCATTTCGCATTTCGATTTTATGTAGCTTCGTTTTGTTATATCATTCACCTGGCTTTTAAGCTCGGTAGCATTTCTTTTCTGCGGGTTTTAGGTTTGAAGATGGGCTTGATGGGTCGAGAGTTGGATTAGTTGAGTAGACCGACCTTAGCTACTTTATCATTTTGGATTTAATTTGAAGAGTTATTGTTTTCAGATTTTATTTCCATTTTGGACATATTGGATTTTGTATTTTCTTTGTAAGTCATCCGTTATATGACTTGGTAATTTATTTTATAATGCTTCCGCTTGAAAAATCTTACTGTATGTTCTGATATGACACCAGAATGTGACACTTCTACCCTTGCCGGGTTGGGGTGTTACAATTATGCTATCAGAGCCAGGTTTCGTCTTGTTGACCTTAGGATTGACCTGTGAGGACTTGGGTAGACATTAGGCTTCCGTCTATTCTGATCTCTTTCGATTCCTTTTGATTGTCGTGCAGATTTGACTTCAATACTCTTTCGTCTTCACCGATTTGACCTCCTTCTTTCGCATTTGATTTGTTTGTTTACCTTCGCGATTCGCTTGTCGATCGTTTAGATGGAGTCTACGTAGAACCAAGATGATGGTGCCGACCGCATTGCCGCAACAATTTACGGAGAGGTTCGTGGGCGTATAGCGCACCCGATCGTGATGCCGACGGAGACATCAAGATGCTACTGGAAGGAGCTGGACGAATCAACCAAATGCGCAAAGACGGAGACAAGATTCAACTGGTGGCTGAGGAGGTTCATCTACTTCACATGATTGGGCGCGACCTATGTTACTCCGATTTGTTTGTCATGCATTTCGAGGCAGTTTGATATTTTGCTAAGTGATTTTGATCGATATTGCTTCCTTTGATTTGTTCAGAACTCGGTTTGAATCGTGGAGTTTTATGGTTTAGCATTTTGGGGATATCTCAGCTTCATTTTGGATCGTCAATAATGAGTCATGAGGAGCCATTTTGTGCAAGTTGGTGACCTTCTTTCATTGTGATATGGTAAGTTGTTTGATGTAGTTTATCTTGTGTGTATATGAATATGGTGCCTTTGGTATGTTACTTGATATCAGATGTGATATGTTTTGTGTGATTTTGGTTATGTGCTTTGCCATGACACGGGATGTAATATGATGACAATAAGAACTTGTTATGTGATGTAAGTATTATGACGCCCGATCAACGTGATAATACCGAGATCATATAATTTGAACTTATTGAAATCATACGATATCTTGGGAAATGCCCGGGATTGGTGCGTGAATAGAATATGACTTATATCCGTTATTTGTCACTCATGTTCGCTCAGTGCTTGCACCTCTTTGTGAGATTCTCACCTACATCGTTACGTATAAGTTTGGCACGTTTGGAGACCGAAATCGTTATAATCAGGTGAAACTATGAAATGCTACATCCGCTTTAAACTTGTCGTCTCTCGTACCTCTGACTTCAATTTTCGAGGACTAAAATTTTCTTTTAGAAGGGAGAGTCAGAAATCCTAAAATCGTAAACACGTTAACTGACCATACTACCCTCAATCAAATCCGTAAAATAAACGAGCACGTTAATTTCGTTAAATATTTAAATTGTAATTTTTACACAAGACTTTGAAAATAAAAGTTACATTTATTATGCAAGTGAATATAATACATTCAAAGGTTGTAAGGACTATCTACTTGACATTTAAATGAATGTAATATAGAGATTAAAGAAAGTAGATAAAATCTTGATACCCTCCCCCTACAAAATCGTCCATTGCAACGCCCAAGAATCATTCTACACGCCTAAAAATTTAATTCCATTTGCTTCTCAACATAATTTCCATAATTATTTCCATATTATCTCAATATTTATCTCATTACTCATTCAAAACAAAGGCACCTAAAACCCTAAACAAGATTGACGGCAAACTCGCTTGCCATCTTTTTTTCTTGTCGACATAAAGGAGGATCCAAGGAGAGGTTGTGTAGGCTTCGTAAGATCATTGTAAATTCGTGTGCTTGGATCGAGGTTGTTGGTTTGTCGTTGGTTTGTGGTGTCTTCTTGCCATGATACTCTAGGACACAAAGTGTGTCGGGTTGTAGCCTTGACCTTGTTTCTTGTTCTTCTTGATTCACGCCGCAAAGGTACTCATCTAACCACTTTCTCGCCTCAATAACCTTGTTTTCGGTCGTGAGGCTAGTACTCATGCGCATGCTCGGTGCAAATAAAACATGTTATATAAAATAAGAAAAGCTGGAATATATAAAACCTAATGAAAGGTGCATAAAATCATGGAATAAAACCATATATATGTCAAATTAATATGCCTTCAAGACCTTGGTATTGAGCACGATATTTAACCTCTCGAGTTGCATGTCTCCCTTTTATTTATGTCGAGTTTCATGCTTTTAAAGCGTGGGTATACACTTGGTTTTACTTGGGTTGAATTGCATAAGATCTTGGGTTAGTTTAATACCGAAAGAGGCGATATAATTACTTTTGGGTACGGAGGTCTCGTTAAATTGCATGATTTCATATGGTTCATATATACATGGGTTAGAGTGAGTCATGTGCTTGTGGTCTTCCATGTTAGTGTCCTATGCAAAAGTATAAGATCTAAGGTTACGTAACTATAAGCATGTTATATGAAATCAAGTATAGAGGACTATCAAATGAGATGGGTTATCCATGGTCTTGTGAGTGTTTGAAGCTAATCGTGGGATTTATGGTTGAGTCGTTTAGTGTTTTGAAAGGGTGTCGAGTCGAGCCGGGGTTAATCATAATATATCGTTACTAGGTCGTGAATGTTAATTGTTTGAACCGCGAGCGAGCTTGAATATTGATCGAACATGCATATAGAATCTTGTGGGGTAACTTTGAGGGTGACCAAGGGAAAATGGTTGGGTCTTTGGAGTTTTGAAAGTGTCTCGGGAAGATGAGTCGGGGTAATCACTAGGTGTGTTTTCCGAGTTGCGTTGGTTAGCCGCTTGAACCATAAGCGAGGTAAACTTCGCTTGTCGACCAAAGATTGAAATTGGAAATCAAATATGTTGTACGTATGAAAAGAAAAGGAATTTCATGTTTTAATGTTTTATTTTTCATTTAAACCCTCATATTTAGATTTTGTCGCATGCAAACCTTGCACTATCCTAAAATGATACATTACACCTTGGAGAATCAAAATAATAACATTGAGTTTGAATTTCAAAATACTTGTCACTAATAACCCTATACTTGAGATATTTACCATGCGAACCCTATACTTTGAAGTATTATCTAATAAAGCCTTAAGTACTATAAGTACCTCACCTCCCAAGGTAGAGGGTTGGAGCTCATAATATATAATTTTACTTTCACTAAGTTTCCAAACCTCTTAACTTCTCTCTAAAAACTATTGTGTACGCCACTTAGTATCATGGTTTGATGTGTTTGTGAAATATATGTTACAATTGGTATAAGAGCCATGGTTTGATCATCTCTCTTACATATTCTTGGATTTCTAGTGGTTTTATATGGTTTTTGGTTTGAAAAATTTTAGTGGTATTTGCATCATTTGGACCATTTCTAGTGTTAAAGTTTGATTTTGATTATACTCGGTTTAGAATCATCATAAGTGCTTAGGTTTTGATTCAAGGCTTGAATCATTGTGGTTGGATTTTTTGGATTTAAAAGTGGCGTTTGTGTTGTCTTATAGTTAGCGATTTGTGTCTCGTAAAAGATTTCGACGAGCGATTTCTCTTTGTTTGGAAGCGATTTGCGCGCACAAATCACTTATTTAAGCGATTTGTCCGATGTCGATATCGTGGCTTCAAACATTATACTGTGGTCTTCCAAAAGACATCTACAAATTAATCAATCACAACACGAAGCCAAGCGGTTTGGGACAATGTTAAGATGCTTCTTCTCGGTTCGAATTGACCAAAGAAGAGCAGGGAATCTCAATTGTATGATGATTTTGAGAACTTGAAATGAACCACGGAGAAAGTGTCTTTGAATACTATGTGAGGTTCCACAAACTTGTGAATGATATGAGGAATATCAAAATGACCATGCCAAATATTCATTTCAATTCAAAGTTTGTGAACAACATGAATCCCGAATAGCACAAATTTATCACCTCACCAAGTTAACCAAAGGATTAAGGAACACCAACTATGAGCAATTGTATGCCTTCCTACTTCAGAATGAGAAGCATGCTATGTTTGAACGAATGATTCTTGAAAAGTTCAAATCTAATCAGGGAGAGGCTAGCTCATCAAATGACTCAACAGAATTCTACACAAATGTAGGAATTACTACCAAAGCTTCACAAGTCATACCTCACTGGAAATGGTAACCACAAACTCATTCCCGATCCAAGTTTTAAGAAACGATCTGTCAAGCAACCATGGAATATTTCATCAATCAATCGGCTCTTATGGTTAAGCAAAATCGAACCTCACCCTCACACTAACAATGATATCGAATCGCATCCAATCTACACAATCATGCTATTGTCGAGATGGTAAGATCATGGTGCAACCGGTGCAAGGAAGACAACATGAACAAGGAAAGGGTGGAGTAGGTGGAGGGTATGTGGCTAATCGTAACCGTGGAAGGAATGCAAATCAAGGAAAGCCAATCAAGTGCTACAACCTGTGGGGTGAAGGACATATTGCAAGGAACCGCACGTCTCAAAACACCCTCAAAATGCGTAGTATTTCGTGGATAAGATGTCATGGTGCAAGCTCGGGACGATGGAGCGATTTTGGATGAAGAATGCTTTTGTTTCTTGCCGAGGAAATGCCAAAACCTATGATGTTGATGTGGATGAGCAGCCAATTCAGAAATAGGTCACAATCATCAAATGCCTTTCAAGTCGCCGATCGTGATGCATTTGACTCGATGTCAATGATGAACCCTCGCCTGCACAATCTTCATGGCTAGCATTTCACCAATGGTCTCTCCAAAGGTCTCATCACCACGAAAGTTGGTCCATCCAAAGATTCAATCATTTCGGAGGTATTAAAACTATACGATGAAGTTGATGAGCAAAGATACATAACGGTACAATCACATGAAACTAATGAATCGATATAGATAATGTGGGTAATAGTAATATTTTCCCATATGATCAATATGTGACACAAAGTGAAAGTGAGATTGTACCAAGTGATGCATCTTATGCATCAATGATGACTATATTTTTATGAATACACTGCATGTGCCCCGATGATTATGTTATCTCCGAATCGAATGCCTATAAAGAACAAGTTGCTATTTATGAACAACGTGCTAAGTTTGAGTTAACTACCCGTGAACAGGAAATGGATGACCAAATGCGTACATATATTAGAAAAAGTAAGTTTAGGAAGAAATATTAAAACAAGAGCTAGGTTCCTTAAAAACAAACTAAACAAAATCATAGCAAAAGCAAGAACTTCAAGAAAATGTTAAAGTGCTTAAACAGAATTTAATGCTAAGGAATCAAAACTTTTAACCGATTTTTCCAACCTAAAACTTTGAAAACAAACTTGAAAATAAGTTGTACGTACAAGGAAATACCATTCGATCGCTTCACATGATCACTAAGCACAGAGTCTTAAGCGATAAGCATAGTATACCTCTTGTTGATGAACCAAATCCTGAGATTGGTAAAAAAGCAAAAGCTGCTAAAAAAGTAATCTATGATGGTAATAAAATTCTTAAACCTAGACAAATGCCTACATGTGTTGAGTTGAGGAGGATATACAATTGGAAGAAATCAAGAGAGGAAATCGATAAGAAATCAAATGATCCTTGGTGCATCAAGTATAACATAACACCTAAACCCCATGATTACACTAAGGAAAATTGGATTTCCTTAAATAAGTTTAGACCTCAAACACTGTTAACACCAGAACAAGTTTTTTGGAAGAAAGACATGGATAAGCAAAAAGGTGAAGAACTTATTGAAAATATCCTCCTCTTAGAAAGTACCCACACTCGTGTATCCTCCAAATACACCAATGCATCTAGTGCCTAGAACTCTCCATCACTAAAAGTAAGACCTTAATTAGCCTATATGTTGTATACCAACTATTCATTGATTTCGAGAAAACATGTGAAGAGAATCACACCCACTGTGGATTCTCAAGGGAAAGGGTTTTGAGAAAACTAAAGAATGTTATTTAACCGAGGTCATACCTTTCTTTAAACAATTAAAAGGTCAATTTGAGAGTCTTCAAAAAGGATAGACTCGGATATCAAAGAAATGGAAAAGGAATTTGATGCAATGATAGTTGAGGTCAATGATTATGAACGGAACTCAAATATAATGAAATTGAAAGGAAGAATCAGATATCTTAAATGAGAACTTAGTATTTAGTTGTGTGGATCAAAATGTGTTTTATCTCGTTACTAAGCATTCTATTATCGCTTCTCAATTTCATGAATTATCTGTTGCTTTGAAAGTTTCCCATGATCGTGTCATTGAGCTTGAAAACAAAACTCAAAACTAAATGAGAAAATTGACCGGGATGATCACGATAATTTGGTAAAACATTTTTCTAAGCTAGAAGTTGAACATTTTGATTTGCAACTAAAATATCAACATCTCAAAGAAAATGTCAAAACCTCAAACAACAAGACATCCGTTTGATGCAGTTTTTGAAATAAATAAACGTGACGAACAGATTCAAGCTCATTGTAACACGATCAGAAAGTTGAAAGCCCAAATTTCACAATTAAAGGGTGAAAAGAACAATGTGTCTGGCTCCCAAATGCCTCCACCTTTAGATTCTCAATTTTCTCAAAACTTTCATCTTCAAAACATCATTAACATATTATAACAAGAAAATGAGAGTTTTATAGAAGAAAATGAAAAGGTCAAACGACACTTCAAAGAGTTATACGATTCAATGAAAGTCACTCGTGACAAAACAATGAAAAATAACTTCATATAAAAGGAAATTGAGAATCAAGAGTCGGTAAAAGGAAAATGCCACTTGTCTTTAATGAGAATGTTGCATCAAAGTCATCTCAGACTCTAAATATACTATGCGATCAAGTAAATACATTCCTCATCATCTTAGAAATAACGAACTTGTGTTTCATAACTATTTCTTTCACCTTAAGGATAGTCTAGAATGTCTCCGTGAGATTGTAGAAGAGGATCACATAAATAAGCCACTTGATAATGAAATTAGGTTTGCTTGCATGTGCCAAACGATCTCGGAGCTGTTAGAATGTTTAAGAGCAACATGTCCTAAATCCTTATGTGAGAAAGATAAAGTCGTGATGCCTTGCTCTATGCCTAGTGTTAAGAAAGTGAACTTTAATGTGCCTTCAAGTAGTTCGGATCCCAAAGACTTCTAAACCCGAAATGCAAAAGTAGCAAAACCAACTAATGTTCCCATTCCCTACAGAGTAAAAGTGACACCAAAGCGGCGGTCAAAGCCTCAAGGCAACACAAAGAATGATAGTACCTTGCAAGCTAGGAATGTTCAAGTGGAAGAGTAGAAGATCACCTTAGGAAGAATGAAACTTTGTTGAATAAAACGAATCGTGTTGATTCTAGTGTTAGCTCTAAGCTTGCTGTAATTAATGCGAATTCTGCTACTTTTGGCAAAACATGTAATGATGATTGCTTGGTTTCTGTTTCTAATCATGTATGTGGTGTGAATGATTTGATTAATGTTGTTAAATACCCAGTTAAAATTGTTAATGCCCAAAATCAAGCGAAGAAGGCTAGTAAGCAAAGGCGGAAGAAGGTTAGAAAACATTGGAAACCCACAGGAAGAAAATTTAGTAATATAGGTTATCGGTGGATACCTACCGCCATAAACTTAATCTTAATGAGAAGTGCCCTAAATTATGTAAGTCAATGCCCAATAGAAATGGATGCCCACCGGTAGAACTATACCTTAAGAAGTGAACATACTTTGAATAGATCATCGCTTCTACTAGCCCGGCATCTACCACTAATGATTGTATTGACTCGCTCGATGTGTATGTTCCAATCTCTTTGTTCAACCAAGTGGAACCCATTATTGCATAGGGATCCCAATTATCCGCTTATCCATTCTTGTCTGTGTTCAACTGCAGTCGTTCAAATCGTTATGTGGTACCGGACTTAGGTCGTTCCAAGCATATGATTGGATATCGCTCATGACTCATGAACTTCGTGAGTAAATTTATCGTGATTATTAGATTCGGAACGACCATTTTGGTGCAATTATGGGTTATGGAGACTATGTTGTTGGTGACATGTAATCTCGTGGTATATTATGTTGAAGGTCTTGGTCATAACTTTGTTCTCTTGGTCAATTACGTGATTCCGATCTAGAGGTGGCTTTTAGAAAACACACTTGTTTCGTTAGAGAACTTGATGGTGTGGAAGCTGTTAAGAGGAACACGTGGTTCAAACCTATACACCATCTCTATCGAAGACATGATGAAGTCTTCTCCAATCGCTTGTTGTCAAAGGCTTGAAAACAAAGTCATGGTTATGGCATCGTCGTCTCAATCACTTGAACTTCGGCACCATTAATGATGTTTACAGAAAGGACCTTGTAAGAGGCTTACCCAGATTAAAGTATGAAAAATATCATCTTTGTTCAGCATACCAATTGGGAAAAGGCAGGAAATATGCCCACAAACCCAAACTCGCAAACTCGGTTATGGAAGTTCTTCATACTCTTCATATGGATTTGTGCGGTTCTATGAGAGTGCAAACGATAAATGGGAAGAAATATGTTTTAGTCGTTGTTGATGACTACTCTCGATTTATTTGGGTTAAGTTTTTTAGGACAAAGGATGAAACTCCATATGTCATCATCAAACTTATCAAGCGACTTGTGTTCGACTTAATAAGACCTTAGAATTATTCGAGCAGACAATGGAACCGAGTTTGTTAACAAAGAAGTGTTCCACGCGCCTCAATGTAAGCGGTGTAGTTGAAAGACTAAATCGAACCCTTGTTGAAGCCGCAAGAACAATGCTAATATACTCAAAGGTTCCAATGTTTCTTTGGGTGAAGCCATTGCCACCGCCTACACCCAAAATCTTTCCTCATACACACCTCACATGGAAAAACTCCTTATGAACTTGTCCATAAATGAAAAATCGATCTCTCCTACCTTCGTGTATTTGGTGCTTTGTGCTATCCAACGAATGACGGTCAAGATTTAGGTAAATTAAGAGCTAAGGCGGACATTGGAGTTTTTGTGGGTTATGCACCAAAGAAGAAGGGTTACCGAATCTACAACAAAAGAACTCGAGATATCACTGAAACTATTCACGTCACGTTCGATGAGCTGTCCGGGCAAATGGATCCTGGACAATCAAGTTCTGGACCCGCATCACAACATTCATTAAGTACTCCCATTAGTTCTTCTCTTGTACAAAATCCCTCACCAGCAACTCCATATGTACCCCCTTCGAAAGATGATTTGAAGAAACTGTTTGATCCAATGTTTGATGAACACTATGAGCCTATTGCTAGTGATCAGTCATATCCATCAACAGAGGCTGCTCCTAACCCAGTCAACATAGATAACCCTCGGCTTATGTCATTGAGTCAAGATCGCCTCCGATGATCACTCGCCTCATCATTAAATCCTCAATCATCGAGTGTACATTATGGAATTGTCTCTAGCACCTATGATGGAGATAACCCTTTGCTACTCCCCGAAGATGCACCCTTTGAGAACATATTTTTCCTGAACCATCATCGAACCATCTTCATCGTGGGAAAACGACTCGCTACTTCAGCCTCAACAACAACCACACGAACACCTTAGAAAATGGACACATGATCATCCATTGGACAACATCATTGGAAACCCCTCTCGTCCAAAAGATTTACTAGTAAACAACTTGCAACTTCCGATGCCTTATGATGCTTCTTAGTTGCAAAAGGATACCGTCAAGAGGAGGGTATTGGATTTGAAGAATCATTTGCTCCGGTTGCCGTATCGAGGCAATCGAATCTTCACGCTAACGCGCAAGTAAGAACATGGTATTCTATCGGATGGATGTAAAGCGGCTTTTAACGCGGAGATCTTAAAGAAGTCGTATCGTCGACCCAACTGAGAAGGTTTTGTGAATTCAGAGGATCCCACTCATGTCTATCGCTTGAAGAAGGCTCTTTACGGTTTGAAGCAAGCTCCAAGGGCATGGTGCGATACTCATCAAAGTTTCTTCTCTCTGGATTCACAGAAAGGAGCAATTGATCCGACATTGTTCACCGTAAAGTCGCAAACACTTAATCCACGCTTCAAATCTATGTTGATGATATTATTTTGCCTCGAATGACCCCAATGAATGTGATCGTTTTCTAAGGAGATGGGCTCCAAATTTCAAATGTCAATGATGGGACAAATGTCATTTTTCTTGGGATTACAAATTTCACAAAGTCCCGAGGCATTTTTATCAATCAATCTAAATATGCTAATGAGATTAAAGAAATTTGGATTTGATTCTTGTGACCACATTGACACTCCCATTGTGGGCGTACTAAAGCGGATGAGGACCTCTCGGGATCATGGTAGACCGGACTAAATATCGGTAGTATGATTGGGTCCCTGATGTACCCTTGCGCCAATGGAGCAGACATTACTGTTCGGCATGCATGTGTGCTGTTAGATGCTGACTAAGCCTACAGCACCTTGAACGGTTAAGCGGGTCTTCGGTATCTCAAGGAACCATCAATATGGGACTTTGGTGCGAAGGACACGGTATGTCACTAACGAGGGTATGCGGTGCGACTATGCGGGGATGTCAAGATACACGTCGAAGCACGTCGGGGAGGTGCTCAGTTTTTGGGTGATAAGCTTGTGAGTGGTCTTCAAAGAAACAAATGAGTACTTCTATATCCTCTACATAGGTGAATACATAGCCATGTCATCTTGTTGTGCTCAAATCCTATGGATAAGATCTCGATTATCGACTATGGCTTTGATTCAACAAAATCCCTCTGTATTGTGATAACAAAAGTGCCATTGCTCTCTCATGCAACAACGTTCAACATTCAAAGAGCAAAGCATATCGACATTCGACATCATTTCATCCGGGAGCAAGTGGAGAGCGGTGTGGTGGAACTTTATTTTGTGAGGATGAATACCAATTAGCGACATCTTCACCAAAGCTCTTCCTAGAGAACATTTTGAGTTTATCCTCCCACGACTTGGTCTAAAGTCTACAACCGGAAACACTCAAACGTCTTCAAGAGGAAGGCGAGGAGTAAAAGTTTTTCTTCATCCATCTCTTGTAAATATGTATTCAAAAGCAAAATACAAAATTATAAATCCACAAAAGAAAATAGAAAAATATAAAATCTTTGAAAAAGCTAAAAATATTTTTTCTCATCTTTTCTTTATTCGATTTCATCTCGGTTTTGTGTTGTCATTCAAAGAGTGACACGGGTCTTTAGATGAAGTTCAAATGTACATAACTTAAAAAAAAATGTGAGAAAGAAAAACAAAAGGTTTATAGTCATTTTAGTCTATACCCCGTTTTTAAAAGAAAGAACAGAGCCATTGTAAAATCCTAAAATCGTAAACACGTTAACTGACCATACTACCCTCAATCAAATCCGTAAAATAAACGAGCACGTTAATTTCGTTAAATATTTAAATTGTAATTTTTACACAAGACTTTGAAAATAAAAGTTACATTTATTATGCAAGTGAATATAATACATTCAAAGGTTGTAAGGACTATCTACTTGACATTTAAATGAATGTAATATAGAGATTAAAGAAAGTAGATAAAATCTTGATACCCTCCCCCTACAAAATCGTCCATTGCAACGCCCAAGAATCATTCTACACGCCTAAAAATTTAATTCCATTTGCTTCTCAACATAATTTCCATAATTATTTCCATATTATCTCAATATTTATCTCATTACTCATTCAAAACAAAGGCACCTAAAACCCTAAACAAGATTGACGGCAAACTCTGCTTGCCATCTTTTTTTTCTTGTCGACATAAAGGAGGATCCAAGGAGAGGTTGTGTAGGCTTCGAAGATCACACAGAAATTCGTGTGCTTGGATCGAGGTTGTTGGTTTGTCGTTGGTTTGTGGTGTGTCACGCCATGATACTCTAGGACACAAAGTGTGTCGGGTTGTGGCCTTGACCTTGTTTCTTGTTCTTCTTGATTCACGCAAAGGTACTCATCTAACCACTTTCTCGTCTCAATAACCTTGTTTTCTGGTCGTGGGGCTAGTACCTTGCGCATGCTCCTGGTGCAAATAAAACATGTTATATAAAATAAGAAAACTGGAATATATAAAACCTAATGAAAGGTTGCATAAAATCATGGAATAAAACCATATATATGTCAAATTAATATGCCTTCAAGACCTTGGTATTGAGCCTGATATTTAACCCTCTCGAGTTGCATGTCTCCCTTTTATTTATGTCGAGTTTCATGCTTTTAAAACGTGGGTATACACTTGGTTTTACTTGGGTTGAATTGCATAAGATCTTGGGTTAGTTTAATACCTGAAAGAGGCGTATATAATTCTGTTTTGGGGTACGGAGGTCTCGTTAAATTGCATGATTTCATATGGTTCATATATACATGGGTTAGAGTGGAGTCATGTGCTTGTGGTCTTCCATGTTAGTGTCCTATGCAAAAGTATAAGATCTAAGGTTACGTAACTATAAGCATGTTATATGAAATCAGTATAGAGGACTATCAAATGAGATGGGTTATCCATGGTCTTGTGAGTGTTTGAAGCTAATCGTGGGATTTATGGTTGAGTCGTTTAGTGTTTTGAAAGGGTGTCGGGGGAGTCGAGCCGGGGGTTAATCATAATATATCGTTACTAGGTCGTGAATGTTAATTGTTTGAACCGCGAACGAGCTTGAATATTGATCGAACATGCATATAGAATCTTGTGGGGTAACTTTGAGGGTGACCAAGGAAAAATGGTCGGGTCTTTGGAGTTTTGAAAGTGTCTCGGGAAGATGAGTCGGGGTAATCACTAGGTGTGTTTTCCGAGTCAGGTTGGTTAGCCGCTTGAACCGCAAGCGAGGGTAAACTCGCTTGTCGACCAAAGATTGAAATTGGAAATCAAATATGTTGTACGTATGAAAAGAAAAGGAATTTCATGTTTTAATGTTTTATTTTTCATTTAAACCCTCATATTTAGATTTTGTCGCATGCAAACCTTGCACTATCCTAAAATGATACATTACACCTTGGAGAATCAAAATAATAACATTGAGTTTGAATTTCAAAATACTTGTCACTAATAACCCTATACTTCGAGATATTTACCATGCGAACCCTATACTTTGAAGTATTATCTAATAAAGCCTTAAAATAGGATTTTTATCATGTTAAACATTTAAATTTGCCATTTATCAGTTGTAACCCTTAAGTTTGACCAATTAATGATTATTACCCTAAAGAATTTTAATTCCTTCCATTACTAAAAATGAGAATACGCTTATAACTATAAAAATATTAATACGATTAATCGTTGTGACTTAAATGAGCTAATAAGTATTATACTAATCAGAATCCGTGTAGATTCGTTGGAGGAGACGATGACGTTGTGTCTTCGTGTTCATTCATTCGCTTGCTTGGCATTAAGGTACGTATATTCTATCCCTTTTCGTAGGGGTTTTCATGATTTGTTTACATCCTTCGATATTAGCTTTGAACCTGCTATACTTTGCTCGAGCCTTCTTATTTGGGCTTCCCATGACTTTGCTATGCCCTTTGATTGGATCTCCGTGTGAACTGCTTGATTTTGAACTATTATGATATTTCATTGCTATGTTTTCCTTTGCTATTGACCTCCGATATTGAACCATTGCTATTGACCCTCTCACATCAATCTCGGTTATTGAACCATCATCATCGAACCTTGTTATTGACCTCAGAATCGAACCTTTGATATTGAACCTCATTCAGGTCGAACCCTTGATATGGAACTTGATATTGACTATTGTTATGAACCTCCGAATTGTGACCCACCGACATCGAACCTCTCGATTATGATGACCGATATATATTGCTACATGTGGACCTTTGTTTGACCCTTCGACTTATACCCGAGCCAAACATCGTTAACTAGTCATGGAGGTACCATGACCGTGTCATTGATGCACCAATGGCATGACTCCAGTGTGTTTGGTGATGTTACACACCGTCCCTTCGTTATCTCGATTATGAGCTCGATATATATTGTATGGCTACTATTTGTCCGCAGGGCGTATGGATGCATCCTAGATCCGCATCGCATCACATCGATATATATACTGCTCGTGATGTGGTGCGTGTGTGCAATACACCCCTCACGATCCGGGAGCTAGCTACTCCATACCGATTCGAGGTCTCCTCTATTGTCCGGTATTCCGAGGTCACCCTCCGAATATGATGGTTACTATTGATTATCGGGCCGCTACTACCACTACCGATATTATCAGTCATCGCATCGTTGGCTCGGGATAGATTTCGACAACCCTTACATCGTTGATATACCTATATTGTACCGTCTGCTTACCCCAACGCACCATATTCTCAGATTGACTTCCTGCATACTCGCACTTTATATGACTCATCCTACTACCATTCCATTCACGCATCGGGTTATTATTATTTTGATTATTGAACCCGATTATGCTATTACATGTTCTATGTGATTACCTGCTTATCCTGCTACGATATGATTAGTATGTGATTATATGATTTAACTATTGTCATCTCGAATGTATGTTATCTTACCGCATGTGAGCCTTGATTGGCCCGGAAATCATGTTTCGAGTGTAATCGGTTGATTTATCTCGCTTATCATGGATCCCTTTGTTTAATTGTATTCATGGGCTATTGATTTTCATTGGTGTCCTTATTGCTACTTGTTGACCGCCACGCTTATATATCCGTTATGATACCGTGATGTTATAAAGCCTGGGTTAATTGTCTTGTCTCGACTTCCTTGCTCACTTCTTAATTAATTGCTCCGCTTTGTCGTTAGTTTTCCGTTGGGCTTATTTATATTCGATTTCTGATTTGATTGCATGCTATTCTTATGTCGAGTGGATGCGCGTCTGTTATGCTTGATTTGGTTTCGTGCTTGTATGTCCGCTTGCTTATATGTGATTATATGTATGTTCGTAATGCGCTGTTCACTGTGTTCTCCTTGTTATCCGCTCTTTCCGGATATCTCAGATAATTGTGTTTCGCCGGATCCTCGTTGACTCATTGATTCCTTTCCGCATGCAACCTTGTTATCGCTTATTTATTTCATTTCGCATTTATGATTTTATGTAGCTTTCGCTTTGTTATATCTCGCTCACTGGGCTTTTTAAGCTCGGCCGCATTTCTTTTCCCTGCGCAGGTTTTTAGGTTCAAGATGGGCTTGATAATGAGAGTTGGATTAGTTGAGTAGACCTAACCTTAGCTACTTTATCATTTTGGATTTAATTTGAAGAGTTATTGTTTTCATTTTATTTCCATTTTGGACATATTGATTTTGTATTTTCTTTGTAAGTCATCCGTTATATGACTTGGTAATTTATTTTATAATGCTTCCGCTTGAAAAATCTTATCAGATGCCTCGATATGACACCGTATCGCGACACTTCTACCCTTGCCGGGGGTGTTACAATTATGGTATCGAGCCGTGTTTCGTCTTGTTGACCTTAGGATTGACCCGTGAGGACTTGGGTAGACATTAGGCTTCCGCTCATTTCGATCTCTTTCGATTCCTTTTGATTGTCGTGCGATTTGACTTCAATACTCTTTCGCCTTCACCGATTCGACCTCCTTCTTTCGCATTTGATTTGTTTGTTTACCTTCGCGCATTCGCTTGTCGATCGCTTAGATGGAGTCTACTCAGAGAACCAAGATGATGGTGCCGACCGCATTGCCGCAACAATTTCCGGAGAGGTTCGTGAAGGTATATGCACCCGATCGTGATGCCACGAGACATCAAGATGCTACCGAAGGAGTCGGACGAATCAACCAAATGCGCAAAGACGAGACAAGATTCAACCGTGGTCGAGGAGGTTCATCTACTTCACATGATTGGCGCGACCTATGTTACTCCGATTTGTTTGTCATGCATTTCGAGGCGCTTGATATTTTGCTAAGTGATTTTGATCGATATTGCTTCCTTTGATTTGTTCGTAACTCGGTTTGAATCGTGGAGTTTTATGGTTTAGCATTTTGGGGATATCTCGACTTCATTTTGGATCGCCAATAATGAGTCATGAGGAGCCATTTTGTGCAAGTTGGTGACCTTCTTTCATTGTGATATGGTAAGTTGTTTGATGTAGTTTATGCCTTGTGTGTATATGAATATGGTCCGCTTTGGTATGTTACTTGATATCCAGATGTGATATGTTTTGTGTGATTTTGGTTATGTGCTTTGCCATGACTCGGGACGTAATATGATGACAATAAGAACTTGTTATGTGATGTAAGTATTATGACGCCGATCAACGTGATAATACCGAGATCATATAATTTGAACTTATTGAAATCATACGATATCTGGGAAATGCCCGGATTGGTACGTGAATGGAATATGACTTATATCCGTTATTTGTCACTCATGTTCGCTCGTAATTTGCACTCTTTGTGAGATTCTCACCTACATCTCGTTACGTATAAGTTTGGCACGTTTGGAGACCGAAATCGTTATAATCGAGTGAAACTATGAAATGCTACATCCGCTTTAAACTTGTCGTCTCCGGTACCTCATGACTTCAATTTTCGAGGACTAAAATTTTCTTTTAGAAGGGAGAGTCAGAAATCCTAAAATCGTAAACACGTTAATCCACCATACTACCTCAATCAAATCCAGTAGAAATAAACGAGCACGTTAATTTCAAGTAAATATTTAAATTGTAATTTTTACACAAGACTTTGAAAATAAAAGTTACATTTATTATGCAAGTGAATATAATACATTCAAAGGTTGTAAGGACTATCTACTTGACATTTAAATGAATGTAATATAGAGATTAAAGAAAGTAGATAAAATCTTGATACCCTCCCCCTACAAAATCGTCCATTGCAACGCCCAAGAATCATTCTACACGCCTAAAAATTTAATTCCTTTTGCTTCTCAACATAATTTCCATAATTATTTCCATATTATCTCAATATTTATCTCATTACTCATTCAAAACAAAGGCACCTAAACCCTAAACAAGATTGACGGCAAACTCGCTGCCATCTTTTTTTTTTCTTGTCGACATAAAGGAGGATCCAAGGAGAGGTTGTGTAGGCTTCGTAAGACCTGCAGAATTCGTGTGCTTGGATCGAGGTTGTTGGTTTGTCGTTGGTTTGTGGTGTGTCACGCCATGATACTCTAGGACACAAAGTGTGTCGGGTTGCTTGGCCTTGACCTTGTTTCTTGTTCTTCTTGATTCACGCCGCAAAGGTACTCATCTAACCACTTTCTCGCCTCAATAACCTTGTTTTCGGTCGTCGGGCTAGTACCTTGCGATGCTCCGGTGCAAATAAAACATGTTATATAAAATAAGAAACCGGAATATATAAAACCTAATGAAAGGTTGCATAAAATCATGGAATAAAACCATATATATGTCAAATTAATATGCCTTCAAGACCTTGGTATTGAGCCTGATATTTAACCCTCTCGAGTTGCATGTCTCCCTTTTATTTATGTCGAGTTTCATGCTTTTAAAACGTGGGTATACACTTGGTTTTACTTGGGTTGAATTGCATAAGATCTTGGGTTAGTTTAATACCGAAAGAGGCGATATAATTGCTTGGGGTACGGAGGTCTCTAAATTGCATGATTTCATATGGTTCATATATACATGGGTTAGAGTGAGTCATGTGCTTGTGGTCTTCCATGTTAGTGTCCTATGCAAAAGTATAAGATCTAAGGTTACGTAACTATAAGCATGTTATATGAAATCAAGATAGAGGACTATCAAATGAGATGGGTTATGCATGGTCTTGTGGTAGAGTTTGAAGCTAATCGCGGGATTTATGGTTGAGTCGCTTAGTGTTTTGAAAGGGTGTCGGGAGTCGAGCCGGGGTTAATCATAATATATCGTTACTAGGTCGTGAATGTTAATTGTTTGAACCGCGAACGAGCTTGAATATTGATCGAACATGCATATAGAATCTTGTGGGGTAACTTTGAGGGTGACCATGGGAAAAATGGTCGGTCTCTTTGGAGTTTTGAAAGTGTCTCGGGAAGATGAGTCGGGGTAATCACTAGGTGTGTTTTCCGAGTTGCGTTGGTTAGCCGTTTGAACCGCAAGCGAGGGTAAACTTGGCTTGTCGACCAAAGATTGAAATTGGAAATCAAATATGTTGTACGTATGAAAAGAAAAGGAATTTCATGTTTTAATGTTTTATTTTTCATTTAAACCCTCATATTTAGATTTTGTCGCATGCAAACCTTGCACTATCCTAAAATGATACATTACACCTTGGAGAATCAAAATAATAACATTGAGTTTGAATTTCAAAATACTTGTCACTAATAACCCTATACTTCGAGATATTTACCATGCTAACCCTATACTTTGAAGTATTATCTAATAAAGCCTTAAAATAGGATTTTATCATGTTAAACATTTAAATTTGCCATTTATCAAGAGTAACCCTTAAGTTTGACCAATTAATGATTATTACCCTAAAGAATTTTAATTCCTTCCATTACTAAAAATGAGAATACGCTTATAACTATAAAAATATTAATACGATTAATCGTTGTGACTTAAATGAGCTAATAAGTATTATACGAATCGTAATCCGTGTAGATTCGTTGGAGGAGACGTGACGTTGTGTCTTCGTGTTCATTCATTCGTTTGCTTGGCATTAAGGTATAGATATTCTATCCCTTTTCTGTAGGGGTTTCTCATGATTTGTTTACATCCTTCGATATTAGCTTTGAACTGTTATACTTTGCTCTGAGCCTTCTTATTTGGGCTTCCCATGACTTTGCTATGCTCCCTTTGATTGGATCTCCTGTGTGAACTGTTTGATTTTGAACTATTATGATATTTCATTGCTATGTTTTCCTTTGCTATTGACCCTCTGATATTGAACCATTGCTATTGACCCTCATTCATCGAATCTCGGTTATTGAACCATCATTATCGAACCTTTGTTATTGACCTCTCAGAATCGAACCTTTGATATTGAACCTCTGCTGTCGAACCCTTGATATGGAACTTGATATTGGACTATTGTTATGAACCTCTCAATTGTGACCCACCGACATCAACCTCGATTATGATGATCGATATATATTGCTACATCAGGACCTTTGTTTGACCCTTCGGACTTATACCCGAAAGCCAACATCGTTAACTAGTCATGGAGGTACCATGACCGTGTCATTGATGCACCAATGGCATGACTCCGGTGCAATGAGTGATGTTACACCGTCCCTTTCATTATCCGATTATGAGCTCGATATATATTGTATGGCTACTATTTGTCCATAGGGCGATGGATGCATCCTAGATCCGCATCGCATCACATCGATATATATACTGCTCGGTGATGTGGTGCGTGTGCAATACACCCCTCACAGCCGGGAGCTAGCTACTCCATACCGACACGAGGTCTCCTCTATTGTCCGGTATTCCGAGGTCACCTCCGAATATGATGGTTACTATTGATTACCGGGTGCCACCGCCACTCACCGATATTATGCACTGCATCGTTGGCTCTGGATAGATTGACAACCCTTACAATCGCTGATATACCTATATTGTACCGTCTGCTTACCCCAACACACCATATTCTCAGATTGACCGCCTGCTACTCTGCACTTTATATGACTCATCCTACTACCATTCCATTCATGTACCGGGTTATTATTATTTTGATTATTGAACCCGATTATGCTATTACATGTTCTATGTGATTATCGCTCATCCCGCTACGATATGATTAGTATGTGATTATATGATTTAACTATTGTCATCCAATGTATGTTATCTTCATCATGCGAGCCTTGATTGGCCCGGAAATCATGTTTGAGTGTAATCGGTTGATTTATCTGTTTATCATGGATCCCTTTGTTTAATTGTATTCATGGGCTATTGATTTTCTGTTGGTGTCCTTATTGCTACTTGTTGACCTGCCACGCTTATATATCTGTTATGATACCGTGATGTTATAAACTCTGGGTTAATTGTCTTGTCTGACTTCCTTGCTCACTTCTTAATTAATTGCTCCGCTTTGTCGTTAGTTTTCCGTTGGGCTTATTTATATTCGATTTCGATTTGATTGCATGCTATTCTTATGTCGAGTGGATGCGGCGTCGTTATGCTTGATTTGGTTTCGTGTTGTATGTCTGCTTGCTTATATGTGATTATATGTATGTTCGTAATGCGCTGTTCTCACGTGTTCTCCTTGTTATCTGCTCTTTCCGGATATCTCAGATAATTGTGTTTCGCACGGATCCTCGTTGACTCATTGATTCCTTTCCGTTGCGACCTTGTTATCGCCTTTATTTCATTTCGCATTTATGATTTTATGTAGCTTTCGCTTTGTTATATCCGCTCACCTGGCTTTTTAAGCTCGGTAGATTTCTTTCTCCCGCGGAGTTTTAGGTTTGAAGATGGGCTTGATAATGAGAGTTGGATTAGTTGAGTAGACCGACCTTAGCTACTTTATCATTTTGGATTTAATTTGAAGAGTTATTGTTTTGATTTTATTTCCATTTTGGACATATTGGATTTTGTATTTTCTTTGTAAGTCATCCGTTATATGACTTGGTAATTTATTTTATAATGCTTCCGCTTGAAAAATCTTATCAGATAGTTCTCGACATGACACCGCACGTGACACTTCTACCCTTGCCGGGTTGGGTGTTACAATTATGGTATCGTGAGCGAGTTTCGCCTTGTTGACCTTAGGATTGACCCGCGAGGACTTGGGTAGACATTAGGCTTCCGCTCATTCGATCTCTTCGATTCCTTTTGATTGTCGTGCGATTTGACTTCAATACTCTTCGTCATCACCGATTTGACCTCCTTCTTTCGCATTTGATTTGTTTGTTTACCTTCGCGCATTCGTTTGTCGATCGTTTAGATGGATTCTACTCGTAGAACCGAAGATGATGGTGCCGACCCTGCATTGCTGCAACAATTTCTGGAGAGGTTCGTGAAGCAGAAGGCGCACCCGATCGTGATGCCGCCGGAGACATCAAGATGCTACTGGAAGGAGCTGGACGAATCAACCAAATGCGCAAAGACGGAGACAAGATTCAGCGGTGGCCGAGGAGGTTCATCTACTTCACATGATCACGCGACCTATGTTACTCCGATTTGTTTGTCATGCATTTCGAGGCTTTGATATTTTGCTAAGTGATTTTGATCGATATTGCTTCCTTTGATTTGTTCGAACTCGGTTTGAATCGTGGAGTTTTATGGTTTAGCATTTTGGGGATATCTCGACTTCATTTTGGATCACAATAATGAGTCATGAGGAGCCATTTTGTGCAAGTTGGTGACCTTCTTTCATTGTGATATGGTAAGTTGTTTGATGTAGTTTATCTTGTGTGTATATGAATATGGTCGCTTTGGTATGTTACTTGATATCCAGATGTGATATGTTTTGTGTGATTTTGGTTATGTGCTTTGCCATGACCGGGATGTAATATGATGACAATAAGAACTTGTTATGTGATGTAAGTATTATGACGCCGATCAACGTGATAATACCGAGATCATATAATTTGAACTTATTGAAATCATACGATATCTCGGGAAATGCCAGGATTGGTACGTGAATGGAATATGACTTATATCCGTTATTTGTCACTCATGTTCGCTCGCACTTGCACCTCTTTGTGAGATTCTCACCTACATCTCGTTACGTATAAGTTTGGCACGCTTGGAGACCAAAA
Organism: Chrysanthemum lavandulifolium; assembly: GCA_022545495.1. Classification (NCBI taxonomy): domain Eukaryota; kingdom Viridiplantae; phylum Streptophyta; class Magnoliopsida; order Asterales; family Asteraceae; genus Chrysanthemum; species Chrysanthemum lavandulifolium. The sequence goes on along the minus strand of CM040241.1, from coordinate 256,640,882 downwards.
TCGTTATAATCGAGTGAAACTATGAAATGCTACATCCGCTTTAAACTTGTACGCCTCCTCTGCGACTTCAATTTTCGAGGACAAAATTTTCTTTTAGAAGGGAGAGTTGTAAAATCCTAAAATCGTAAACACGTTAACCCACCATACTACCTCAATCAAACCAGAAATAAACGAGCACGTTAATTTCGTTAAATATTTAAATTGTAATTTTACACAAGACTTTGAAAATAAAAGTTACATTTATTATGCAAGTGAATATAATACATTCAAAGGTTGTAAGGACTATCTACTTGACATTTAAATGAATGTAATATAGAGATTAAAGAAAGTAGATAAAATCTTGATACCTCCCTACAAAATCGTCCATTGCAACGCCCAAGAATCATTCTACACGCCTAAAAATTTAATTCCATTTGCTTCTCACCATAATTTCCATAATTATTTCCATATTATCTCAATATTTATCTCATTACTCATTCAAAACAAAGGCACCTAAACCCTAAACAAGATTGACAAACTCGCTTGCCATCTTTTTTTTTCTTGTCGACATAAAGGAGGATCCAAGGAGAGGTTGTGTAGGCTTCGTAAGACTCAACAGAATTCGTGTGCTTGGATCGAGGTTGTTGGTTTGTCGTTGGTTTGTGGTGTGTCACGCCATGATACTCTAGGACACAAAGTGTGTCGGGTTGCTTAGCCTTGACCTTGTTTCTTGTTCTTCTTGATTCACGCCAAAGGTACTCATCTAACCACTTTCTCGCCTCAATAACCTTGTTTTCCGGTCGTGGGGCTAGTACCTTGCGCATGCTCCGTGCAAATAAAACATGTTATATAAAATAAGAAACTGGAATATATAAAACCTAATGAAAGGTTGCATAAAATCATGGAATAAAACCATATATGTCAAATTAATATGCCTTCAAGACCTTGGTATTGAGCCTGATATTTAACCTCTCGAGTTGCATGTCTCCCTTTTATTTATGTCGAGTTTCATGCTTTTAAAACGCGGGTATACACTTGGTTTTACTTGGGTTGAATTGCATAAGATCTTGGGTTAGTTTAATACCGAAAGAGGCGATATAATTGCTTTGGGGTACGGAGGTCTCGTAAATTGCATGATTTCATATGGTTCATATATACATGGGTTAGAGTGAGTCATGTGCTTGTGGTCTTCCATGTTAGTGTCCTATGCAAAAGTATAAGATCTAAGGTTACGTAACTATAAGCATGTTATATGAAATCGATATAGAGGACTATCAAATGAGATGGGTTATGCATGGTCTTGTGGGTAGAGTTTGAAGCTAATCATGGATTTATGGTTGAGTCGTTTAGTGTTTTGAAAGGGTATCGGGAGTCGAGCCGGGGTTAATCATAATATATCGTTACTAGGTCGTGAATGTTAATTGTTTGAACCATGAATCGAGCTTGAATATTGATCGAACATGCATATAGAATCTTGTGGGGTAACTTTGAGGGTGACCATGGGGAAAATGGTTGGGTCTTTTGGAGTTTTGAAAGTGTCTCGGGAAGATGAGTCGGGGGTAATCACTAGGTGTGTTTTCCGAGTTGCGTTGGTTAGCCGTTTGAACCGCGAGCGAGGGTAAACTTGGCTTGTCGACCAAAGATTGAAATTGGAAATCAAATATGTTGTACGTATGAAAAGAAGAGGAATTTCATGTTTTAATGTTTTATTTTTCATTTAAACCCTCATATTTAGATTTTGTCGCATGCAAACCTTGCACTATCCTAAAATGATACATTACACCTGGAGAATCAAAATAATAACATTGAGTTGAATTTCAAAATACTTGTCACTAATAACCTTATACTCGAGATATTTACCATGCGAACCCTATACTTTGAAGTATTATCTAATAAAGCCTTAAAATAGGATTTTATCACGTTAAACATTTAAATTTGCCATTTATCGCTTGTAACCCTTAAGTTTGACCAATTAATGATTATTACCTAAAGAATTTTAATTCCTTCCAACTAAAAATGAGAATACGCTTATAACTATAAAAATATTAATACGATTAATCGTTGTGACTTAAATGAGCTAATAAGTATTATACTTAATCGTAATCCGTGTAGATTCGTTGGAGGACGATGACATTGTGTCTTCGTGTTCATTCATTCGCTTGCTTGGCGTTAAGGTACGATATTCTATCCCTTTCTCGTAGGGGTTTCTCATGATTCTTTACATCCTTCGATATTAGCTTTGAACTCTATACTTTGCTCGAGCCTTCTTATTTGGGCTTCCCATGACTTTGCTATGCTCCCTTTGATTGGATCTCCTGTGTGAACTGCTTGATTTTGAACTATTATGATATTTCATTGCTATGTTTTCCTTTGCTATTGACCTCCGATATTGAACCATTGCTATTGACCCTCTCATATCGAATCTTGGTTATTGAACCATCACATCGAACCTTGTTATTGACCTCAGAATCGAACCTTTGATATTGAACCTCATTCTTGAACCCTTGATATGGAACTTGATATTGGACTATTGTTATGAACCTCGAATTGTGACCCATCGATCATCGAACCTCGATTATGATGACCGATATATATTGCTACACTGTGGACCTTTGTTTGACCCTTCAGACTTATACCCGAGCCAAATCGTTAACTAGTCATGGAGGTACCATGACCGTGTCATTGATGCACCAATGGCATGACTCAGTGTGTCAGTGATGTTACCCACCGTCCCTTTCTATTATCGATTATGAGCTCGATATATATTGTATGGCCACTATTTGTCATAGGGCGTATGGATGCATCCTAGATATGTACCGCATCACATCGATATATATACTGCTCGGTGATGTGGTGCGTGCATGCAATACACCCCTCAGATCGGGAGCTAGCTACTCCATACCGACATCGAGGTCTCCTCTATTGTCCGGTATTCCGAGGTCACCCTCCGAATATGATGGTTACTATTGATTACCGGGTCCTCACGCCACTCATCGATATTCTTGTCTTGCATCTTGTTGGCTCGGGATAGATTTACAACCCTTACAATCGTTGATATACCTATATTGTACCGTCTGCTTACCCCAACGCACCATATTCTGTATTGACCGCCTGCTACTCTGCACTTTATATGACTCATCCTACTACCATTCCATTCACGTCTTGGGTTATTATTATTTTGATTATTGAACCCGATTATGCTATTACATGTTCTATGTGATTACCGCTTATCCCGCTACGATATGATTAGTATGTGATTATATGATTTAACTATTGTCATCTCGAATGTATGTTATCTTACTGTCATGTGAGCCTTGATTGGCCTGGAAATCATGTTTGAGTGTAATCGGTTGATTTATCTGTTTATCATGGATCCCTTTGTTTAATTGTATTCATGGGCTATTGATTTTCTGTTGGTGTCCTTATTGCTACTTGTTGACCTGCCACGCTTATATATCTGTTATGATACCGTGATGTTATAAACTGTGGGTTAATTGTCTTGTCTAACTTCCTTGCTCACTTCTTAATTAATTGCTCCGCTTGCTGTTAGTTTTCCGTTGGGCTTATTTATATTCTGATTTCCTGATTTGATTGCATGCTATTCTTATGTTGAGTGGATGCGGCGTCTGTTATGCTTGATTTGGTTTCGGTGCTTGTATGTCTGTTTGCTTATATGTGATTATATGTATGTTCAGAATGCGTTGCTCTGCCGTGTTCTCCTTGTTATCTGTTCTTTCTGGATATCTGTATAATTGTGTTTCTGCCGGATCCTCGTTGACTCATTGATTCCTTTCCGTTGCGACCTTCTTATCAGTTCTTTATTTCATTTCGCATTTCTGATTTTATGTAGCTTTCGTTTTGTTATATCTGTTCACTGGGCTTTTTAAGCTCAGCCGCATTTCTTTTCCTGCGGCAGGTTTTTAGGTTTGAAGATGGGCTTGATGGGCTGAGAGTTGGATTAGTTGAGTAGACCGACCTTAGCTACTTTATCATTTTGGATTTAATTTGAAGAGTTATTGTTTTGATTTTATTTCCATTTTGGACATATTGGATTTTGTATTTTCTTTGTAAGTCATCCGTTATATGACTTGGTAATTTATTTTATAATGCTTCCGCTTGAAAAATCTTACTGTATGTTCGATATGACACCAGAATGTGACACTTCTACCCTTGCCGGGTTGGGGTGTTACAGCCATGTTTTATCTTATTTTTCAAATCTCATGCTCTGATTCTAAATACAAATGTTTGTCACCAAAAAGACAAATGTTTTCTTCACAAATATTTTTCCTTCTATAAATTCTTCTGAAAAATATTTGTTATCTAATGAAAAATAATAGCTTTGAAACATAACTTGGACTCAATTTTTGAAAATCATCTGGACTTGACATTTGTCAAAATCTCTATTTCTCAATCAACAACTTATGTCATTTATTGAGGGGGAGAATGATTTCAATTAAATCAATAGGTTATTTGTCATACAATTGGTTCAGACCAAGGCTTATTTCATGTTTTCAAAAGATACTCAAGCATGTTTAATCTTTGGAGTTTAAAGTCTCAGATTTGATCCTTATCGGTTAAATGTTTTCATAAGCAAGTCACAATTCTCCTCAAAAGCTTTCAAAAACAATTTAAATCTATAGAGATCACAAACCTCAAATGATTTGAAAATTGTGATCGGGGGAGAATTTGTAATTTAAATTGGTTTTAAACTGATAATTCGACAAATGGTTTGTAAGTGACTAGCAAGCTCTCCTCCCTACATGTGCCAAACGGTTTCAAATTTTTCATGCACATGTTAAGGGGGAGCATCTATATCAAACCAAAAAGGATTGAAACGTGATTGTTTTGTCTCTAAGTACAGGTTTTCCCTAATATGTGCAAAACACTTTCGAATCTCGATGCACATATTGAGGGGGAGCAAATTTTTGAAAACCACATCCTTTCCCAAAAACATCTTTAACAAGATCTCAAACACTAATTTTGATCGGGAAGGTGATGTAGATATTTTTAGAAAATATTGATCAAAGAAGTGAATTCTTCCTCTTGCCTCCATGTGCCAAAATGATTTCAAACATACGATGCACATGTTGAGGGGGAGCCTTTTTCTAAAATATCAAAATCAATCCAGGTAAGTCGATATTTTTAGAAAATATTGATCAAAGAAGTGAATTCTTCCTCTTGCCTCCATGTGCCAAAATGATTTCATACATACGATGCACATGTTGAGAGGGAGCCTTTTTCTAAAATATCAAAAACAATTCAGGTACAAAATGCTTTGATAATATATCACAAGTACCTGGATTGATTTTCAAATGGTTTTTCAATTGGTTCCAATGGCAGATGAACAATACCAAAAAGACCGACCAAATTTACTTTATGTATGGTGATATAAGGATGGTTAGGTTAGGTATTCGTTCCACGATCCCGCCGAGAGGAGGGATCTACCGAGGACAATCCACTAGATAGTGTAGAGTCCTTAGGAATGATGAAAAAGGATAAAAGTGAGAAATGGGAAGAGTGCGGATCGAGATAGAGCTAGAACTGGAATAAACCCAACAAGGTTCCAGAATGAAGTCTCGGTAAGCTTCAAGGGGTTGAAGAATGAAAAAGAATTGAATGTGAAAAGGGTGAAAATAAATAGCCTCCATTAATTCAACCTTAGTGCGAAACCGGGTTCAATACATATGCTCTTGGTGGTTACTAAGGTAACACCGGTATTGAAGACAAGACGTCATGGACCCAAAGGACACACCGCACTAAAACTTCCCAAGCTACTCAAGTTCCTCTTAAAAAGGACTTGTTTCATTCTCACGGGGAACCTACATTATCTATCGACTTTCTCTTAGAGATTGTTGATATTGAAGAAGGAGACCCTATCCCTAGTCTCCGGTTTAGGAACCAAATGTGCACCATTGAGTCTAGAGCCACGAGATTATCAATAAATCTCATTAGGACACTGTCAATGAAGAATCTCTGTTTCACACAATGTGGAAAGAGAATATATTTTAAGAGTCCTACGCATTATCCTTGTGGTATTGCCAGAACATCTGAGTGATAAGCAAACATACTCACAATGACGATGGAAAGCCTTCTAGAGCCAACATCAAACAAGCTCTTGGTAGGTGGCATGTAAGATCTATCCAATAGATCAATCATGTGACAACTGAACAGAAACAATTGAGCGATTCAAAACTATGAATCAATCCTGGTTCAGGTTATGTATTGACGGATACCTTTGAAAAACCGGTCGTTGTGCTTAAAATTCTTTTCTAGCACATCGACTATGTATAAATATTTCAAAATAAAAGGTGTTTATGATTGATAAATTGACTTTTCCTTAAAAACCTTCGTTGTATTGCAAAAACACTTTATATTGAGCAGTACACGATTATTTCTCAAATCACTTTTCATTAATCAGTGAATCTCAATTCGCTGGTTCACTCACTCCGTGTTGTCTTCTTTGAGACGTTCCGGTTTGAGAACGGCTAGAAGCATTGCGAAACCTCACAAGGAGATTCTTGAATTATACATGATCACAGCAAGACTTGTAATCGAACAATGGGGAACCGTGGGCGTGTACCTCAATTCAACGAAAGTGGTCAAAGGCACTTTTCGTGTGTTTTATTGCTAATCGTTGTTTGCGGTACATACCGACGCTTGCGGTGATCGAATGGAGAGGTCAGCCATAGCCACATGCTCACACAACACATTCATTTCTAAAAATCATGATAAGTGCATCAACGTCTCTGATATTGTCACTCCATGCTTCTACTACGCTGCTGCAAATATCGTGAATCAACCAAAGCTTCCGCTACTCTGATGAGAAGAAATCATGATCCAGAATGTGAGCATGTCGGTCCAATGTCACAACTTCACATAATGTCAAAACTACAAAGGAAGAGTCAGAGATTTATGGTAGCTGATGATCTCAAAGTTGGCTCAAAACTCATTATCACGTGGATAAGTTAAAGACCTCCACTTGAATTTACCAAACATGCAAAACATGAAGAATCAAAGACTACGGGCTACAGAGCAATGAACCTAAACAAGAATCCAAGAACAATCTTAATGTAATATCTGTTTGTATTCTATGTAATTTAAGGTGACCTCCCTTAGGGGGGGATTGTTAGGATTTAGAAAATCTAGTCGTTAAAGTGTCGGTCACCTCAAGTATATGTAATCTTTAGAAAGCTCGTAGTCGTAGTTATTTAATGTTAATTAGTAGTTAGGTAAGTTACACCGTGGAGGACTGACGGGTCTTTACCCACCTGTATGCACGATCCACACCGTGGGTGGCGTTTTATGTAGGTACTATAAATACCCTCACTCCCAAGTAGAGGGTTCGAGCTCATAATATATAATTTTACTTTCTCTCACTAAGTTTCCAAACCTCTTAACTTTCTCTCTCTAAAAACTATTGTGTATCATGGTTTGATGTGTTTTTGAAATCCAATATGTTACAACTTCATAAAAGACACAACCTATGAGGTCAGGCTATAGCTAATCAAGACTTACCTAATAAGAGGAACAAGAAGCAAACTCTTGGGCAGGACATCTAAGGGGAAGTATTGCCTTGAAATCATTGAAAGTCATGAAAAAAGTTTCAACAAGACTCTTCTCTTTTCATGTAAGACCACTCAGTCTCGTTGAAATCTCTCGAAGCCTCACTCAAATCTAACTCGTCATCCTTTAGATTTCGTTCTTAGCCGAGGATCATCATTTTTTGAAATAAAAAGGTCATGGTACTTAACCTTCATGGATTCAAAGAATCTTATGGCACCAAAATCAATAGAGTTTTTGGATGACTAAAAAACCTCACATAAATTCTGTACAACAAAACAAACGACGGTGAAAATTAGGAATGTACATAATAAAATCTTTATTTTCCTCTAAAAAGCCATCACACGAGCTTCAGATTACTTAACAACTGGTTGGGACTAAGTCAACTCAGCTTTCAACTTATTAACATTCTCCTTAATCTTAGCCAACAAACCCTTATCATACTCAACCTACCTTTCAACATGGAACCTATGAGCATTTGACTTAAGCGAAAGTCGCTTGTTGACTTTTAACTAATTCAAGATCCCACACTCTTCCTTGCAACTGGTGGATCTCCTAGACATACTTGATTCCCATCGCCAGAAGTATCCTATTGTCACGCTCAGGGTGACTTCTGAGACATCAATGTTGACTTGTCACGCTCCAAACTCAACTATCAATAACAAAAAATTTCCTCACTCAAGTAACTTCGTCTCGATACTCCATAGCTTAGCTTGAGCCGAGCATGCTTGAAAAGAGGAGGAAATAGCCAACTCGACATGCTTCATTAAAAAGTGATAATCATAAACAAGGTCGGTTATGGATGAATCCATAACTTGACGGACAGATGACATGGACCTACTCTCAAACTCAAGTCTCCTTGCTGGAGGAACTACGATAGTCAGGTAGGTCCTTCGTGAAACCAGTTCCTCTAAGGATCATCAAATTTGAGGCTAGTGTCAAACGCCAAACAAACAGCATTGGTGAAAAGCCCTCAAAACAGTGCCACTTGTGCATAAAAGAAGGAAAAATTAAAAGGCAAAACCCAAATGAAAGTAGGCAAGAGAATAGATAGGCACTTGTACTTACTTGAGTGCTTAGCACTGCTCTTAACCCTTTTAACCTGATGAGGACTACTCCCTCCTGGGATACTATCATCAAAAGAATTATTTTCATCATCATGTCTACTCAGAATAGAGGTTTTACCAGCCTCAGAAACACCAACGGATGCATCACTTAACTTCCTCTTCCTGGCAGCCACCAAAATCATATCCTCATCACTCCCTTCAGGATCATAATGAACCTGGTAAAAACTCCTACAAATTCACTCGAGTGAGCAGGCCGAACAAACACCCTAGCTAGTCCAGGGTCAAAAATACTGACATTGGGTGAAGCGTTACCGCCCGACGGACCTTCACCAGGGTCGCGAATAGTGAGGCTACATTGCTAACACGTACCTTCAGAACCGGTTGCTGCAAAAACAAAAAGGAAGAAGGTCAAGCACCTCAATAAAGGAGAGAAATTGTGGAGGTACACTAGCACCACCCTGGTACGACCACAAAAAACACTCATTAAAATGGCTACACAAAACCAGATAGTCGGACGGATAGACTGTCAAGTTCAAGTAATCCCTACGATAACATCTAAAGGAGATTGAAAAAAGGTACCCTGGCAAATATACATTTTCTAAAAAGCAGCCCGGTACGAAAGGGAGCAACCGAAAAGGAAGAAGAAAAAATAGATTGGCAAAAGCAAGATATTATTTCTTACGCCATCCTAGTGGTTGGGAAAACAAAAAAAGATGATCATTACGGCTGAAGTTAAAGGATGAATCTTGGGAACATGCCAAGGATATGAAAAATTATGGCAGAAAAAGCCTAAAAGAAGAAAGTACGGTTACAAACTCTAACAATGTCCCTGCGTAATCCAGGGAATCTTCAACGTCAAAAAAGGGATTCTCGCAACTCATCTCCTAAAAATAGAAAAAGCTTCAAACAAGAAGAAGGTAAACTAGAACGCAGAATAAGAGGTATTCTTTACTATAATACCCAAGCCCTTTTAAAATGTTTTCCAACATTTTCGAGAACACGCACATAAAAAGTGGGGCCATAAAACTTGGGAAGACCGCGAAGGCAAATGAAAGGACTGTCATGTGGATGTAAAAAAAATGCGCTCCTCTTTTAAAAGTTCTTCGAAAAAATTAGTGCGACAACCAAGGGAGAGAGACACGGATGACAGCCAAAAAACATCCGTCCAATCAAATCCCACATTGAATGTCTCTGATTCCTGAACAACGCTTGCGCAAGGTCAAGCCTGCATGATCACATGCTATGGTTTAAAACAAATCAAAGCCTGAGGGAAATCACAACACACTCTAAAGAGGACAAAAACATCATAATGACTCGTCATCATAACATGAGTCCATTAACGCATTTCTATGAACAGTCAAATACACTAATGGACTGGGGAGACTTGATAGCGTATAAGACCTTCAGCCTAGCTGACTAAAGGAACGCACGCTCTAAACAAGCACATCACAGCCATAACTCATATTAACACGCTTGGGAGACGAACTCCCGGGCCAGACTCAAAGGCCTAGAACACTAACCGACTACGACAGGAGTGGGAATATCCCCCAGGGTTGTTGCAACAAGAAAATATGTGTCACTACCTCATTTGATCAGATGTAGTGTTGCAATCCTACACGAATCATTTCGTGCATCCGGTTAAGCTAAAGATGACATCGGGTGGACCATCCTCAACCATAGATGGCTTTCTAGAGAGGCACAAAGCCCTAGATCCATCTCAATAAATATCAAGTCCATTCCCATGGAATGTACCAAGCAAGACATGGTGAATTCTAACTTTCACACACTCGGCTACACCGTAAGTGTTATCCCAACTCGTGACTCTGGTCACATGTTGAGATCCTTGCCGTACGTGAAGAAACCAAACGACTGGCTAACCTTAAGTCTAGTACGTATCTTACGTAAACAATCATCTATAGTAACAATTATTTTAAAACATGTCATAATGAAGATACTGACAATAATTTTGAGAAGAAAAAAACATATTTTCTAAGTGCATATGACTTTTTGAAAAGAAATGGGATGTTGGTGAGAAGAAAAAGGTACACAAAAATAGTTGAAATATTTATGGTATGTAAAGTTAATTGATTGTCGAAAAAGTCTAACCTCATTCCATCTATAGAAGGCGTACATCGTAAGTTGATCTCAAGTCTCCTTTTATTAATCTCAAACTTAAAAAAAATAAAAATCTCAAACTTAACCTCATAAGCAATAATATTACTAGTAGTAATTATTAGTTTTGAACATTAATCACGAATGGCGACAATGATGTATAATAGCGTTAATTTGTATGTGTAAATTCATTTATGTATATATAAGGGTGGAGTAAGTGAGAGTGAATAAAATTAGTTAATTAAATTGTTATGAAGTAGTTAAATATTTAATAAATTGCATTGCATTCTATAAGTAATTAAAAGTATTTTAGTTTAATAACATTATTTATTTTTATTTTTATTTTATTTTTTATATATATATTTTAAGCAAATATGTTTTCTTACATGTAGTATGGACTAGTATTATTGAATTAGCAAAATATGTTTTCTTACATGTAGTATAAACTAGTATTATTGAATTAGCATAGTGTGTAACTGAATAGTTTGTTCGTTACGGAATCAAACAGTACAAATTTAATTGTCATTTTCTATCTTAATTTGTTTAATAAGGTTATATTTTATTTGAGCAATAATTTAAATTGACAATATATAAGTAGTAAATATTGAGCTCATGGGTCACATGATGTTGGTTGTGGTTTTGTATACAGTCTTCACAACGACCTGCTCCAACCAGGGTGTACGCGGCAAAGGTATATGTTTGACTTCATGCATAGTCAACTATATCTTTCCGTATTACTTTTGAGTTATAAAATAGTTTGAACTTTTTACAATTCAATTTTTTTTTGTCAAAAGAGTATAACCTTGTTTATATTATTTCAAGCTTTTTAGCTTGATTAGCTAGTGTTTGAACGTAATCTACCTTTATTCTGATTAATAATTTGATTCTGGTTTACAAATTTTTTTCTTATTAGATCATCTCATTCTAGAGTTTTTCTGAAGGTTTTTTGTAGGAAAAAAAAAATGTTAAGTTCACCTTATATAGAGAAGATCTTATTATTATTATTATTATTATTATTATTATTATTATTATTATTACAAATATTGGTTTGAGGTAAATCCTCAATACATCTTCACTAAAGGCTTAGACATCACCCATTTATTAACCCTCACGGCGCGTCGTCTAAAATCATCACCCACTACAACGTGTTGTCCCCTTCCATTTTGTGAGAACTCGGTCGTCCTTCAGACCGAGTTGTGAACTTGGTATGATGAAGAGTTCACGGGAATTAAGTTCATCATCAAACAAGCTTAAATATATAGAACTTTTCTTTTTAAAGAGGTTGGCGTGATTAGTTTAGAAATATTTAAGCTTATAATAGACGTTTACTTATTTTACTATCTTAGAAATTATATTTGTATTAAGATTGCAACAATGTCAAATAATCCTTTTATTTGCTCATTTTTTAACCCAAATAAATATTCACTCGTTACATATTTCAAAAGACTCCAATTTAGCATATATTTGACCACTTAATAGAAATTGTAAGCTAACCGATTAAAATGAATGATTAATTATGTTATTGACAAATACATTTCGAACAATATATATGAACTGAATAGTTAAAAAATTTAACAACCCTCTTTATCCTTTTTGTGAATAAAAAAGACTCCACAAATTTAGAATTATGAAAGGTCAAATTAAATAGACTTGTTCTTGGTGAGAATAAAGAGTGAAAACTTTGCAAAAGTCTCCCTTTGAAAACATGAAAGAATACAAAAAATCTTTATTCTACATTTACAAATTCAAGTTTCAACAACCCCTTTGTCATTAGTCAAAACGTCGGTCTTATTCGGTTAATCCACCAAGTTGACCCAGCTAGTTGCATTTTTTGTTTGTATAATCTTAAGTGGTTACCAAGCTCAAACACGTGATGGATCCATAAATTTGTGTACAAGTATATAACTTGGTGTTGAACCTTTAAAATAAGAAAAAATTGCAAGAATGGTCATATATGAGACTTTTGGGTCATGTCTTTGTAAAAACTTAACAAAGGTTACGAGGGTGTCGCAACTCACAAGTGCTACAAGCCCCACACATGATGACCCGGAACGAAAACTAAAATCTGTAAACAAACATGAAACGGAAACCCGGAACTATGGTAGCACATGTAACACCTAGCTACAAGTTGCTTTACATTATTTGATAAAAAATAAATATAAAGCTACAAGTGTCAACTTTCAATTTGGGGTGAGGATTCTCTCAACTAGTTTACTACTTGATTGATCAAGTTATATAATCAAAGGCTTAGATTAAAAGATATCAACTACTTTGATTTGATTTAGGCATTTGATTTTGATCTAACGGTTGATAAGCATTTAACTTGATCAATCAAGTAGTAAACTACTTGAGAGAATCCTCACCCTTCATTTTGTTAGCCCATGTCACACCCATAGCATATGTGGCGTGCGATGAAGGTGTAATCATTTTCAAAATAGTTTATGGTGTAAATAAAATGTCAAATACGACCATTTATGCAATTTTACAATATCAATCATAGTATCTTTCTTATTCATGCACCCCCCTTGTCGCTCTGCCAATTTTCACTTCTCGCGACGTGTAACCTTTAGCGATTACACATATAGTCACTAATGGTCCGCTACACGACAAAAAAGTCAGTTCCGCGGCCTCGTCTTTGACCAAAACTTTTAGCAACGACATGTTGTCGTTATGTCGCCGATAAAGGTGAGCTAGACTCAAAACAAGTGCTAATAAATTTTGACTAAAACCTATAGCGACGACTGTGTAGTCGCTATAGGTTTTTGCGACGACCAGATATATGGACCGGGAGAAAATTTATTTCTCGCAGAGAGAACATTTACCCGTCAAACCTATAGCGGCGATATATGGTTGCTAGGTTTGGGTGATTTAATTTAATTTTTTAAATGAATTTAAATTGATTATAAATGATTTAAATTGATTATAAGTAATTGATTATAAGTAATTTAAATAAATTTAAACTAATTATAAATGATTTAAAATAGTTTAAATTAATTATAAATGATTTAAATAAATTAATAAATATTTAAAATAATTAAATATTATTTAAAAATAATTTATAATGACTATAAGTAAATTTAAATTAATTATAAATAATCTAAAAATGATTAAAATTAATTATAAATAATATAAATAAATTTAAATTAATAATAAATTATTTAAAATAATTAAAAATAATTTAAATTAATAAAAACTAAATAAAAAATAATTTAAATTCTTTGTAAATTAATTTAAATTATTTATAAATGATTTAAAAATTATTCAAATGTGAACATGATCTCATTAACCAGTGATCAAATTAACTAAATCGAACAATGTTAAACCACAACTAATAACTAAAACATAGAAATTACGTTCCAAATTGATAAATATTTAAATATTAACTCATTCAAATAAACAGAAGATTATTGCTCCGCCACTAGTACATGAAATAAATGAAAACTCGTGAAGTTTTTTCATATCATTTAAAAGCTAAATGAAAATCTACTCCACACCAAGGTTTTATATGTCATTTAAAAGCTTGTGAAGTATTTCATCTGATTCACATTTGTGGTCTTCGAGATGCCTTTTCATATCTAGTGTTGCCTCCAGTATCTTTATCTTTAGAGCCAACAACTTTCAATTTGAGCACTTTGCGTGCCATGACTTGGTGGAAATCCAGAAAGTCCTATAGAAGAACTTAGAGGTGTTGAAGGTCCTGGAGAACCAATTAGATGGTACCGGAGCTCATCATTCTATATAAAATATCCACATCTATAATCTTTTGTGTTGGCTATTAGAGTAAGGAAATCATAAGAAATATCTTTTAACAACCAAATTATTCATATATTACATAAATAAAAAACTTCTGATTGTTCACCTTTGAACGAGGCATGTATAGAAAAGTTTACCACGACTTTTAGCTTAATGTGATTTTCTCTACACTACATTTCCTCCTCTAAATGGACACTTAAAAGTTTCATATGGCTCCATCTGCATAAGACACAAAACTGAGTGGTGGTGGTGGTGAATTTTGTGGTGTGAGGATAAGAGTTAACCAAATCTGCTTTTACGATAAAAATGAGAGTTTTAGCGATGACCTATAGCGACTACATGTTGTCGCTATAGGTTCTGGTCAAAGTCAATAAAGTTTTTGTTGTTTACTCTATTTTTTCAAGTTCCCTATTTCACAATCACTGAATCCCAGCAGTTAGATAACATCAAGATCAAAATACAATCCACTGCTATATTCACAACATGTCAAATTTAGATTCTTCATAATGTACAGGCATGCTGATGGGAATATTTGATTTGTAAATGGCATTTAACTTACCATTCCTCAATGTGATGAATTACGCATTGCCAAACAACCTAGAAGTGCATTCATGTTATTCCATGTTAGAGCAGTAAATTATCAACAATGATGCGATCCACATGCATTGTAACATGACATGCAAAAATAATGCACATATCTCGCTCTCTTAAGAACCAGTAGGCTTGAAGACTGTTGGAGGTTGTTATCACAATAATGTATAAATGTTAACCGAACTCCTTATAATTATATTCAATACATCAATTGTTGACTCTACTTCTTAGGTGGACTACATAGTCTCATTTCTTCAAATGTCTTCATAAGCGCAGTCTCAGAAACTTCAGATTCAGAAATTTTAATGTTCAAACCATTTATCTATACTTTCTTGGAACACGGTTTCTTGTATCAGTTTTGACTATTTTACAAGTTTGTTTATGTTTTGCAACTTGTTCTTTACAAGTGGACTGCATAATCTCATTTTTTCAAAGTCTTAGAAGCCTTTGTCTCGTTGGTGTTAGGAAAAGATCACTCCATAGTCCATATAGCAACGATAACATTGTTCGCTCAAATCGAATCTTATGCACAAAACGAAAAGTGCTAATAACGCTCATTTTGATGTTTCTTAAACAACGTTTTTGCACCCTCGTTAGGACGTGGTTTTTTCGTAGGTTTACGATTAGGAACAACACGGTTTCTTGGTCCGTTGCTACCATTGGTTAGATTAAGTTGAGATCCTAGCAATCTTAACACTCTCAAATAATTTCCAATCCTTCCCATCAAACGTACTTTACAATGATGGTGCACGACGGTTAATGGTGAAGAAGCATCGTGAAGTAGCTTGCAATGATAATTTTGGTCCAGTGGATATTGATTCGTGTGTGCGCTCTCGATACAATCAATATAACAAAGTCAGCTTACTTTTCGTGACTACATGTAGTTGCTAATATTGGTTTCCAAAGATTTGGTCAATAATGTCAAAAAGTCAAAGTAGAAGAAAGTCAAGTCAAACACGTAGTCGTTAAAAGTAAAATCGTGGTCGCTAAAACTTCAGTGACCAGTTTTGGTCGATGAAATTTTTGAAACGACTTGTGGCTGCTAAAACTTTTAATGACCACTAATCAGATTTTTAGCGACTACATCTGTAGTCGCTAAAAGTGGTTTTTGACGTAGTGTGTGCGAAAGACCTTTCGGTATAAAGTAATAGGATATATATTTCATTTTTATGATTTCTCCCTTATTTTATTCAAAATTATTTGGTATTTGGTTGATGAGTTCTATGATACATAAGAGACGTGTCTCTAAAAAACTTAAAAAATAATACAGCTCATAAATAAATGTCACGCATTTGAATTTATTTACCTTCTAAATATTCAGGTAGTTTAAAGTAGGGGTGAGCAAAACAAACCGAAAAAATCGAAACCGAACCGAAAACCAAAAAAATCGAACCGAAAAAGTCGACCGAAACTAAAAACCGATGGTTTGGCTTTTACTTTTTCAGAAACCGAAAATACGGTTCGGTTTCAGTTTTCATCCAAAAACCAAACCACAAAAACCGAACCGAACCGAACCGAACCGAATCGGTTTTATTATATAGTTATATCTAATTAATATAATATGATTAATAACTAAATAAATCAAATTTATAAATTTACATTCATTTTATGAGTGGATTTATAATATATTTATCTTAACATTTATATTTATATGTGTGTTTGTCGTGTGGCATGTTTTGTGTAAATATATAAATAAGTATTCGATTATGATTATACTACGTGTATGTTCACTTGTATGTGTATGTGTTATTTATATGTTTGTAATTGTAGAATTATGCAATAAACATTATTATGCTTAAATAAATAAAAAAATACAGAAGAATAACTAATTTTGTACGTAAAACAAGTTTGTTGGTATAATTTAGCCATACCCAAATATTAACGCGTTATAACCGAAAAACTGAAAAACCGAACCGAAACCGATAAAAAACCGAAAAAACCGAACCGCCAAAAACCGATTAGTTTCGGTTTTGGGTTCTACAAAAAACCGAACATTGTGGTTCGGTTTTGGTTTTAGCCAAAAATAGACCCAAATCGAACGGTGCACCCCCTAGTTTAAAGTGTCCGTACGTTGACTTTGTTAAGTAAACTAATTATTTCTCATTGTTTAAACTTAAAAGATGTTTGATAGGATAACATACGCTTTCTAAATATAATATTCTCCCATCTTTACAATAAAATCAAAATAATAAGTTGACATCCTAATATTAAAATAAAAAATTTGGTGAATGAATGCCAGATGTTACACAGGTAGTTCTTGGTCTATTTCAAACGTGTGACGTGCTTTTTTTGAATATTTATTTTAGCCTTTTAGGTGTTTTTTTTTTTCGTATCTTTTTCCGGTATTTAACAAACTTGTTTCATTAGAATTAATACACGGTTTAGACCACACATATTGAATATTCATTTGCTAGCTCAAGTGGTCGGGGATACACTAATTTAATGAAAATAGTTTGCGTTATATTAATTTGGTCAAATGATTAAAAAAAGTATTATATTTGTCACTATTTTTTTTTGTGGGTAGCGAACAATTTTTTTTGCTTTTGTGGGTATTATTTTTTCAAATTTATCCTTTTTAAAGTATTTTCAAAATTTTGGACGTTTTCTTTTATTATGGTTTAATATAAAATTTTTTTTAGAAAAGAAAAATATCACATAAGACTTAAAATGATAAATTTGAAAGAAAGACTTCACAAAAGAAAAAATTATTCCTCGCCCACAAAAAAAATGGTGACAAGATGACACTTTTTCAAATCATTTGCCCTATTAATTTTATATTTTCATTTGCATCATTCAGAGAGACTTTTGGTCGATTTGTTAGGTTGCAAAAAAATAAAAAGGTACAGTAATATTTGGACTAAGATTGTGTATATTCACATCAGTTCCCGATCAATGTTTATCCATAATTAAATTTGGCACAATGATTTTGGCTTCTTGTGGTATATATCTTACGACTGGTAGTAACGATGACCACAAATGTGACAAAATATAGACTCGTCACATCAGCGACAATTTAGCTTTTTCTCTCTTAAATCAAACACAAACTAAATGCTTGTGGTAAAGTAATCGCACAATCACAACAAAAACATACCTCAAAAAATAAAATAAAAAAAAAAAAAAAAAAAAAAAAAAAAACTCACACACAAACACTTTCAATTGTTTCAATTGTCTAGCCGTCCAAATAAATGCATTTTAAAGGGAACACTTTCCCTTCGGTCTCCATAGTGGAAGACACGGTCGGCTATGGATGACCGACTAAACCATTCAGTCTTGTTACGACTAGTCTAACACGCAAAATAAACTGTAGTATAACATTTGATGACATGAAACACTTTATTTTATTAGTAAGAATAATTCCTAAAAGTCATGTACAAAATTAGACGCTATCCAAATGGAAATGCGACATTACATGTGAGACTTTGTCTTGATGTCAAGCATTTTCTTTTTATATACCAGTAGTAAATTTAGAAACCGTATGCATTATATACTCCATATTAATGTTAGATGTTTATAGCAATGTTATACTCCATATTAATGTTTATAGCTACATATACTTATCTCAATAATATCAGTAAGTTGCATATTCTTTCTCAAACAAAAGCTAAATTGTGTTAAAGACTTAAATGATGTGACATTAAATGAGAACAAGTATCTTTAGGGCAATGATTTTTTATTCTTACATGCAGAGTTATTGTATTAACTCAAAAGAAGCAAAAATACCATGTCAAGATCAATTCAAGATGATATATATATATATGTCCATACAGATTTTTCACTAACATGCAAGTTGTTTTTCGACGGACCAAACGTACTTGTGATTTATTCGTCGGGAATGTATCCCCATTAAGGGTTCGTTGCACGACCTCCTTTCTCTGGTAATGGTAGAAAGTAGATTTATAAGTTGAATAAGTGTTCAAGAAACAACAATAGCTGCTCAAAAAACAAAGAAAATAAACATGTTAAAGTAAGTATAATCTGTTAATGCTATATTTTGTTACCTTACTCACCTTAGTAAAAGTTACAAAAGTGACTAAACAAACCAAAGATCAATTGAAACAATTCAACAAGTCACAAATCACGCCAACCTTGCTTGTAATTATAAAACTCTAAAATTTGTATTAATTATTAGCGTAATGCAGTTACGTTTCAATTCATACTTAATATATATATAATTCGCTGCATACGTAGAATTGAAGACATTTCAAGAAAGAAAATCTAAACCCATTGTTGACCTAAAATAGCATTAAACTATTACGGAGTAAATCAGATATTTATGACGGCAAATAAATAAACTTTTTGATGTCATGATGTGTCACCGAATAATGTTATACGCTATTTCTTTTTTGAATCGTAGATTTTCCTATGCCTGCAAATTTTTGGTTTACACAATCACGAAATGTGTTTAAACATAAATTTGTTATAAAAAAATTTTATTAGTAATCACGAAGGTCATCTCCGACGATTGGTGATCACGTATAAATATGATACAACAAGACTTATAACTCAAATTTCTAAATATTCTTTCTTAAAAAAAATATTATATTTATAAACCAAGCAGCATTAATAATTATTTTGACTAATTAGTTATAGATCGACTAATAAATAATTACAAATCGATTCTTTTAATAGAAATTTCTACAAAAAGAGAATCCAGATTAGTTTGACCTTAAATGATACATTCCATAGATCTCTTTTTTACAGAATGAAATTTAGGGTTATTGACTTATTGCAAATAGAATTCACGTACGTACGTACTTTTCACTGTAAATCAAACTAGAAACTAGTTTTTGAGTCATAAACTTCTTAAATTGCATGTACTTTCAAGGTTCAACGAGAAACAACACTAGAATCACACGTACTATGACCGATGACCTCCATGCACATTAAATTGAACACACACAGCTAGATCAGTATATACAATTCCGTACTCGCTAGTAATTTGATCAAGGTGATTGTAGAGGCGGAGGAAACACATGCATATTGCATATCATATATTTGAAATAGCTATATCCGTATTAAAGAAGAAAGTTATAATTTACAAGATTCATTTCAAAATAAATTAAAAGCATGTATGCAGTTATCATATTGACCAAAAGCCTATAAAAATTTAAACAAGTTAAACGTATTTGATAATTAATTAAACAATTCAAAGTTGTTGCAAAAACATACCCGGCTTCTCTTTCTATGTTTTCTTACTCAAGCAGTTGACATTTTATAATACGATAAGAAATAGTCATGGCGTGCTCCTCAATCCTTCATTTCTGTTTCCTACTAATTTACACACAGTATTTCTTGCCTCTTCCATCTTGCAAAAGATATAAATACCCCATTATCCTTCATTATGTTAAACTTATTACACCATATTTTTCAAAATCATATTATTCAAAACCCTAATCTAGCTTCTTGCTGGTAATCTTTTAAAGTGTACGTCCATACAAAATCCCAAAAAAAAAAAGAAAAAGCCTTAAAAAACCCTCAAATCTCATGGCTCCTCTTCGTTCTTTAAAAGCTAGACATGCTTCATGGAAGCTCTTTCTTGTGCTCTTGTTCGCTATCCTTCTCGTCGGTCCAAGCTCCGCCACTAGCCGTGGGTTCACAACGTTGAAACCAGATCAACAGCGACTGAAGCATGATGCAAGTTCAAACAATCCTGGTTGGTATTTCAGTATGAAACCTAAAGGCAAGCCTGTCCCTCCTTCTGGTCCTTCAAAAAGACACAATTCAGTACCAAACAATTGATGTGTTCATATAAAAAAGTCATATTCTTTAGTTTTCTTGGAATATTTGATTGAGTTTTTGGTGAAGAATTGAATTTGGGTTGAAAAGAATCATAGAATAAAGATATGATCTTTTCAGGTTATGAATTCTTAGGTTATAGATATACATATTAACTATAGTACTGTATAGGTAAAAGAATACTACATATTTTGTTTTAATTTATATGATTTGATTATATTAATGGAATTGTGTATGTTGATTTATTAATTCTTTGTGGCCATGTTTCCACATTTATATACTTAAATCTTTGATTTGTGTTTGTGAAGAAAATAAGCAAAGATGATTGTTCTTGAGTAGTTGAAGATATTTGTCTCTCCGTGTTTAATTTGTATGTTTGTTCTTGAGCTTGAAATTTTCTTTACAGAATCTAGCAATTAAATCTAATGTATAAATATTCTTTCTTATGATTGTAAATCAGAGCTTGAAACATAAAAACGAAAATTAAATGTTATCGTGAGAGATTAATAATTGTGAAATCATAGTTAGGACGTAATCCCTTTATCTAAGAAATACCAATAACTTGTGCTTTGCATCATATCGTAGAAAAGGTAGTTACACGTATGAACATCAGAACATGTATTTCTTAAATTTTGATGTTAACTAGATATTTAGATGTTTAATCGCCTGTTTGTTCTTGATTTACTTTTGACCATGCCTAATTTTTAGTCTTTCAGTCACTTGTTATTTCAAAATTATCATGCTACTTTATAAATAACATTTATAAAAGGCGTCTAATTTAACATTGAATTGTCTATTTTTGGGAAGTTCCTTTTATGGTTGGAAAGCGTCAACTCGTAAAAGTTGTTTATTGTAGGAGTCATATACATATGTATGAGGCACTTTATTTTCTTACCCATAAATAAATATTTTATGACACAATCACCATCCATCTAGTTTGATCTAATGGTGGGGATTAACCCAAGATTTAATAGATAAGCCAAGTCACGTTTTTTTCATCGTTTTGTCTTTATTTTTACTATTTACTTTCTTTTATGTTTTTTCTTTCTTATTCACGTTTTTCTTAATTAATTTTTTTTTTTTTTTTTTTTTTTTTTTTTTTTTTTTTTTTTTATTCGTGTTTTTTTCTTCGATTTCATACGTTTTCATCTGCTTTCACGTCGTTTATCTGTTTTTACGTTTCCTGCTTTCATCAATTTTCTTTCATTTTCGCCCATTTTTCATACGTTTTACTTTGCTTTCACAACGAATTCGTCCGTATTCTTACGTTTTCGTCCATTTTCTTAAGTTTTCGTTTGTTTTCATACGTTTCGACTATCACAAGTGATTTCGTGATATTCGAATATCACTGTGATTATCTCGAATATCGGTTTGTGATATTCGAAAACACAAGTGATATTTTGTTAATATCACTTTGTGATTTTCCGAATATCACGTTGTGATATTCGAATATCACTTGTGATTGTGTGAATATCACCGTGATATTCTCGAATATCACTCGTGATATTCGAATATCACCGTGATATTATGAATATCATTTTGTGATATTCTGAATATGAGTTTGCGATATTCTGAATATCACTTTGCGATAGTATGAATCACTTTGCGATATTATCAATATCACTTGTGATTTTCTTGATATCACTGTGTAATATTTTGAATTTATTTCTTACGTGTATGTTTAGCAAAGTAGGAGGCAAGTCTTTTATTTCTTTTTTGTTACTGTCAATGAATCAAAACCAAAAAGCCACAAACACAAATGAAATCCTTGGTCTTCTATCCTACTCATGCGTGTGGTATGGAACAAAAGAAACACAAAGGACATGCTAAGATCTTATTATATCAACCTAGGCATAACATGACAGTGATATTTTGAATATCACGTATGATTTTCATGTTACAAAACATTAGATGAAAATCACTTGTTGTTTCAAAAAATCACTTGTGGTATTCAGAATATCACAAGTGATATTCTGAATATCACAGAATATCACTTGTGATATTCAGAATATCACATAACATCACTGCGATATTCACGATTATCATTTGTGATATTCAGAATATCACTTGTGCTATTCAGAATATCACTTGTACTGTTTAGAATATTACTTGTGATATTCAAAAACGTATGAAAACGTTTAAAAACGGCCGAAAACATTTAATAACGGACGAAAACGTATGAAAACGGACGAAAATGGACGAATATGTATGAAAACGTAAAAACACGTATGAAAACGTATGAATAATGGAAGAAAACGTAAGAAAACGTATGAAAACGGACAAAAATGTATGAAAACGGATAAAAACGTATGAAATCGGGCGAAAACGTATGAAAACGGACGAAAATAGATGAAAACGTGTTGAAACGGACGAAACGTATGAAAGGGAAGAAAAAGCGAATTAAAAAACGTAAATAACGTGAATTAAAAAAACTAACAAACAAATGAAACGTGAATATTAAAAATGCGAATTTTGAAAAAATTAAATGTGAATATTAACAAAAACGTTAAAAAAAAAAAAAAAAAAAAAAAAAAAAAAAAAAAGGGCGTAACAAAAAACGTGAATAAAAAAAAAAAAAAAAAAAAAAAGAAAAACAAAAACAAAAGAAGAAAGAAAGGAAGAAAAAATAAAAGACAAAAAAAAACATGGACTTGGGTTTAGAAATATTAAATCTTGGGTTAATCCCCACCATTAGATCAAACTAAATAGATGGTGGGGATTTGTCCCTTGGTAAGCATCAAAATAAGAGTAAGCATTTGAAAATTCCTCCATATGTATAAACACTTTTGAATCTCATGACTAATAACTGTTTAATATAGTTACTTTTTACCAAAATTTTTTAGAACTACTTGTATTTAAAATGTAATCATTTGATAATATACTATAAAGTATGAATATAAATAAACTATGTATACTATATGACTTTGGTACGAGCAATAACTATTTATTCATGAGAACTTCTTACAAAATTATATACATTTATTTTATCAACAATGAATATATTATAACAAATTTAGCAAGATGCTAAGAATGACTGATCATGGGAATTGCGTATATAAGAATGTTTCCAACTTAAAAAAAAATTACCATCTAAGAAACTAAAGTACTACAGTACTTATTTATGAGCTCCTAAACTCTTTCAATAATTGGTTAAACATAAAGACTTTTTAGAGTAAACTCTATAAATAATTAAGAGTAAACTACACCGTTCGTCCTTGTGGTTTGCGTTGACCAACAAATTTCGTCATTTGACAAAAAAAAATACACCATCCGTCCTTAAATGCGAAATGTTATGTATCGTTGGTCCTTCACATTAACGGATCACACTAACAATCGTTAAGTCTACACATGTAAGGGTATTTTTGTCTTTTCACAATTCAACTTTAACTTCATCTTCTTCCTTAATTAATCTTCATCTCCAACCATTACTGCCCTTTTTCATTCACCACTTTCTATGAAACCACAAAGAATCTCAAATAAAACCCTAATGGAAACACTAATCTTTGTCTTTCACATACTCACATTCAACACAACCCACCAAAACCTCTTTACATATTTTATTCAACAAAACCCAAAATTAAAGTTTCAAAGTCACTCAAATAATAATCAAGACGTAGGAAAATTTATTTAATTAATGATCTACAAAACCCCAATATTTTAAACAAATTATCCAGATTTTTCCCCAAATAAACAAGACCCTACATCCAAAGCCTTCATTGTGTTCCTAAAAATCAAAATACACACAAACCATACATATAAATTTGATAGAAATCATATGAAAACATACACCCAGAAAAATGAAGATTATAGTGTCAATTAGGGGATCTAATAGCAACACTTTGTGTTAGCTTGAAATCAAAAAATCAAATGAAGACTTTGGCGTTTGTGATGATGGCGACGGCAGTGGCAGCAGATGATGGTCATGGTAGTGGCAACGACGGCAACAAAGGGTGGTGATAGATGCACATCGGCCCTTTTGTTTGGTGAAAGGTGAACATATTATAACACATCGCCCCGCGTGTGTTTGTGTTTGATATGTGTTTTTTAGACATATCTATTCTTTGATGTTCGTGGTGGTGGTTCGTGTTCTGCTTAAATTGGTGGCGGGTAGTTTGACCGGACCTGCTGAAATTAGTGGAATGTGATTCCGATGGCGAGGTGGGTATCAAAATGGTGATTTTGTGTGTATTTAGAAGGTATTAAATTGGCATCTTGAATGATGAGGGTGGATGGAAATGGCTTCAAGAAGAAAGAAGATAGATGTAGATATGTTTTCGATGATTTTTTTGTTTTTATGAATATATTTTGTATAGTTTTTATGTACCTGATTTATATGATTTTTTTCTAATTTTTTTATGGTGTTGTCGTCAAGTGGTCGGAAAAATAGTCAAAGTGGAGGTATTGTTGGGGAAGATGAGTGGGGAAGATGATGTAGAGAAAGAAATGGTAAAAAGACAAAAATAACCTTACATTTGTAGACTTAACGATTGTTAGTATGGCCCGTTAAAGTGAAGGATCAACGATACATAACATTTCGCATTTAGGGACGGATGGTGCATTTTTTCAGTTAAGGACGAAACTTGTCGGTCAACGCAAACCATAAGGACGAACGATGTAGTTTACTCAATAATTAATGTACATACAAATGTAACTCATTATACTTCCTCTACGTGTTAATACTCATTAACTTTAATATAGTTTACGGTCAACTAGTGGGTACACATAATTACGTCCATCTATTTCGTATGAAATAACTTAATTGCCCTTAACTTCTACCCCAAGCCATTGCCACCGCTTAATGCCACAAACTACTACAAATTCTGGCCGCCAACACCACCACCACCACCACCACCAATCAATAGCATCCACCACCGTACACCGTTAGCCGCCACCGCCACTACCACCAATCGACAATCACCACCGTTGTAAGCCGTTAGCCGTCACCACCACCACCACTAATCAACAACCACGACCACCACCGTAAGCCGCTAGCCACAACCACCACCACCTCCACTCCCTAACACCATCACCGATACCACCACCACTTTTAGCCATAACCAATTCCACTCGCCACCACCACCGCCATCACAAGTTTACAACCACTTTTTGGCAACATGCCTTTAAATAGATTTTGTTTCTTAATTTCTTAAAAAAGTCCGAAAGTAAATATATAAAGAAGATGAAGTTGAGCGAAATGACTAAAATAGCTTTAACATACAAATTTCCCTAAGTAGAATGACAATATTTCATGTCCGTGAATATAATGAGCTAAAACATACAATACATATCGTATTTATAGAGTTTACATGACTTTTTCTCTCTATAAACTCAGTCAATATCTTTTCCTTGTTTACACCCATGAACATGTCATGGATAACTATTTATTATCTATAACACAATCTCAATCACCTAGTATTAAAGGTGCACAATCCAGCATTTAGGCCACACCAGTTCGGTTTCAAAACTGAATTAGATCGAGTCAAAAAGTCTATAACCGATTTGACCCAAAACCGGATGGGGTTGAAACTAGTTTTGAAAGAGATAAGGCCGATTGATACTAACCATTTTGTAACTGGTCTAAACTAGTTTACACCAAACTGGTTTAAAAAAGGTTTTTTTTAAGGTTGGCACAATAAAGGGATATTATTTATTTTATTTTTATTTTCTAACTTTTAATAACAAAACATATTTAAACATCAAATATTTTTTTTTAACATTTAGATTTTAAACATAATATAAAATTAAAAGAATAACATAAATTATAATAATAACTTCTTCGTCAATAACATTAAAGGAATAACACAAATAACGTCTTTGTCTTTGTTGTGTCCTAAATTGATCGTCTTCGTTGCGTAATTCGTTTCCTTCATTTAGCTCTTGTGCGTTGTAAGAGGTACGGACAAACCCATCGCTATATCTTCCTCTTGTATTTCTTCTTCAACCCGCAACATGTCGCCTTCGAGTAGTGGTATATTTTAAATCCTTTCTACGCTGTCGAGGTGGTCTTTCAAACAAATGCAAAATTCCACAACCAATGGAGTGAGTTTTGTTCTTTTCGATGATATAACTCTGCCACTAACAAAAAAGTTGATGAGGTGTAAAAACATGCGTTTTTAGGGGTCATTTAACCTCTAAACTCGTACATATTCGATCATTTATTGCCCTAAATCATTTCTGTTTGAGTTTTTAATACTTGGAAAGCAAATGCTGAAAATTACGTGTTTTTGGTTCAAATGGACGAGAAAACGAAGAAAATGCCAAGTCACGAAAACGTCCCAGAAAGGAGTTAGGACAACGTCAGGATTACAAAGTGACGCCTCACTTGAAGAGCAACGTAGATGATGAGGTTATAAGTTTATCAAATGACGCTTCAGGCGATGGAGACGGCCTCCTTCTGACGGCGTCAAGACCAAGATTTCCAAGGCTGATGGCGTCACAACTTACAAGTGACTCCGTCACAAGCTGAATATGAATATCACAACTTCCGCGCGAAGTACCTGATAATGCTTTGGCCATATTTTTTGCATACGAACTCGTATTTGAGTCGTTCAAAAAAGCACGCGAAGAGGACGAGAAATCTACGATTTGGTGAAAAAAGGGTCGTGACGTCGTCACTCTATAGAGCTGACACCGTCACCTTGAGCCGACAGAAAATCAACCTATAAATATAACCTCAAAACTTCACTTTTTGTAAGCCTTAAACCCTAAGTCCGATCCTATGGTTTAGGTAGGTGTTTTTCCAGCAACTTAGAGGGTTTTAATCATTCCATAAACATCTTGTAATAGTTTGTTGATTCTATCTTAATTTATGTCTTTAATTATCATTATTGTTTCTTGCTCTTCATTGACTATGTTTGGCTAATTCACCTAGTATTTACCTATGATTGTATGGAACTTGTTAATGATTAATTAGATCTTATTGTTTTCTTATTAATCTGTTAGGAATTAGAAAATTCCATAGTGAAAGTGTCGGTCACCCCAATTAAGGTCTAGCATATGTTAGCTCGTAGACGTGTCGGTATTTATGTTATTTATCTGTTTATTAGTTAGTTATTAGTTTAGTTTAGCGTGGCGTAACACCGTGGAGGAAGGACGGTCTTTACCCATCGTATCCACGATCCACGGCCGATAGGAGGTCGTTGTGTCGTAGTATAAATACCCTTCCATCCATGGAAGGGGTGGTGCTCTTATTTTAATCTAATCTTTCATTTGTGTAAACCTCTAGCAAGAACACCCTCTCTCTACTAACTCTAACTATGGCAAGCATGTATTTTGATCATCCAAGACCACCGAATCATCAACACAATAAATAACGATCCTACAATTGGTATCGAGCCATGGTTATTGTGTTGTTTCGATTTGTGTGGTATCTTTACTTTGGTTAAAAAGCATTTTTTGCGCATGATTCATTGGTCGGATAATCTTTTCGGTTTAGTTGTGTGGTAGCAGCTTTATTGACATCTTTAGTATCATGTTTTGGTTCAAAATTGTCATGGTTTCATCTTTACATATCTCTTTGTATCAAATTTTGTACAAGTTTGTGTCAAAATTTTTAAGGTCCAATATCTTATAACAAATCATCAGGTCAAATTTTGTACAAGTCAGTGGTAAACAGTTTTTTTTCTATAACGTTTCTGTTCTCAATATTTGTTAACAAATCATCTGGTCAAACCATCTATTTTTTTGGTCATATGGTCAGTCCTTGTGGTCTTAAATGGTCAAATATGCACATTTTGCTGCATGTTTCTGGGTTTGTTTTTAACATGGTCGGAAAACTCGCCGGATAATCTAGCGACTTGTCCTAATATATGTCCAGATTCACTGGCTCTCTGTAGCGACTTGGATATCGTTGACTTTTTTGAAAGTCAACAGCGAGTTATATCAAAAGCTAACTAGCGACTTGCTTTGGAAAACTGCTAGCGACTTGACTCTTTAAAACGGTAGCGACTTGTTATTGAACAAGACGTAGCGAGTTGGCTTAGCGACTTGGCTAGCGACTTGGCTTAGCGAATTGGCTAGCGACTTGGCTTAGCGAATTGGCTTAGCGAATTGGCTAGCGACTTGGCTCATATATGAGACCTAGCGACTTACAACAGAAAGAATGAAAGATGAAGAAGTTATACTGACCATGACCACAACAACAAATAAATACCATCTAGACTCATGAACCTCAGGTAAATCAATTCCATAAAAGCTCTTTGACTTCAACTAAAACAAAAACCAAATCAATCAAGATCTCAGTCATCTCTTGTATGTAGCAAGATATCAAAAGATGAAACCACAAAAGAAGTTACATCACAGACAAGAATCAAGATCATTTGTTGATATGTATCTGTGGTACCACGAAAATACAATCAACAAGGAACATCTCTTGGTATATCTCAGAATCAATTTCGTGACCATTATTGATAAATCGAGACTAACGAGAGCCTTTTATCACGAAATTTAATCATCATCGATCTCTTGATTTTTTTTAATATTCGAATTTAAAGAAAGAACAAAACCTAAAGGATTCATCCTATTCTTTCTTTCGATTTGATTACAATACGTTGCACAATCAAAAACAATCATTATACCTACCTGGTTCTCCTCGAGATGATCTCAAACCTAACTGGTTCTCTTTGAGATGATCTCGAACCCACCTCAACATCTCAAGCCATCCCTGTGGAGAAATCAAAGAGGAGATATGCTCCAGTGTACGACTCAATCTGTTTTGGGATTCTCATGGATGATGTGGCTGAAGTGATGATTGAAATAGGGCTCAAATGTGTGTTAGTGATGCGCTATTTTTTTTTCCTGGAAGTAATCCCTGAAATGGGGAGGCGTTTTCATTGAGAGTTATATTAGGAGAAGGGGGCGGAGGTTATATCTATTAGGGTTTCTAAGTGAGATAATATCTTAGGGTTTGGTTGTGATGCTATGTAAGAGTTTTATATACCCGAAGAATTAGGGCGAAATGGTTGTGATTATTTGAGCCGTGTGTTTAACCTCTTATTTCCTTTGGGCCCATAGCTTGTGATATCATAATGGGCTGTACGTGCTGCAATGAGTTTTCATGGGCCGAGTTTTGCTATACTTTGGTATTATGATGATATTATTTGGCCGCCATGTACCGTTGGATTGAACATTTTGTATATGTGCTTGAAATTGGTTTGTTTATCAAGTGTTGGTGCATTACTTGGGCCTTGAATTCTTATCGTTTATGGATCCGATTGTGAGTTTGGAGTGATGAACATGTGCTTTGAGATGAATTGCGCTTGTATAATTTGGGTACCAAATATGGGCAACGTTTGTTATTTAAACGTTTTATAAACGTGAATATGTGTGAATAAAGTGAGATAATTGTCACTTATTTCACCACGGTTATGCTGTGATTATATCCGAATTTGAGTAAGCTTGATAACTTTTGACATGGGCCACATTTTTGTTGTTTCCTTCGTCTTGGTTTGTGAGTATATTGAACTTCAACATTGATAACTTTGTTATGATTTGAACCGGACTTCATGTTGGGCTGTGAATTCTTGCTTTAAAGAGTTATCAAAGCGGGCTTAGTGGGCTTAAGTTTCTTCCTTACAAAACGTTGGAATAAATTGGATCGTGTTCAAGGTTGCAGCTGGGCTTCTCAAATTTGGATAATATTTGACGTCGTGATTTGATGATAATGAGATGTGGGTTGATGATAAGATTTGTTGATTTATTCGATTTGATACTTTGGCTTATACATCTTCACAGGGGATATTATGTTACGGCTTGAATTGGTTATTGAACAAAGTTGACTACAAGATTGTTTGGTGTTCGGTATTTCTTATTTGGATTTGATGCAATGTTCTTCGGGCGCGCTTACTTATTTTCGTCTTCTTTCTTTCAACCCTTCCGCGAAGATGACTTGTTTGGGCATTTATAGAGTGTGATAAAGACCTGGCTATTTAGTTTCGTTTGTGATTCTTTCTCGCTTAACCCACAACGTAACTATCACTTCGGTGTCTCACGCAGTTGAGGATACGTCAAGAGGTTTTGTACATTGGGTGCACCGTTTCTTTTTCACAAGGATTAGTACAAGCTTAAGTAACAAATCTGGGGAACTTTTCGTCATGTTCAAGTTTGGTATATCGGGCTTATTTCTCCATGTGCTTACTACAATAGCCGACGGAATGCGTGATTGATGTATTTACCAAAGTGTTTAATTGGATGGTTGATGATGGTGTTGATGTTGGTAAATGAACCGTTGATGAACCACTGCATGTTCCCCTAAAACAAATAATCACCGAAACCAAAATTGTCATAATACATTCAAGCTGACATTGTTTACGGTTGTGTCTTGATTTTGTAAAATCCCGCGAAAGAAACTATTTCTCGGCTTAAATCATAGACTTGTAAAATCCCGTAACAATGGAAACATCCCGGTAAAAGTAAAGTGCATTTCCAGATCTATCTTACGGTTTATTCTTGGTTTTGTAAAATCCCGCGAAAGAACCTATTTCTCGGTTTAAACCATAGAATTGTAAAATCCCGTATTGATGGAACCATCTTGGAGAAAGGAAAGTGTATTTCGTGATCTTAATTGATGCTGGTGCTACGTTTTCTGTTTCGAAGAAGGGATAAACAGATGTACTTCATGAATTGGATGTGTGTTTGGATATTTGTCATGGCAGTTTGGTTATTACTTGGTTTTACGAGGTTATTTGCTTATGCCATGGTCGGGATGAAACCATTATCTAAGTTCGTTTAAATGTCAAAGAAGGCTAGATTTGAGCAGTTAAACAAAAGATGTGACAACGGCGTTAATTCAATATTATTTATTTGAGGTTGAAGTGAATTATTACGGGCGAGTGTACTTAGTATCTGAAAGTATCGGGGATGGTTGGATGAAGATTCTTCATTATCCTTGTTCGGGCTTATTATCAAAAACAAAGACTTGGAAATCTAGTTATTGTTGGGTGTCTTTTACCTTTTCTTTTACCACTTGGGGGAATTGGGCTCATATCACCATAAAATAACTATCACTTTAAGGAGTTACGTTGTAGTGCTCAGTGTCACATTCAATTGTGGATTTTCAAGAGGTAAAGTACGTCTATTACTTGATGGTTGGTTGGATGAAGAGTATAGAGTACTTAGAAAGTACTTAGAGATGCTAATGGAAATCGACACCGCTCTTTGTTACATATGTGCAAGTATAAGTCACGAGTTCGGGTTAGTTTACTTGAGATCAAATTCATCATATTGAGTTATCTCCATCACCGTCTTTGCAAAGAGCCTCTTGAATGATAATGGTGATGATTACATGTTTTGCTAAGAGAGTTGAAAAGAGAGATTATGACGCCTGCTCACATCGCTCAGCCTCGTACTTCAACATAATGACGATGAACACATCGGCTCATGCCTCGTACTCTAAAGAAAAGAAAAGTGTACGTTTCAGTGCGCTTTATCTTCAAAAGAAGAGAAATCTTCTTATGATGTATGAACACAACAGTTCATGCCTCGTTCGTTAAAGAAAAGAAAAGTGTACGTGTCAGTGCGCTTTATCTTCTGAAGAAGAGAAATCTTCTTATTATGACCATTCTCATCAACATGCTTCATGCTTTTTCCATGCGCTTTTAATTATCAAGTGAACCGGGCTACCATTGATTGTTTTCTCATTCCACTTGCTCGATTATAATGAAGATGGAGACATCATGTGCTGATTTTGTGGGGGAGAAGTGTGAATAGACTACATTTGGATAATGTTCACTTGTTTAATCAAGAATGGCATCTTCGTATGCAATTCTTGAGGGGGAGAAGAAGTGTGAATTTTTTGTTGACTGATATTAGAGAATTTAAATGGTCATACGGCTCTAAACTCATGTAAGAGCCGAGCTTCTTCTTATCGGGTCATCTTCACATGGAGTTTTTCTCTTCTAAGAGCCGTTGGTTGACATCTTCACTCGGATTGATGAGATTATCGACAAAGTGCTTCCGGTTAATGCTTCACGACACATCAACATGATGATTCGAACAATCTCTCGTTCTTGTTTGATGTGATTGGTAGTTTGGTGTTACCATCTTATGTGTTCGCTATGCCCGATTGCTAATTTCCTTGATGAACATCTTTCGTTCTTGTTTGATTGGGAGAGATCTTAGTTAAGGGACTTGCAAGATGTAAGTTAATTGGGATGCTTTTGGTGATGTTCTTAATTTTGGTGAGTTGAAGATGTTAACTATCTATTCCCCAACCGGACAATCTTGAAGAAGGTCTAGTCTATCTGTTCTACATTTTCCGCTACATGTTAGAAGACTAGAAGACGAGTTGCATTTAACAATCTAAAGACTTCTTCTTTATCCGGGCATTTATCAAAGCAGATTGTCGGTTTAGGGGAGCACTAATTGGGAGAAAGTTATAAGTCCGATTCAATTCCCAATTAGACTTGCTCATATTCTTTAGCGATGACTCGAGACGTTGATATTGACTATTGTTGGACATTTGACACAAGTTGATTACTTGAGTTAATCATTTATCACTTATTTGAGATTGAAGTTGACTTTCACAAAGGCGTGTTCTTATTTGATAACTTGCTCGGGCTTAAGAATTTGAGTTGAAGACTTGGTTTATCTAGTTACCGCAATGAGGTGGATGGTTGAAGACCGTTAACTATCACTATTAGAGTTACTTTGTTTTACTCAAGGTCACACGATATGACGGTGTGGATAATCGCAAGAGGTGTTAATGTCTCATACTTTGCTTGAGTAGTGAGTACTTAGAGATTTGCTTGAAGCATAAATTCTCGACACCGCTCTTCCATCATTAGGTGCAAGCTTAAGATACAAATGTGTGGAAGTTGACTTCAGTTTCAAGTATGGTATATCGGGTTTTCTTCTTCAATGGTCACTTAAATTGTCTACATAGGGTTGATAAAAATAGTCGAGAGAGTCTTCAAGATGTTGATTCTCACAAGAGTTCAAGTGTTCTTCTCATAAAGATTTCAAGTATTTGGGCTTATACTATGTTGTCGACTCAAGTGTCAAAACCAAAGAAGGGTAAGGAGATAAGCACCTAAACGCGAGTAAACTTGATGAACTTAATACTCTAAGTAATTGAAGATACCCGGAAGACAAATGTTATTACCGCAGAGAAACTCAAGGTTTGACTCATGACGAGTAAACTTGATGAACTTAATTCTTCTAAGTAATTGAAGATATCCCGGAAAACAAATGTCATGACCGCAGGAGAAACTCAAGGTTTTACTCATCAAGGCGTTTAGTGTTAGTATTTCATCTACGTGGGGAAGTGATGTTAGAAAAAGTTTCAAGATAAAAGAGGTACACAAGTGCGACATATTGTGGGAGATAAATGTGTAACATGAGAGAGGTGTTATCGCTATTCTTCGGTGGGAATGTGTGTACTTGAATTCTTGAGCTTCATACACGATCATCGTGGAAGAAAAATGTGAACATGGAAGGTGTTTTCATTCCCCATGATGTGTATTCGGAGAGGTCTTGGTATTGGTGTACTTGGGTTCTTGAGCTTCACACACGATCATCCGGGAAGAAAAATGTGAACATGGGAAGGTGTTTTCATTCCCTCATGATGTGTATTTGGGAGAGTTCTTGAGCATTATACAAAGAGACCGACCGCATCAATTCAACTACGGGAAGTGGTCTCTTGACATCTTTGGAATGGATTGCTTCAGACTTCAGTGGTAATGAAATTTGAGAAGAAATTTAAAGAGTGGATGAAACGTTCTTGTTCTTCTTCTTCGAATGGAGATCCTCGATTATCGTTCTCAAATGGAGCAGCTGATTTATGGTAATGGTGTGCTTTTTGTGCACCGTGCTAAGGAAAGCTTGAAATAGAGCTTGAATCGCTCATCTAATGGATTTTTGGTTTGGGGAAGTCGCCAAAGTCTCTCTTTCTCAAAGGCTCATGTTCCTTCTTCTATTCGGAGCCTCGGAAGCTTTGGTGGTGGAAGTTTAAGAGATGACGAATTCTATCTTTCACGACGTCTCGCTCGATATCCTTATCTCAGACTGTATCATCATCTTCTTATACTATATCATCTACTCTATCTTTGTATATATTTATCGAAAACAAAATACAAAAATATAAAACCAACAAAAGAAAATAGAAAAATATAAAACCAACAAAACAAAATAGAAAAATATAAAATTTTCAAAAGCCATAAAAATCGAAAATTTGAAAAGACCAAAAATATTGTTTTTCTAAGACATGTCTTCCGTATCGATAACATCTACGATCTTAGAAATGTCATTCAATAATGGCACGGACCATAGATGAAGTTCGAGCAGGAGGTGTAAATATTCTTTTCAAAACATGTCAAAAATTATGGCTTGCAGTTACTTCAGACTGTAACCCGTGCTTAAAACTATGGCTTGCTATTACTTCTGATAGCAACCCGCTCTTAAAGAAAGGAAAGTGCTACGCTAAACCATTTTTCTTATATTTCGTGCAGTTATCCTAAAACAAAATGAGGAAAGTATGTCGAAGGACTGCTGTTCCTACAAAAATGTTTTTCCGTCTAAAATTCTTCAGAAAAATATTTGTTGTGTTTTAAAAAAATGGTGGAAAATGAGTTGCTTAAAATCAATCAGATTAAGAGTTTTTATAAAATTTGGAAACTCAATCTATGACTTCAGCACTTTTAAAATCTTTTATAAAATGAGTTATTGGTTGAGTGGGAAAATGTTTTCAAATCTATATCTTCTAACGAGCTTTCTTAATTATCCTAATATGCTTAATTAAAAATGATGTTAACCTATGTTGAAGGACTAGGTGCCAAGGATATGATTGCTAGGATTAGATAATTAGAGTTTGATGAACACATTTTTCCCATACATTTAAATGATCTGTTTGATATGTTGCATAGACTTTTATTAGTCGACATCGTTGGGTGATGTCGACCACCATATATCTCAGATGTGTGTTCACTAACGATGCGTGTATATTGGTTATAAGAATGTTCCCGATCCGGATCCCACAGATTAATATGATTGGATGCCGAAAGGAAAGGGTAACTATATCTTGGGTTGACAAATGAAGAAACGGAGCTTAATTGGACTTCTATGGAGAGTTGGCATAAATGCAACGTAAGAGGTCTCACCGCATCGCCAGATGGTTTTCTAAGTGATTGAAGAAACAGAGCTTAATTTGACCTCGCTGGCATTCAAATGCAACGTGAAGAAGTCTCACCGCATCGCAGACGGTTTTTCTTCCAAACCCACAAAGAACAATGAAGCTTCTCAACCACCTAACGTATCTTTGTGCAGATACCATTTTTAAACAATTTTGAAATAACTGATTAAATTGTTTTGAAAATAGAAAATATTGTTTTGAAAATTAATTGACTAAATTTTGGAAATCACCGACTTCTTTTTATCAAAACCTAAGTCACTCAATTATTGACTCATCATGGATCGAGGGGAGAGTGATTTCAAATTATATATTTTCAAACGATATTTCTTCATAAAAGTCCGCTTTGCGCTAAAATGTGGTGATCTAAAGATTTAATGTTATGTCATGGTATGGTTTTCTTTAAAACTCAAAGATCATCAAAATGAAATTTTTTCGTTCTTGTTTGATTGTGAAATTATTTTATTTTACTTAAAAGGTCTCTTAAAACTATCATACCGACACTAACAATCTTTAATGTCGAAAACTGCTCCTTATCTCGTCATTTTTCAAAAATTAAATCTTGCCACGCCTTTCCCCAAACATTCTAAATGATTTAAATCGATGGGATCACAAATCTCAAATGGTTTGATCTGGGAGAAATCGTGTTTTAAATCTCAAACTGTTTTAAATGGAATTGATTTTAGTCCTTCAAAGGCACTCCCGCCTCCATGTGCCAAACGATTTCAAATACACAATGCACATGTTGAGGAGGAGGATTTATCCAAAACCGGATGAGTATTTAAACCGCCACATTCTCTCCCATGTTTTTAAACCTTATTAAATCACTTGGGATCCAAAATCTCAAAGGGTTTGATATTTTTGATCGGGGAGAATTTGTGATTTAATAATGAAATTTGATAAAAGGTGATTGTTTTGATTTAATTGTGCCTGTTGCTCGCTCATATGTGCTAAACGCTTTGAATCTTGAAGCACATATTGAGGGGAGCAAATAAACTATCGAGGTACGAAAGCTTGTTAAAGTGATTTATAAAGTACCTTGATTGAGTTTTCAAATAGTTTCTTAATGGCTCTTGGGATTGTGGATGTGCTTCAAAAGAACTCTTGCCTCTATGTGATAAAATGTTTTAAAATATCCTATGCACATATTGAGGGGGAGAATTTTACCAAGAAAATCAAATGGCTTTTTCGTATGAAAATTGTGATCAAAGAAAATATTACAAAGTCCTCTTGCCTCCATGTGCCAAAAAATTTCTAAATCACACGCTAATGTTGAGGGGGAGGTTTTCTAAATGATCAAAACTATTAAGGTACAAAATGATTTGATCTCGTATCACAAGTACCTTGATTGTTTTTCCAAATGATTTTTCAATTGGTTTCATGAAGGAAAGAACAATACCAAAAGACCGACCAATTTACTTTATGCATGGAGTTATAAGGATGGTTAGGTTAGGTATTCATTCCCACGATCCGCTAGAACTGGAGGGATCTACCCAGGGACAATCCACTAGATAGTGTAGAGTCCTTAGGTATATTGAAAAAAGGAGAAAAGTGAGGAATGGGAAGAGTGCATCGAGACCGAGCTAGTATCGAATAAACCCAACAAGGTTCTAGTTATGAAGTCTCGTAAGCATCAAGGGGTTGAAGAATGAAAAGAAATGAATGATAAAAGGGTGAAAAGAAATAGCCCTCCATCAATTCAACCTTAGAGGCGCATACCGTGTTCAATTCATATGCTACGGTGGTTACAAAGGTAACACCGGTATTGAAGACAAGACATCATGGACCCAAAGTGATGCACCGCACTAAACTTCCCAAACCACTCAAGTTCCTCTTAAAAGGGCTTGTTTCATTCTCATGGGAACCTACATAATCTATCGACTTTCTCTTAGAGATCGTTGATATTGAAGAAGGAGACCTCTCCCTAGTCTCGGGAAAAGGAACCAAAATGCACTATTGAGTCTAGAGCCAAGAGATCATCCACAATATCTCGTTAGGACACTAAATTCTTGAAGACTTGCTTTTTCACACAATGTGGAAAGTAAGTATATATTAAGAGTCCCACGATTATCCTTGTGGTATTGCTTAACATCCGAAAGGATATGTAAAAATATTCACAATGAAGATGGAAATCATTCAGAGCCAACTTCTAACAAGCTCTTGGTGGGTGACATGAAATCTTGCAAAAGATCAAGCTTGTGACAACCGGATAGAAACGATGGGGAGATTCATTCTTGAATCAACCTTGGTCCAGAATGGAATTAGCGAATACTTTTGGAAAAACCGCTCGATGTGCAAACCTTCTTTTCTCTAGCACGTCGAATGTGTATTAATTTCAAATTCAAAAGTATCTCCGATTGAAAAATACTTTTAGAAAAACCGCTCGATGTGCGAATCTCTTCTTTCGCTAGCACGTCGAATGTGTACTCTTTCAAATACAAAAGTGTTTTGTTTGAAAATTGATCTTTCTCATAAAACCTTCGTTGTATTGCAAAACTCTTTCTTCAAGCAATACACGATTGTTTTTCAAATCATTTTTCATCAATCGGTGAATCTCAATTTGTTGGTTCACTCACTCCGTGTTGTCTTCTTTGAGACGTTCGGTTTGAGAACAACTAGAACAGTGCGAAACCCCGTCAAGGAGATTCTTAGGAATCCTACCGATCACAAAAGATTTGTACCGATCAACGGGAACCGTGGGCGTGTACCTCAATTCAACGAAGTGATCAAAGACACTTTCGTGTGTTTATTACTAATCGTTGTTTGCGGTACATTTGGATGGTTGCGGTGATCGTAATTGAGGAGTCAATCCAAAGTCGCATGCTCACAGCATCCACACTTATTGAAGAAATCATGACCGGTGCATATCTACATAACCGGCTCGATATTTCTATACTATGCTTACCGCTACCGCTGCAAATATCATGAGCCAAGAAACTTCCGCTACTCGATGGAAAGATGTCATGATTCAAAAGTGTGAGCATGTCGGTCCAAAAGTCACAACTTCACATGATGGCAACACAATAAATGGTGATCCGAGATTTATCGTGGTGATGATCTCAATGAAAGCTCAAGATCATCAAAGATGTGGATCAGTTAAAGGCCTCCACTAAAAGTACAAATCAATGCGGACTTTGAAGAATCGCTACAAAAGCACAAAGATTGCAGAATTGAAGAATTGAAGTCTACGAGCTCAAGAACAAAGTCAAGAATAGAATGCTAGGATTCGTAATGTAAAACATGGGGTGACCTCCCTTAGCGGGAGATTGTTAGGAATTAGAAAATTCCATAGTGAAAGTGTCGGTCACCCTAATTAAGGTCTAGCATATGTTAGCTCGTAGACGTGTCGGTATTTACGTTATTTATCATTTTATTAGTTAGTTATTAGTTTAGTTTAGCGTAGCGTAACACCGTGGAGGAAGGACGGGTCTTTACCCACTGTATCCCTGATCCACAGGCCGATAGGAGGTCGTTGTGTCTGTAAGTATAAATACCCCTTCCATCCATGGAAGGGGTGGTGCTTCTTATTTTAATCTAATCTTTCATTTGTGTAAACCTCTAGCAAGAACACCCTCTCTCTCTACTAACTCTCTAACTATGGCAAACATGTATTTTGATCATCCAAGACCACCCGAATCATCAACACAATAAATAACGATCCTACATGATCTTTGTGTCAATCTTCATCAAGTAAGGTGTGACAGATTCAATAGGTCTAGTTGATTTAGTTTAATTTTTTTGTTTCCTACTGTCTCATATTTTGATTAGTTGTTATTGCGTTAGGAGTTAGAAAACTGGCTAGATCTTAGGTTAGGTATATCAATAGCTTGATCGTTTGACTAAACGATCTACTATAGTGCAATATATGTTTTGTTTGTTGTATTTATTGCGTGAATTGCGGTCGCTGACATTAAGAGTCTTAATGAGTCCTATTATTCTCAATCATTGGTGGAATTGTGGTCACTGACATTAAGATTTTTAGCGAGTCCTATACATTCATAGAGTTAGGGCATTTTGCATCTCCCTACAACTGATATTAAAGAATACAACGCACTAATTAGAACAAGGATGTGGTAATTCAATAGGTAGAATTGGATAGCTAGCAAGTAGTATTACATCATTGGTAGATACGCTTCACTTTCCTTGTAGAACCTTAATTTACTTTTATTGCTTTTAGTTTAGTAGTAGTTTAATTAGTTAAAAACCAAAATCTCTCAAACCCGAATTTTTACTTTGCTTTCTAAAAATATAAAAAT
This sequence comes from Chrysanthemum lavandulifolium, assembly GCA_022545495.1. Lineage (NCBI taxonomy): Eukaryota > Viridiplantae > Streptophyta > Magnoliopsida > Asterales > Asteraceae > Chrysanthemum > Chrysanthemum lavandulifolium. The sequence goes on along the minus strand of CM040241.1, from coordinate 256,600,707 downwards.
ACAAAAATAATCATCCTTCAACCTTTAGACTTAATTCGTCATACACTTCGAGCCTTCACAACACTATTCCCCTATAGAACGATCAATCCCTCGTGTCTTACCTATACTACACTACAACGGTTAGGTACACTGCCTAGGAGGATTGCAAAACTTCTTGTGTTTACAATTATCCGCATCAAGTTTTTGTTAGCGGGGGAATAGTTTAGGTTTCGATTACTATCTCGTTTAGGTATACTCACTAGAGTCCTATCAAGCGAGATTTTTTTATTTTATTTTATTAGCTTTCTCATAGTCTATCTTTTTTTTGTACTTTTGTTCGTAAAACTTTTCCATTAACTATTCCATTGGCCAATATGGAGAATGCGAATCCACCATACAACTTACCACAAAATTCACGAATTTTACTCAAAAATGAAATCTTGATGTTCGACAATATCATAATGAACCTTTATACGATTCGTGGACTCGTTTTAAATATTTTTACTCAATAAAGTCCATCAGAGTTTCGAATTATTGACTCCACTCCAAATTGTTTACAGTCGTATCGTCCACGAGACCCAAAAGAGGCTTGATTGTTTAACAGATGGGGAACTTTGGGAATTTGGTGCTAAAGTAGCATGGGAACATTTTGAGATTCACATTTGATTTGATCGTTTCAGTACATAGATATTTTTCCGAAGAAATACAAAGGTATGTATTTCCCGGGTCGTTTTCCCAACGAGGGATGAATGGAGTTTGACAACTCACGTCGCGATTCGGGATTCGAATATGAAAAAAGGAATTTTGGGTTTTCTAATCTACAAGGCAAGGAAATATAAAGGAAAGAAATTATAACAACTAAATCTATGATCCAAATAAGGGAAAAACAACTAATTACGAAAATTTAAACTAAAAACGCATAAAACGTAATTAAAGAAACGCGAATAAAATGCAACTATGCTAATTAAAACCCGTAAAAATGAACTTCTATTTTTCTAAAGCTAAGAATGTTATTAGAAATTTATTTGTGAATTAAAACTATTTTTTTTGGTTTTTTCTTGATTTATTTTGAATTAAAAACTAATTTAAGACATTTAAAATAGACTTGAAATACGAAAAATTAGGAAAATAAGCTAGAAAAATATAAAAATATTTTTTAAAAATCTTAAATAACTAAATTGAATTTTAGAAACTGGAATCACATTTTTTTGACTTTTTATGAATTTATTATGAATTTAATACTAGTTAAATCTAATTAAAATGCTATAAAATACTATTTAATCTAAGAAAAATATGGAAAAATACTTTTTATGATTTTTTGAATATTCTAAACCTAAGAAAATTGAAATTGCATTTTTCAGAACATTTTATGAATTATTTGGATTAAATGCTAATTAAAAATGCTAGAAAATGACCTAAAATGCAGAAAAATAGCAAATGAACAGTAAAATTTATGAAAACTTCCATAAAAGTATAAAATAATATGGAGAATGAAGGAAAAATAACAGAAACTATCTATGAGCACAGGAACTATGATTTGGCCACTAACTGATGTGGAAAGTGCATGGAAAATAAGCTAAAGGCAATCTAAAAGCTTCCATAAGCTACCACAGTTAAGCTAAAGCTAAATCTAACTAAAACTAGCCTACTGCAGCTAATATAGATCAAATAAGCACCACTCTAAATCATTTAAGCTCTAAAACAGGTTCTAAGTCCAAATAGCCAAACGACCCTGCTATGCCTACTTTGAACCTAGATTAAGCTAGTGTATAAAATTCACAAAAATAAACTAAAATGCTCATGATATCCACAACCAACCAAAGATCAGGTGTTCAAAATTTCAGCTTAAGAGGACTAACGATGAAGAAATTAAAATTCAACAACTAAAGGGATTGGGACATGTAATGGCTGATGCAGAACAGTGAATAAAGGAAACATGCAGACTTGATAAGCTATACTGATAAGCTCTAGGAACCTAAACTAGGGTAAATAAGTAGAATCTAAACCTAAAACTACCTAGAGGAACAATCATTCAACAATTAACCTAATGAGATAAGCTCAAAATCGACTAGACTACAAGCTGTTATAATCAGAGAAACCAACAGAAATGCAGACTTGAATAAGCTATCTAAAAGGATTTGAAGGCAAACATGATCTTCCTATAATAAGAACTATCCAATTCAGAAAGCATAAAACTATTATCACTACAAATTAAGCTGAAATTCAGCTTTGTAAAAGCTGAATAGGTAAACTAGTTATGACAATGAATGTAAAAAAGGCCGTCACGAGTAAGAGAAACGAAGAATTCAAGCTAACTAACAATCACTAAAGTGCAAGTAAACTACAAATAACTAAACCATGATATCTTATAAGTTAAGAAAAAACCGAACCCGATGATGTTTATGAAATATGCAAATGAGCTGACTATGTTTGGATAGTGCACAAAGGAACTTGATGATTTTGAAAACCCAATATTTGACTTGAAAACTTAAAACAATGGTTTGAAATTGCTTCACAAATACTTTTGATACTAAGTAAACCTGAAATTAACTCATAATATTCACTAAAAATTCAAAACTAAGCTACTTCCAAACACCCTTTAAAAACTGAACATACACATATTAACTTAGAAAATAAGATGTAAACTGAAATGGATGATCAAAACAATCTTAAAACTCAACTTCAAGGCATCTTAAAATCATATTTAACTCAAAAACAGATTTGACTTTCAATTTTTACCCGTATTGACTTTCATTGACTTTAGTGCAAAATGATGAAACAAGACAAATGTAAGCAACAATAAGCACACATTAGCTATAAAAAGCTTATGTGACAGTAAAAGTAGCTTATGAAAATTAGTTAACACAGATAAATTCTAATAATGAACTTGAAATAATTCTTAAAACTGAAAACTGCACTTCTCATTAACAAACTGAAATACAAGATTAAAATTGAAATTACAATGATTAAAATGACAGTAAATTGGACAGAAATTAAAGATTGGTAACACTTTTCTAAAAACTTGAAAAATGGACAAAATGATCTTGTGGAGATGAGGGGTTTATATAGCAGTAACTAAGCCTTGGGATGATTCTAGATCATGATTCTCAGCCCTTGATCAAAATTCAATCACAAGTGGCACCTTGGATCTTTGACACATCTTCTCAGCCAATCACAAAACTCCATTTAGCCAACGTGGCTCCTTGTGATGTCAATGATTCTGACATGGTGTCGACGATGGCGACATCTTTTAAGTACAATGAAAGATGTGGGTAAGTTTTGGGATGATCGGGGTAACTGGGGATGATGGGATTAAACAATAAAAAAAATGGTTTATGTCTGCTTTGGGCGCGCTGGTGTACTGGTTGTATTTTTTTTTTTTTTTATTTTGACTTGTGGTTGGGATTGTGTAGACCGGGTTATGGTTTGCTTGGATAATCATTGGGAAAACGGGTGGGTTGACCGGGTTACTAATGGTTTGACCTAGTTGGATCATGGACGGGTAAAGGGATTTTGATGGGCTAGGTGTTAGTGTAAAGGATTTGGGCTTGTGATTGGATTTTTATCCAAATTAACAACTCATATAAAAATCATTTAGGCATATTTGCAAATGAAAAGGGCCAAATATGTAATTTGTGAAAGGGGAAGGGTGAAAATGGGAAATGGATTATATGAGGGTACAAGGGTATATGGGGTAAATATGGGGACGTTCAGGGGTCGTTTGTGTAAAATGATAAAGTGAAGGGTAAATTGTGATAAACTCCCAAATCATATCCCGTAATCCGTAATTTAATCTTTTAAGCACTAAAATCCCTGAAATAGCATCCCGGCATCAGATTTTGCACTCTTCTTTCTCTCGTGCTCGGTTTCTCTTCGGTTTTGGCTTTCTTTTGTCTGTTTCATCATATCCGTACCTGCACATGCATAAACTCAAGAAACCAACAGATATTAGCAATAAATGGCTCTTTCTTGGTTATTTTGGGTCTGATTTGATAAAGAAATGATATGTTGTAGTATAGTGGTAAGTATCCCTTCATCACGCGGGTGACCCGTTTGTTCGGCAATGGCGCCATTTTTTGATTTGATCGTTTCAGTACATAGATATTTTTCCGAAGAAATACAAAGGTATGTATTTCCGGGTCGTTTTCCAACGAGGGATGAATGGAGTTTGACAACTCACGTCGCGATTCGGGATTCGAATATGTAAAAAGGAATTTTGGGTTTTCTAATCTACAAGGCAAGGAAATATAAAGGAAAGCAATTATAAAAACTAAATCTATGATGCAAATAAGGAAAAACAACTAATTACTTAAAATTTAAACTAAAACGATAAAACGTAATTAAAGAAACGCGAATAAAATGCAACTATGCTAATTAAAACCCGTAAAAATGAACTTCTATTTTTCTACAGCTAAGAATGTTATTAGAAATTTATTTGTGAATTAAAACTATTTTTTTTGGTTTTTTCTTGATTTATTTTGAATTAAAAACTAATTTAAGACATTTAAAATAGACTTGAAATACGGAAAATTAGGAAAATAAGCTAGAAAAATATAAAACTATTTTTTAAAAATCTTAAATAACTAAATAGAATTTTAGAAACTGTAATCACATTTTTTTGACTTTTTATGAATTTATTATGAATTTAATACTAGTTAAATCTAATTAAAATGCTAGAAAATACTATTTAATCTAAGAAAAATATGGAAAAATACTTTTTATGATTTTTTTTAATATTCTAAACCTAAGAAAATTGAAATTGCATTTTCCAGAACATTTTATGAATTATTTGGATTAAATGCTAATTAAAAATGCTAGAAAATGACCTAAAATGCAGAAAAATAGCAAATGAACAGTAAAAATTATGAAAACTTCCAGAAAAGTATAAAATAATATGGAGAATGAAGGAAAAATAACAGAAACTATCTATGAGCACAGGAACTATGATTTGGCCACTAACTGATGTGGAAAGTGCATGGAAAATAAGCTAAAGGCAATCTAAAAGCTTCCATAAGCTACCACAGTTAAGCTAAAGCTAAATCTAACTAAAACTAGCCTACCGCAGCTAATATAGATCAAATAAGCAGACTCTAAATCATTTAAGCTCTAAAACAGTTCTAAGTCCAATAGCCAAACTACCGCTACGCCTACTTTGAACCTAGATTAAGCTAGTTTATAAAATTCACAAAAATAAAATAAAATGCTCATGATATCCACAACCAACCAAAGATCGTGTGTTCAAAATTTCAACTTAAGAGGACTAACGATGAAGAAATTAAAATTCAATAACTAAAGGATTGGGACATGTAATGGCCGATGCGTAATGTTGAATAAAGGAAACATGCGACTTGATAAGCTATCTCGATAAGCTCTAGGAACCTAAACTAGGGTAAATAAGTAGAATCTAAACCTAAAACTACCTAGAGGAACAATCATTCAACAATTAACCTAATGAGATAAGCTCAAAATCGACTAGACTACAAGCTGTTATAATCAGAGAAACCAACAGAAATGCAGACTTGAATAAGCTATCTAAAAGGATTTGAAGGCAAACATGATCTTCCTATAATAAGAACTAACCAATTCAGAAAGCATAAAACTTTTATCACTACAAATTAAGCTGAAATTCAGCTTTGTAAAAGCTGAATAGGTAAACTAGTTATGACAATGAATGTAAAAGGTTGTCACGATGAGCAAGTAGAACAGTAAATTCAAGCTAACTAACAATCACTAAAGTGCAAGTAAACTACAAATAACTAAACCATGATATCTTATAAGTTAAGAAAAAAAACTGGAACCTGATGATGTTTATGAAATATGCAAATGAGCAGCTATGTTTGGATAGTGCACAAAGGAACTTGACAGATTTTGAAAACTCCAATATTTGACATGAAAACTTAAAACAATGGTTTGAAATTGCTTCACAAATACTTTTGATACTAAGTAAACTGAAATTAACTCATAATATTCACTAAAAATTCAAAACTAAGCTACTTCCAAACACCCTTTAAAAACTGAACATACGCATATTAACTTAGAAAATAAGATGTAAACTGAAATGGATGATCAAAACAATCTTAAAACTCAACTTCAAGGCATCTTAAAATCATATTTAACTCATAAACAGATTTGACTTTCAATTTTTACCCGTATTGACTTTCATTGACTTTAGTGCAAAATGATGAAACAAGACAAATGTAAGCAACAATAAGCACACATTAGCTATAAAAAGCTTATGTGACAGTAAAAGTAGCTTATGAAAATTAGTTACACAGATAAATTCTAATAATGAACTTGAAATAATTCTAAAAACTGAAAACTGCACTTCTCATTAACAAACTGAAATACAAGATTAAAATTGAAATTACAATGATTAAATGACGATAAATTGGACGAAATTAAAGATTGGTAACACTTTTCTAAAAACTTGAAAATGGACAAAATGATCTTGTGGAGATGAGGGGTTTATATAGCGAAGAACTAAGCCTTGGGATGATTCTAGATCATGATTCTCACCTTGATCAAAATTCAATCACAAGTGGCACCTTGGATCTTGACACATCTTACCACCAATCACAAACTCCATTTAGCCAACGTGGCTCCTTGTGATGTCAATGATTCTGACATGGTGTCAGACGTGGCAACATCTTTTTAAGTACAATGAAAGATGTGGGTAAGTTTTGGGATGATCGGGGTAACTGGGGATGATGGGATTAAACAGTAAAAAAAATGGTTTATGTCTCGCTTTGGCTACCGGTGCATCTTGGTTGTATTTTTTTTTATTTTATTTTGACTTGTGGTTGGGATTGTGTAGACCGGGTTATGGTTTGCTTGGATAATAATTGGGAAAACGGGTGGGTTGACCGGGTTACTAATGGTTTGACCTAGTTGGATCATGGACGGGTAAAGGGATTTTGATGGGCTAGGTGTTAGTGTAAAGGATTTGGGCTTGTGATTGGATTTGTAGTTTTATCCAAATTAACAACTCATATAAAATCATTTAGGCATATTTGCAAATGAAAAGGGCCAAATATGTAATTTGTGAAAGGGGAAGGGTGAAAATGGGAAATGGATTATATGAGGGTACAAGGGTATATGGGGTAAATATGGGGAAGTTCAGGGGTCGTTTGTGTAAAATGATAAAGTGAAGGGTAAATTGTGATAAACTCCCAAATCATATCCCGTAATCCGTAATTTAATCTTTTAAGCACTAAAATCCCTGAAATAGCATCCCGGCATCGGCTTTTGCACTCTTCTTTCTCTCGTGCTCGGTTTCTCTTCGGTTTTGGCTTTCTTTTGTCTGTTTCATCATATCCGTACCTGCACATGCATAAACTCAAGAAACCAACAGATATTAGCAATAAACGGCTCTTTCTTGGTTATTTTGGGTCTGATTTGATAAAGAAATGATATGTGTTTTAGCACATATCAACATTCAATTTAAAAATGAAACATGGAACCCATCAAAGGAAAATTTAAATCTTTTTTCAATTTGGAAGGCTCAATCAGAAGATTTGTTTGGGAATAAGATGGTTTGAGTTGAGATATCTAGGTGCATGTCATGGTTAGGTGCATGTCATGGTTAGGTGCTACCATAGTACAAGATGAACACATAGGTGATCAAGATAATATGGAGGATAGAGTAGAAAATTCAAGCCCACTGAGTACGCCACAAATCATACCATCATTTGAGGCATACACACCGCCCGTGACTTACCCGAAAGATGTAGAAGAGACTATAGAAATTCCGATTGAGGTAGAACCTTTTGACCAAACAAAACTAGAGGAAATAGATTTGAATACTTGAAGTGATAACCTTTCTATTAGTTCTAGGGAAGTTTCTAGTGTTGATGAGTCGGATCCTCAACCAAAATCGTTACCTAATTTTCCATCCATAGATGTATAACTAGGAATTGAAGAAGGCCCCAATCCACCCATCAACTCATATACTCTGGGTAGTTTTAGGATGAAGGTATTATATCTTTTGACCATTAACATACCTCCTTCACCTCACGTTGTGTATTTCCATCCTAATGGTGTGTATCGCTACTATCACCCGCACTTAATCTTAAGTGTAGGGAAGACCTCCTTTATATCCGTTAAATAAGGGTACAGTCAAGCTCGTGACTCGAAAAAAAAACAAGCGCTTCTCGGGAGGCAACCCATGCATATTTATTTACTTGCTTTCTTTGCTTTTAATTTTATTATTAGGATGCTTGCATGCTAGCATTTAATTATGAACATTTACGTGATTGATTTATATGCATTATGCTTTCTTTTGCTTTTGACTTTGTCTCATTGGTGATTAAAGGTACTTTGCATGAAATAAGTGTAGGGAAGATCATATTTGGTTATTATGAACCTAAATTAATTATGTGATGATTTGTAGTTCAATTATTTGCATGTTATTAGTTTTATTTGTCTTTGTATGTCAATACTTGTGGATATGGTTTATGACTTTCTGTAGGAAATACACTTTAGAAAACAGGTTTTTCCTGTAAATTAAAAAAAAAAAAAATCAATACGAAACAAATCTGTCAGTTAGTCTCGATCACACACGGTTCGCACTGACCGACCACCATCAGAGTACGATTTTTGTTAAATGTCAAAAATTAACTTTTGAAAAATTTCCATAATTTCTTAAATGTCCAATTTTACTGCATGTTATTTGTATTTCATTCTACAAGTATCCTATCATTTAATTATTTTATTTTGTTTTTATCTCTAAGAATGGAATTACATCTGGTTGTGATTTTTATTTGTCCAGTTTGATGCTTTGGTTTGTTGTTTGGTCTTTCATTACTGGATTTGATTGTATGAGAATGATCTTTTAACGATTCTTGGATGAAAATTTAACCTTATATCTTTGTTTTCCATTAATACCGAGCTAATTAGGGGAACACTAGTTTCTTTTACCTCTTTTATTTTTCCCGTTATTATATTTTGATGCTTTTTAAGAAAATTGGGGACAATGTTCAATTTAAGTGTAGGGAGGCTGAAATGAACACCTTATAAACTAGTCACACATTTGCCATTTGTTTTGTTTTCTAGTAATTGTGTAATAAACTGAAAGAAATACTTGTAAAAGTAATTTTAGCACCAAATCCAAAATTGTTTATGACATTTACGGGTGAAACTTTAGTCTTAATAAAGCGTCTCATGGATATGAGTTGTATAGCTAGCACAAAAACCCTTCCACTTAAATTCCGCCCCAAAAATTTGAGGTTCGCCTATAGATATTTAGGAAAAAGCTTTTACCTTTAATGCTTATTAGTGTACCGGTAGTATATAGATTCTAGAACTTGATTGATCCGCAAAACCGCAAGTTTTATCACGCAGCCGCCACTCATGAATGGCCGACCGTAACAAACTTAAAACAAATTAAGCACAAATGCAATGAAGATCGAGAATATAGTGTTTCCCGTGTCGTTAAGTCCCAACGAAATGTGAGAATAGTCAAAACTAAAAGTGATCGGTAGGATTTGAACAGGAAAGGATTGTGATTTATTATAACTAAGGAAAAGTACATAAACTATGGGGCTTAAATGCAAATTAAAGAGAATTAAAAGATAAAAATATTAAATAAACGCTATCACTATTTGCAAATGATGTTTTTGATTTTATGTTTTATAAAACTAGAATTTAAAACTACGCGACGACAAATGAAAATGTAAAACTTACTCAATATTAATCCTAAAAATATGAAATGATATTTTTACAAACCTAATGATAAAAGAAAATATTTAGAAAAAGAAAATTATTTTTATAACTAATTATCTAATTATTATTAATTAAAAACTATTTTTAACTATTAAATAATAACCTAAAATACAAGAAAATATGAAATAAATCTAGAAAAATAAAATTATGACTTAGAAAAATCTAAAATATCAAAAGAGAATTTTCAAAACTATTTTTATATTTTTCTGATTAATTATGTATTTTCTATGAATTTTAAACTATTTAAAACTAATTAAATTACTTAAAAATACAATTTAACTAAGAAAAATTTGGAAAAATATTTTTTTGACTTTTTATATTTATCTAAACTTAAGAAAAATGAAAAATTATTTTTTTGAAACTTTTCTGAATTAATTGGAATAAAAGCAAATTAAAAAGACTTAAAAACTAAATTAAATGGAGAAAAATACCAAACAAGCTAGGAAAAATCTGAAAATTTCAGGAAAACTCTAAAATATTATTAGGAATCTAGGAAAAATGGAAAAACAGGTGCTTGTGTGGAGGAATATGGGACTGCAGTGGAATGTGCTTATGAATAAGCACTTGCAATAAGCCAAAGGAAAGCCAATAAGCACCAACTGTTTACAGAAGCTCTAATATACTATAAGTACTTAAAAACAACTTATCTTAACTGCTCTTAATCACTGAAACACCATTTACACAGATTTGATGAGTTGAGCAATTTGAGCTAAAAACAGTTTAAGGTACCATATTTAAGCTGAAGAATAAGCACTAGAGTAAGCTGGAAACTAAAAACCAAAAGAAGGAACTTAAACTAGACCTGGATGACTATGCTTAAACCAAAATCCAGGCTTTGACAAGCTCTATTGAGCTTGTGACAAGCTTGGATAAACTCAGATAATCCGCAGGCACTCGCTAACATCGAGTCAACAGCAGGCATTTGTAGGCATCTAGACAAACTAATTTGGAGAATCTAAAATTTGATAAAATCAAAAATGCTAATAAGAAATAGGACCAGTTGAAGTTATTGAATCCACAATTTCACATGATTAGGCTCAGAATTGAATCCAAGAAAATTCATCCCATTTGACTCAAAACTGGATTTTCAGTTTTTTGACTTTTGACAAGAAAATGGAAAGTTGACTTCCATGAGATTTGATCTAGATTTGTGAACTGAAAATGATATATAATGATGAAATAAAACTGAAGCAAGCTAGTTCTAAGATTTTTAAACACAAAACAAGTTTTTGAATTTCAAAAACACTAACAGTTAAGCTAATAGGATAGATTACATGTGATGTTGACTTTAGAGTATGCAGGCACAATTTGCTGACTCAAATGAGTTCAAAAGAGCTTAATGAGCATGAAACAATGTATCTCACCATCGAACTAACCTCAAATACATTTAAACCCACGATCCAAACACTACTTTAAACCATTGATAAGTAAATAAAATTGAGTTAATTCATCGATCCAACTTGTACCAATGATCGTCGAGTTTACATTACCTAAATACAACTATATAAACAAAGTTAAAACTAGTCTAAATCATAAATACGATACAAGCACAATTATGCAACCGAACTTAAACGAAATCGAGCTATCCACTCACATGTGTCCAATGGTATACAGTTAAACCAAACCCATAACGCTATTCTACTCCATTTCAACCCAAAACCAATCATCGCATCAACATAAACCAACCACCACCGCTTGAACCAAATCCTCTCTACGCTTGACTTTTGTTGACCATTTAAGATTTGAGTGAATTTTAAGATTGAAACAAATATAAGCTCACAATAAGCTATAATGACTTAAATGAACCTAATCAATCCACTTTAACAAGTTTAACTTAACAAGGCTTAATTTGGAATTTCAACTTTAAATTGCAAACTTGAGAATTAATGGTACAAACTTGAAACCGAGGTTGAAATAAGTTCAAACTACATTAATGAAACAGAATACAAGCTAGATTTTAACTTTTAGAAACAAACTAAGATCATTTGAATAAAACGACATACAAGAATTTTAAAACTAACCATCGCTTATTCTTGTTTCTTCTTCCTTCTTTATACTCAAAAGTCTTGCCATGTGTTTCGAAAGCACATCCCACCTCATTCGAGAGCCAATGGGAGAGTTTGAGCAATCTAGGTCCTTTTATCATTTTCAAGGAAAGGTGTAATTTGACATCCGCCTCAATTTTGGGTGTAATGGGGGTGGCTAGGTATGATGATGAGGAGGTGGTTTTGAAGGATAAGGTGATGGGAGATGGGTGGGAGTAAGGAATTGCAGAGGTGCAGGCAACTGGAGAGGAAGCAGGAGTGAGGAAAAGGTTCAGGTTTGACCGGTTGTTCGACCGGTTGTTTGACTAGGGGTCAAAAAGGAGGTCAAGGGTAAGGCAGGGTCAAAAGCAAGATATGGCGTGGGTCCAATTCTCATTTTGACAAGGCTTGTTTTGATAAGGACTTGTTTTGATATTCTCGCCAAACTAAGGACCAAAACTGTAATTTCTCCAAAGTTGTTACAAGGACCAATATTGACAAGTTCCAATAGTACAAGGACCGCTTTTGACATTTTCAATTTTCCAAGGACCAAACTTGACATTTTATGAAAGTTCGTGGACCTTTTTCGCCATTTGACAAAAGATTTATTCAAGGACCATTTTGACAATTTAAAATATTTCGTGACCTTGAATAACATTTTTCTTTATTTAGATTTACTGTGGACCTGCTTTTGACAACTTTTGAAACTGGGGACTAAACCGCCAATTATGCAAATTTGATACGCTTTTCACCGATTTTGATATTTTGCATTTAAAATACATAAAACACTTATTTGTGATATTTTATCATTTTGATGAATTTCGAGTGTTTTCGGATGTTTTTGCATTTAATTGGTACAAAATGATGAGTATTAGACACTCATCAATCCCCCACACTAAGATATTGCTAGTCCCCAGCAATGTTTTTGAGAAAATTAATGGATTTCATCTCTTTACCAAAAGCCATTACTCGAGTAGCCAAATGTTTCGGCTCAAGTAAGAACCCTGGTACACCGAGCAACTAAATGATTTTGAGCAAATCATCGCCTTTCAACGGATTTGATTTGTCTTTACCGTAAGCCGCTTGCTTCGGACTAGCCAACTCTTAGATAAATTATTAATATTATCTTTGGTGAGCTGACACCGATTATGGTTTTTCCAACGCCTTTACCACAAGCCATAAACTTACTGCCAGCCAACTCTTCACTTTTAAGGATATGGTGAAATAATACCATACAATTTTGGGCAAATTGCAAGTCGTCAACGGATTTGAGATATCTTTACCAAGAGCCGCTTGCTCCTCGGATTAGCCAATCCTATGCGGGTTAGACATGGTGGATCGACACCATTTTTGTGTTTAGTACATAGTACTTCCACTAAAAAAATTTAAAATTTGGCCATTTTGGGGAAAATGACTAAAAGGGTACATTTTACGATCAAAATTCGCTGAATTTCCCATCCCCACACTAAGATATTGCTAGTCCCTAGCAATGTTTTGAGAAAATTAATGGATTTCATCTCTTTACCAAAAGCCATTACTTTAGAGTAGCCAAATGTTTCAAGCTCAAGTAGAACCTTGGTACATCGATAACCAAATGATTTTGAGCAAATCATCGCCTTTCAACGGATTTGATTTGTCTTTACCGAAGCCGCTTGCTTACGGACTAGCCAACTCTTAGATAAATTATTAATATTATCTTTGGTGAGTGACACGATTATGGTTTTTCCACCGCTTTTACCACAAGCCATAAACTTACTGCTAGCCAACTCTTCACTTTTAAGGATATGGTGAGTGAATACCATACAATTTTGGGCAAATTGCAAGTCAATCGGATTTGAGATATCTTTACCAAGAGCCGCTTTGTCTCGGATTAGCCAATCCTTATGTGGGTTAGACATGGTGGACTGATTACCATTTGTTGTGTTTAGTACATAGTACTTCCACTAAAAATTTTAAAATTTGGCCATTTTGGGGAAAAAGGACTAAAAGGGTACATTTTACGATCAAAATTCGCAATTTCCCCCACACTTAGAAATGAATATTGTCCTCAATATTCAAAGTACCTAATGTTATGTCAAACATAGAACGAAAAGATAACATTTACTAGCTAAGTGTAAATACAACAATTATTCTCTTTTTAATATTTACAATTTTCATTCATTTTTAGATCTATACAACATGCTGGGCATCTCCCCCACTAGTGGTACACACGGTGAAAACCCGTGTTGCATGCTAACGTTTTTGATTACCGAGTCGCTAGCTTGACTCGAATTCCCGAATTAATTTGTTCATGGGAAGTAAGGTGGAAGAAACAATCTCCATCGGACTTTCATTTAAGATGTTTGGATAAACATTGAAGCACGTGAAAGTTCCACACCGATGAGATATATTCCCTACCAAGAATGATAAATGACAATGCCGGATCAAAATAGTGTCCTCATTCCCAAGGAGAAAAGGGAACGAGAAATCACACCATTTGTGAAAATGGAATAAAGATGTGCATCACAATGCAATCCCATTATTCATTAGTGAGGAGCAAATCACCATTTGTTAGATTTTAAGCTTAGACTTGAAGCTTTTATGGTGATTGGCAACAAAATTTCCGGAGGAGAGTCGAAACGGTTCTTTAATTAATGATTTTCAAAAAAGGATGTCTCCCTCCGAATCAGTAAGTATTGTCAATTCCCGGGATTGACTCATCACTAAGAAAAGCATCGACCTCCTTCCAAAGTTGTCATCTTCCTCATCCGGAGGAGAGAAGGAATGGAAGAGTCGGAAATGGGACAAGAAATGAGTGGATGATCATTATATAGAGATTTCTAGTTTCTCCAAGATCGCCTCGAATCAAAGAGATCATCGCCACTTTCGATGAAAGTGGGATCGATGCGAGTGAGTTCATTGGTGAACTCTCAAGAAGATGATCAAGATCGATCGCTGGAGTGATGCCTCAACATACTCGATGTTCCATAAGAAGCACAATCGTCGCTAAGATCGAGAAGTTATCAAAATGATCTTTGAACACTCAAGAGAAAAGGGATATCACACATATGGTCGAAAGTTCCTCGTGACTCTCTCGGATCGGGACAAGGTTCTCAACACTAGACTTTATGAATTCGTCCGATTCCTTTTCGTGAACAAAGGTCAAGATGCTCATCCCCATGTTCGTAGAGAGAGTGGGAATATCGTGTGATAACAATGATCGAGGGAGTTTAGAAGGACTAGCATACATATGTTTTATACTTTCCATTTGTTCTTCCGCTAGTAATTCCATCATAGTCTTTTCTCTCTCGATTTTTCATGGAAGGAATTTCAACCGATGAACTTGATGAATCTGCATAAAGTTGACTAATATCAAGGGTAACTTCATCATCATCGCCATCGTGAATGAAACGGAATCGAGAGCTAGATTTGGTCTTTTTTTTTGCAATTGATTCCTAATAGATTTTTCAAAGGCAACTGGGAATCTAATTTAGCAACCGTTCTTCGCCTAACAAAACTTCCATGGATTTCGATTTGGATTATCTTGGGATGTTTACATTCCTTCAAATCTTTCACTAAATCCAAAAGATCAAGGAGAAGATTTTGAGGAAGTGGCTCAGCCGAGGTAGTGCCTGATTCACTTGGTATTGTGGAGGTTGGTTATGATACGAAGAGTCGAATTGTTACAAGGAAATGGATTCCTTGTTTGACAATCGAGCTAGAGTAAGGACCTCCACAATACTCACAACAAGAAACCGATGCGGTTGTGAGTCATATGTGTTGTAGTCATAATTGTTATCGAACCCGCCATAGACAAGCGTGTTTCCGATTGACAATCGAACCGAGAGTGAACCACCACAAGACTACAACAAGAAACTGCTGAAGTCTCACAAAGGTGGTAGCCGATGGAATAAATCGGTTGTGTTATGGTAGGAATAGGGATCCCGGTTATGATGCACCTGCTTTCGATTCCACCATGCTACAACCGGGCAATTGCCACCATTATAAGGACCACCACACCATTGACAACCAAGAGGGCGAGGATAAGACATAGAAAGAATCAAATGTTTTCGTGAGGGTAGGGATGAAGAATCAAAGATGCAGAGGGTAAAGATGGATATTTTGGATTTTTGATAAACATTTTGTGAAAATAAGAAGAAAATATTTTGGTTTTTGATTTATATAAGAAAATATAAACATATAGATGGTATAAACAAAGAGTGAATATTCAAATCACTAACTGCTAAACGAAGACTATTAGCATCGCTCCCGCAGCCGGGCGCCTGTAATTTGATCCGTAAAACCGCTAAGTTTATCACGCAAGTCGGCCACTCGCGAATGGCCGACCAGAACAAACTTAAAACAATTTAAGCACAAATGTAATGAAGATCGAGAGTATAGTGTTTCCTGTGTCGTTAAGTCCCAACGAGTGGCGAGAATAGTCAAAACGAAAAGTGATCGAGAGGATTCGAACGGGAAAGGATTGTGATTTATTATAACTAATGAAAAAGTACATAAACCATGTGGGCTTAAATGCAAATTAAAGAGAATTAAAAAGATAAAAATATTAAATAAACGCTATCACTATTTGCAAAATGATGTTTTTGATTTTATGTTTTATAAAACTAGAATTTAAAACTACGCGACGCATAAATGAAAATGTAAACTTACTCAATATTAATCCTAAAAATATGAAAATGATATTTTACAAACCTAATGATAAAAGAAAATATTTAGAAAAGAAAATTATTTTATAACTAATTATCTAATTATTATTAATTAAAAACTATTTTTAACTATTAAATAATAACCTAAAATACAAGAAAATATGAAATAAAGCTATAAAAATAAAATTATGACTTAGAAAATCTAAATATCAAAAGAGAATTTTCAAAACTATTTTTATATTTTTCCGATTATTTATGTATTTTCTATGAATTTTAAACTATTTAAAACTAATTAAATTACTTAAAATACAATTTAACTAAGAAAATTTGGAAAATATTTTTTTGACTTTTTATATTTATCTAAACTTAAGAAAATGAAAAATTATTTTTTGAAACTTTTCAATTAATTGGAATAAAAGCTAATTAAAAAGACTTAAAACTAAATTAAATGGAGAAAATACCAAACAAGCTAGGAAAATCAAAATTTCGGAAAACTCTAAAATATTATTAGGAATCTAGGAAAATGGAAAACAGTGCTTGTGTGGAGGAATATGGATCAGATGGAATGTGCTTATGAATAAGACTCAGAATAAGCCAAAGGAAAGCCAATAAGCACCAACTGCTTACGTAAGCTCTAATATACTATAAGTACTTAAAACAACTTATCTTAACTGCTCTTAATCACTGAAACACCATTTACACATATTTGATGAGTTGAGCAATTGAGCTAAAACGGCCATGTACCATATTTAAGTCAAGAATAAGCACTAGAGTAAGTGAAACTAAAACCAAAAGAAGGAACTTAAACTAGACCTGATGACTATGTTTAAACCAAAATCCAGGCTTTGACAAGCTCTATTGAGCTTGTGACAAGCTTGGATAAACTCAGATAATCCCCGGTGCACTCGCTAACATCGGTCACAGACAGGCATTTAGAGGCATCTAGACAAACTAATTTGGAGAATCTAAAATTTGATAAAATCAAAAATGCTAATAAGAAATAGGACCAACAGTTATTGAATCCACAATTTCACATGATTAGGCTCGAATTGAATCCAAGAAAATTCATCCCATTTGACTCAAAACCTGATTTTCGGTTGACTTTTGACATGAAAATGGAAAGTTGACTTCCATGAGATTTGATCTAGATTTGTGAACTGAAAATGATATATAATGATGAAATAAAACCAAGCAAGCTAGTTCTAAGATTTTAAACACAAAACAAGTTTTTGAATTTCAAAACACTAACAGCTAAGCTAATAGGATGATTACATGCGATGTTGACTTTAGAGTACGCAGCACAATTTGTCGACTCAAATGAGTTCAAAAGAGCTTAATGAGCATGAAACAATGATCTCTACCACCGAACTAACCTCAAATACATTTAAACCCATGTGATCCAAACACTACTTTAAACCATTGATAAGTAAATAAAATTGAGTTAATTCATCGATCCAATTTTGTACCAATGATCAAGTCGAGTTTACATTACCTAAATACAACTATATAAACAAAGTTAAAACTAGTCTAAATCATAAATACAGATACAAGCACAATTATGCAACCGAACTTAAATGAAACCGAGCTATCCACTCACATGTGTCCAAACCGTATGCAGTTAAACCAAACCCATAATCGCTATTCTACTCCATTTCCAACCCAAAACCAATCACCGCATCAACATAAACCAAATCCACCATCGCTTGAACCAAATCCTTTGCACAGCTTGACTTTTGTTGACCATTTAAGATTTGAGTAAATTTTAAGATTGAAACAAATATAAGCTCACAATAAGCTATAACAGACTTAAATGAACCTAATCAATCCACTTTAACAAGTTTAACTTAACAAGGCTTAATTTGGAATTTCAACTTTAAAATTGCAAACTTGAGAATTAATGGTACAAACTTGAAACTGAGGTTGAAATAAGTTCAAACTACATTAATGAAACAAAATACAAGCTAGGATTTTAACTTTTAGAAACAAACTAAGATCATTTGAATAAAAACGACATACAGGAATTTTAAAAACTAACTACTGCTTTATTCTTGTTTCTTCTTCCTTCTTTTATACTCAAAAAGTCTTGCCACGTGTTTCTGAGCACATCCCACCTCATTTGAGAGCCAATGGGAGAGTTTTGAGCAATCTAGGTCCTTTTATCATTTTGGCGGAAAGGTGTAATTTGACCTCCGCTCGAATTTTGCAGGGGGGTGGCTAGGTATGATGATGAGGGAGTGGTTTCAAGGATAAGTGACGGGAGACGGGTGGGAGAAGGAATTGCAGAGGCGCAGGCAACTTGGAGAGGAAGCAGGAGGTGGAGGAAAAGGTTTGTGTTTGACCGGGTTGTTTGACTAGGGGTCAAAAGGGAGGTCATGGTTAAGGCAGGGTCAAAAGCAGATATATGGGTCCAATTCTCATTTTGACAAGGCTTGTTTTGATAAGGACTTGTTTTGATATTCTCGCCAAACTAAGGACCAAAATTGTAATTTCTCCAAAGTTGTTACAAGGGACCAATATTGACAAGTTCCAATAGTACAAGGACCGCTTTTGACATTTTCAATTTTCCAAGGACCAAACTTGACATTTTATGAAAGTTCGTGGACCTTTTTCGCCATTTGACAAAAGATTTATTCAAGGACCATTTTGGCAATTTAAAATATTTCAGTGGACCTTGAATAACATTTTTCTTTATTTAGATTTACTGTGGACTGCTTTTGACAACTTTTGAAACTGGGGACTAAAGCGCCAATTATGCAAATTTGATACGTTTTTCACCGTGATTTTGATATTTTTGCATTTAAAACACATAAAACACTTATTTGTGATATTTTATCATTTTGATGCATTCGAAAGTGTTTTCGATGTTTTGCGCTTAATGGTACACAAAATGATGAGTATTTAGACACTAATGATTTAGTGATGCATCCCGAGATCGCTAGTGAGATTGTATCTGTGATTAGAATTGACTAAATGATAAGAGACATTAGGATAACCCTTGTTTTAAACCTGTTTATATAATTACATTGGCTTCATTGGTCAAATAATTACCCCACACCCTTACTATATACTCATTTTTAGTACAAGATACCCCTAGTTAACCCCTCTGAGTCTATCCTTTTCGCGGCTCTCGTGATAATTCGGTGGATTTTGAAATACTAATTAAGAGCATTGTTTACATTCCACCCCCAAATGTTACACCTAAATCGCCTTAGCCTACCTTGTATGCACTCATATTTAGTGCGTTATTGTTACAATATGTTAAACCCTTAGTTAATTACCTAAGCTCATTACATGTTTGCTAAGTCGAGTCATATCTTGTAAATATAGTTTTGGGACGATTGGGACTCATGGGTTTAGTACTATTGTTTTGGAGTAATGAGGAAGAAAGTTAATTATTACCCCCAAGTACGTTAATATTTAAGTACTCCATATTTAATGATCTTCTTAATTCAGGTCATTAGTTAGTTTTTATTTATTTAAAAGTTTAAGCGTAGGGATGCAACTCTAAAGCCTTTGATGTATTATTTTGAGGATGGTAGAGCAAAAGTGTATGAAAAAAATTGAAAAAGAAGAGAAAAAGAAAAAAAATTGAAAAAAAGAATAGGAAAAAAAAGAAGAAAAGAAAAAGAAAAGTATACGGACTACCATCCCGCCTTTTATTTTCGTTTGAGTAAAAAGAGTCAAGAAAAAACACAAAAAAGAGCTTGAGTTGGTATGTCAAGCTTGGCTTAGCAATGCCACTTTGTACATGTAAATAACTTAGATGATTAGCTTGGCACCAATAAATTTCCCTATATCCACAAAACCTGTTTTGCTTACCCTTACACCTAACGTTACAACTATTTAAAGGAGATATTTGATAGTTTATCCTAGGTGCTTACCACAAAGCGGTGGAGTTTTGATCCTTTATCAAGCCTATGGTAATCTATGTGCTATGACAGGTTAAGAGTGTTTTATTTTCCCGTTTTCATACATGCTATACAACCTATACACCCGATAGATGAGAGAATCCAAACACTTTATGTGAGGTTTTAGTATGTAATATCCATGCTTGTTTTGGCTATTGAGGAATGAGTAGTGTTGTAAATTATCTTTAAACCAATGCTAAATTCCCCTAACTTGTAAATTGATTAGGATAAAGGCACATTTGCTTGAGGACAAGAAAATCCTAAGTGTAGGGATATTTGATGAGGTGTAAAAACATGCATTTTTGGGGTTCATATAACCTCTAAACTCGTACATATTCGATCATTTTTACCCTAAATCGTTTCTACTTGTTAGATACTTGAGAAGCAAATGCTAGAAATTGACGTGTTTTTGGTTCACTTAAACGAGAAAATGAAGAAAATGACCAAGTCACGAAAACGTCACAGAAAAGGAGTAGGGATGGCGTCAGGATTACTAAGTGACGCCGTCACTTGAAGAGCAACAAAGATAATGAGGTTATAATTTTATCAAGTGACGCTTCAGGCGATGGAGACGACCTCCTTCTGACGGCGTCAAGACCAAGATTACAAGGCTGACTGCGTCACAACTTACAGTGACTCCGTCACAAGCTGGATATGAAATTCACAACTTGAGCGCGAAGTACCTAATACTGTTTTGGCCATATATTTTGCATACGAACTCAGATTTGAGTCGTTCAAAAAATCACATGAAGAGGATCAGCAAATGTATGATTTGGTGAAAAAGGGGTCCTGACACCATCACTTTGAGTCGACAGAAAATCAGCCTATAAATATAACCTCAAAACTTCACCTTTTGTAAGCTCTAAACCCTAAGTCGTTATAGGGTTTAGGTAGGTGTTTTTCCATAAACTTAGAGGGTTTTAACATTCCATAAACATCTTGTAATAATTTTTTGATTCTATCTTAATTTATGTCTTCAATTATCATTATTGTTGTTTGTTCTTCATTGACTATGATTAGCTAATTCACCTAGTGTTTACCTATGATTGTATGGAACCTCTTAATGATTAATTAGATCTTGTTGATTTCTTATTGGTGTTTGTGTCTATCCTCATCAATTAAGGCGTGACATATTCAATATGTTTAGTTGATTTAGTTTATAATTCTTGCTTCCTACTGTCTCTTGTTTTGATTAGTTGTTATCGCTTTAGGAGTTGGAAAACTGGCTAGATCTTAGATTAGGTATATCACTAGCTTGATCATCTGACTAAACACTCCACTATAGTGATATAGTTTGTTTATTCGCTATATTTATTGCGTGAATTGCGGTCGTTGACATTAAGAGTCCTAATGAGTCCTTTCATTGGTAGAATTGCGGTCGCTAACATTAAGATTCTTAACGAGTCCTATACATTCATAGAGTTAGGGCATTTGGCATCTCCCTACCATTGACATTAAGGAGTACAATGCGTTAATTAGAACAAGGACGTGAAAATTCAGTACGTAGAACTGGATAGCTAGCGAGGAGTAATACATCATAGAAATGGATAGCTAGCCTAGGAGGATTGTAAAATTCTTGTGTTTACAGTTATCTACATCAAAAGGCGGATTTCGAAGCTACCGTACTAGCTTGGACCGTTTGTAGGTCAAGGGCCATGCGGCTAGAACCGGAAATTGAGATTCTCGTTCTTTTCCCCAACCCAAAATATCCAAATTCTCAAACTATTGATTAGTATTTTGAGACAAAAAATTAGACCCTTGGTACCTTCTGAGCTCGCTATTGGGGGTGTTACCTTGAGCTTATTTTATATTTTCATTTCTTAAAACATTATATAGTCGAATTGTTTCGTCATTACCATGAGAAGCCGAATCTTGGTTCCTATCATGAGTATGTGTTGAACTTGAGCCATATTTTGTTAAATAAACTTTAAACATTTTGTCAAAAGCCTTGTTAAAGCGAGTACATTGTTTTATTATATAGTTCAGGTCTTCTTCTAGCATACCCAAATCATAAGAAATGTTAGCAATTAAAGTCTCAACCACGCTTTGTTTTAGAGTAGGGCTGAAAGCGGCGACACAAGTTATAACGGGAAGCAATTCTTTAAAATGTTTTTTAAAGTTTTCTTTCATTGGTTGCACCATATTTCAAATAATTCGCCTCCTATTTCAAAGTTGTTTATTTTTTAAAGTCATTAAACAAGTTCTTTTAAAACCAAACAACTTGTAGGATAGTAAACTCCCGATAACAAACAAGTAGCTTTTTTAAAAGCTCCAAGTATATTCGAAACAAGTTGTATAGTATGCCAACTTGACTCTGGATAAGGCGTACCCCAATTACCTTGTGCAAGGTGGTTGATGCAGGTTTTACTGACCAGGTTTTAATATTTATATTGTCTCGTTATACCTATGGTTCACCCTAACGCACTAACGGGCAAAGTGTACCGTGTGTGTGTGTAGTATTCGTGAAACCGAGGTCGTCCCAAGAGCTATGTGCGGATTATAACTAAGTCTAGGTGTCATGATTTTAATAGGTTGAAATGATAATTAAAACTAAAGACAAGGAAATACAAGATAGCAAGTAAAGGCAAGGTTGTGGATCAACAGAGAGTGTGCTAACCTAGTTACTCATCCTATCGTTGTTTACGCTTAATTACTTCCACCACGCTGTGGGAGTAAAAGTCGCTTGGACAACATTTGGTCAGCTCGTCCCTAACCTATCGCCAAAGGTTTCCACCGGAGATCGCAGACCCGTTGAAAGTCCAAATTGCTTTTAATCCCCAAGGCAAGTCATTAGCACCGCTACATGCAAGATTCATAATAATGAGTGCCCGGTGCTATCATCTTAAACACTCATCCCTTACTTTAAGTTCATCCAAACGGTAGGTGATCACTGGTCAAATCACACAAGTGAAGAAGGGTCGTCATTGGTCATATCTTACCTTCCCACTCCGCCTACCTACTTAGGGTCACTGGTCATATCTCCTAAGTAACTTGCCACCACCGCCATTCAAAACCATCAAACAAGTGGTAGCTACCTACAAACTATGCATGCATACACTAGAAATAATTATACGGAAGCAATATAAACATAAACAAAACAATTATGAATCATAACTAGGCTAGCAACAGAGGTGCTTAGTTACCATATTAACTAAAACAATCGATTCAATGTTAAACATTACGAAATACATGAATTGAAAGTAAAGAAAAGATAAAATGCCAATGCTTATCGTAGGGGAGTGATTTTTCCCTTGAAGATGGCTCCGTATGCTCCCTAAGATCTGCCTTCAACCTTCTACTCACCTTCACTGATGTTGTGTGTGAAATGTAATGATTAGAAATGATGGAATTTGAGCGGTATTTATAGGCCAGATCTTGTTACGGCGTAACTTAAGTTATGAGTTATGCCGTAACATCCATTTCTTCGTAATTTGCTCTTGAAAAGCTGGTTACGACGTAACATCAAGAATGGGTTACGCCCGATCTTCAATAAATCGTGGTTACGCCGTAATTGTGGAATTAGTTACGTCAGAGCTTTCAAATGCGCAGAACCTCATTTAACCTAATTAGTTACAAGTAATATTGGGATGGAGTTACCGCATCTTCCGCTTACTTGGTTTTCTCGGGCCACGCTCACGGCGCAATATGAGAGGGAATTACGCCAGTAACATCTTCAAAATTAGCATACTATCATATATCTTCAATAAACTCTCCAAACCGCGCCCTTTAGCTCCAATGCTCAGAAACTTACCTAAAATTTAAATATAGAGGAAAACAAGCGTGAATCCATATAAATGATATAAACTACGAGCATTATCGGGAAATTGACACTTAATATTTAGGATTATTTGATGTTATCAATATCCCCCACTTGAACTCTACTTGCCCTCAAGTAGACCTTATTAGATAGATTTCTAAAAGATATCTCCCATTACCGGAAAATATAAGTTTACAAATCCCTTATGCTAGAATAAAACAAAGCCGAACACTCACCTAAATGAGAACAAAACACTCAAATCTCTCAACTATTCTAAGTGTCAATTTCGGTGATCACCATCGCATACCATAGCATGTATTCTCATCAAAAGCTTGGCGGTTACACAAATCTCCACCACTAGAGTTAAGGACAAAAAATTGTCAAGGCAATATGGGTAGACACGATAAAGGTTAAGGGTGATTTGTCATTACTAACATGTCACGGAAAAGTAGACAAAATCAATGATACATGAACAAATCCATGGCCAAGACACCAAAGATTGCTCGGTGCACCACCTAGACACGCTTCATGACTAAATGGTAGGATAAGACATGGGATAAAATTGGTGTAAAATAAAATCAAGCAAATAGTCTAAATCTATAACCAAGTCATCACCACTTACCGTTCGTCCAAAGTTCAAGTTTCGAAGTTAGGAAACTGGATCATGATAATGCTAGGTGGATGTGCCATTAGAGGACGTCATGATGGGCACATTACCAACTCCATTCTTCAAATGTGACCGAGGTGGCCTCCTCGATACTAGTCTATAGTAAGCTCATAACAATAGTGCTTAAAACTTCGCACTTTACAATCGAATGAATAACAATAACTTTTTTTTTTCCGAATCTCATCTTTTCTTTATTTAAGCAAACATAACATCCCCCCACTTGAGATGAACAATATGAGAATTTGGGGGGTCTTCAATAATCTTTAAGAATATGTCGTCGATGAAAGCTTGATTCCCGAACCTTTCCACTTGAACCTTGAACTTAGGGCAAGTAATGACTTCCCAATTACAAATAAAGACTACAGGTAGGTAGGGTGTGTAAGGTGTAACGAAACAATATGTGGGTGGACAAAATGAAAGGAATGACTTAGATGGGTGTATCTAGGGTATCCGCACTAAAGGTGAGTGCAACAAAGGGTTTATAATGGGGTCGAGAAGTCGAGCCGACTAATCGATAGACACACAATGATGGGCTATTAGGGTGATAATCCTATAATATTGCCTTCTTAAACCGAAAAGTCCAAATACATCGAGCTAACTCAACATACCTCGCCTATGGTCTCGAAATGATGTAAAGGCCAAGTTCTAAAGTTTACAAGCTACCCAAGACACTCATAATTTGGTGGATTTGGGTAAAAATTTGGAAACGGATAACCTAATCTCACCATATAATATCAAGGGTTATAATGTGCTCGCTAAGGTCTAATCTAGTTAGGTTAAGAAAACATGTCAAAATTTTAAAATAACATAATTTTTCAAAATAAACTAGAAAACGAGGGCAAAATAAAGTTCAAGAAACAATTCTACCCCGTCCCCCACTTGAAATGTACAAAGTCCCTTTGTATTAAGCTAAATAAAGGTGAAAAGTACAATTAGCGAGAACTTCCCCGAAATTTGCTCCAAAAGAAAGAAGGCCCATTTAAAAGAATCGTGCCTTCAGACAAGCATCCACGAGCAAACTTCAATCCTCGAAATCACACTCACCGACAAGCATAATTCTAAAAAAGAAAAATAAAATGAAAAGAAACCTAACTCACTTTCGTAGGAATCACGGTTGCATTTAGCGATGCAACAAGTTTATTAAACCACTTGGTGTCCCAAGTGGACGAGTGTAGTCTTGTGAGGGCTTATAGGGAACATACCTACAAAGTTCATTTAAAAACTAATACAAGGTTATTGCATTTAAAAAGAAAGAATGTTACAGAGATAGTTACGCTGCCTCCCATAAGGAGTTACGCCAATTAGCAAAACTTGGCGACGCTAAAGGAGTGTAGCTACGGCGAACTGCTGCATGGATTACGCCGTGATTGGTAATGCTCTTAGAAGCTATCGAAGTATGTTATGGCGAACCATAATAATGAGTTACGCCATAACTATGGATAGATCGTGTCCTCGCTCAAAGATGTTGTAGCAACTTTTCTCCATTTTCCCGCAAAATGGTTAAAACACAAACCCAATGTAAATAGAAATAAAACAAATGAAAGGGATAATTCGGGTTGTCTCCCGAAGAGCACTTTTCTTTATTTATGAGTCTTTAAGTTAAACTCAAAGCCTCGGGGCTTTATGGTGGCCTTTGGACTTTGCCAACTTCCACCGTTACTTGGCGGCGACCATTCATCCATTCGATAAAAAATCTTTTTTTGGTTGTGTTGTTGATGCTACATGTACCAATTTTTTGCGAGAGCCACTCATTGAATGATAAACACGACTTTCCGTAGTCGTCGTCTTCAATTATAGGATCAACCGTAGCACTTATGTTTGATCTTTCATCATTGGTCATTTTATCAATGAGGTGATATTCATTGTAATCGTGTTTTAACTGTTTCATTAATCTCGTATTGATGTTCGAGTCTCCAAATCTTACCTTGCACCAATCTTCAAAGGATAAATTTCTGAATTTCATGTCGTGTCTTTCAATCTCGTGAGAGCACGTCCATTCTTCCACCTTTATATTTTCATCACAAAATTCACGAAAAGGGTTACACGAGGGCCAAGCTTTCATTGATCCATCATTATAGCGAAGCAGTAATGTTTGTTAGGGTTCGGAGTTTCCTTAATGCCCCCAATTAGGATAATTTTTTCCTGTTCCTGTTCACAACTATCAAAATCTTGCCTACAATTGTTAGCTCTTAAGTTACAACATAAAGGCGGGTCGAGCGACTGAACATTGACAATATCAACTTTATTTGAAATTTCTAATCTTGGATTCAATTGTTCCTTCATGCCGAAAGTGATCTGCTCCCTTCGGGGCCCCAAAGAAATTTGTTTTTTCAAAGACCTTATATGTGCTCGACAAGTGGCGTGAAAGGCCTTCCAACAATTGTTGCAAGTCTCCTGCTTCCCATGTCAAGAACTACAAAATCAAGAGGAAAGAGGAATTTATCAATTTTAGGAGAACATTGTTAACAACTCCTTAGGTACAACTTTAGAGGAATCACCATTTCAATCATCATTGTTGTTTCTTTTAAATTGGTAAGTTTTATTTTATCAAACCATGAGGTAGAAATAAGGTTTACCCCAGCCCCAAATCGCCTAAAGGTGAATGTTAAGATTGCCGATAGTGCATGGTAAAAGAAAACTTTCTTGATAGAGTTCATTCTCAGGAAGTTGGCTTGGCAGGTCCTTGTCGTCTTCAGATTTGTCATCTTCCTTTAAATAGTTGATCCCGCAAAGATCATTAGTGACAGAAGAGGTGCACTGTTCTTCCTTCGGTTTATCTTGTGCAAATATGGCTTTGCATGCAATGGCTTTACTGGTTTCTAATTTTTTAGCTAATTGCCCAATTTGGGTTTTGAGGTTTTTAATTGCGGCATCTTGGTTCCGCAAATTCATGTTGGTGTCCTCCTTTACCTTGACAATCCATTCTTTGATTCTATCACTTTTCTTTGTTGATTCTTCGATATGTTTATGCATTATTTCTTCGAGGCTTGGTCTAGGAGGATTATTGTTGATTCTAGTATAGAACCCTGGGAATTTTTCTTGGTACCTGGCCCCGTTACCGTTGTATCCGTTGAAGGGACTTCCACTTCCATATTTTACTTCTTCAATCCTTTTCACTTCCTCGTTAGCGAGCACTCCTTGGTAGTGGGAGTGCCATTGTGTTCGTTTCATCCAACTTGTATGGTATGCACATTTTCCTTGAGCTTTTTGATGTCCCTTCCAAGACTCTCTAATTTATTTTTTATTGCTGCAAGGCCTTCTATATTTCCACTCTTACTTCGAGTGCTCCCTCCATTGTGCCACTTGTGAGAGTGGTCAGCCATCTTCTGAATAGTTTCAAGAGCCATTGTTGGAGTCATTCCAGGTATTGGTCCTTGAGAATTGATCATTTGCCTTGAGGATATGTTTAGACCCTTATAAAAGACGATCACCTTTTGCTGGCTGTTGAGGTCGTGAGTGGGGCATTTGTACAATAATTCGTTGTACCTTTCCCATGCCTAGTACAACGTTTCATCACCCTCCTGCTTGAAGTTATGGATTTCTTCTAATTGATTTGCAATCCTAGATGGAGGAGTGACTTTGAATGAAATATTTTTAGGACCGCCATTGTTAACCGTCCTGCAGTAATCGATCAACCCATCTTTTAGCGCCCGATGAGAGAAATAGGAACACACGTAGCATGACAATATCGCTTGAGACTCTTGGAATTTTGAATAGTCGACAATGTATTCCACGTTGTCCACATGTTCGCGAGCATCATCGGTAATGCTTTCGGAGAAAGGGTTTGCACGTAACTCCCTCATAAATTGAGGTTTGATCTCGAATTGAGCATCTTCGGCAATGGCCGGCCTAACGATCCCCGGTCTTTGTTCTTCTCTTGTCAACGCCAGATATTCCTCAAGAGTAAGGTCATCAATGTTGACAACCTCCATAGTACCTGAAACTTGAAAAGAGATCGTGAGAAATTTAGTAAATTAAAAACAAAACAGAAATAAAAGACTTAATGAAAATCCTAATATAACTCCCGAAGAACGCGCAAAAACTTGATGCAGTTTTCTTGACTAGGTTTTAATATTTATATTGTCTCGTTATACCCATGGTTCACCCTAATGCACTAACTGGACAAAGGTACCCGGTCGTGTGTAGTGTAGTATTCGTAAAACCGAGGTCGCCCCAAGAGTTATGTGTGCGGATTATAACTAAGTCTAGGTGTCATAGATTTTAATATGTTGAATCAATTAATTAAAACTAAAGACACGAAAATAAAAGATAGCAAGTAAAGGCAAGGGTTGTGATCAATAGAGGATAAGTGTGTTAGCCTAGTTACTCATCCTATCAAGTTAAGTTTACATTTAATTACTTCCAATTACTTCAAGTGGGGGTAAAATTCGCTAGGACAACATTTGGTCAGTTGGTCCTAACCTATCAGCAAAGGTCTCCACTGGAGATCGCGAGTGACCCGTTGAAAGTCCAGCTTGTTTTAGTCCCCAAGGCAAGTCATTGGCACCGCTACATGCAAGATTCATAATAATGAGTGCTCGGTGCTAGCATCTTAAACACTCATCCCCGACTTCTAAGTTCATCCAAACGGTAGGTGATCATTGGTCAAACCGCACAAGCGAAGAAGGTCGTCACATTGGTCATATCTTACCCTTCCCACTCGCCTACCTACTTAGGGTCATTGGTCATATCTCCTAAGTAACTAGCCACCACCGCCATTCAAAACTACTCAAACAAGTGGTAGCTACCAACAAACTATACATGTATACACTAGAAATAATTATACGAAGCAATATAAACATAAACAAAACAATTATGAATCATAACTAGGCTAGCACCGAGGTGCTAGCCATATTAACTAAAACAATCAATTCAATGTTAAACATTACGAAATACATGAATTGAAAGTAAAGATAAGATAAAACGCTAATGCTTATCGTGGGGAGTGATTTCTCACTGGAGATGGCTTCAGATGCTCCCTAAGATCCGCCTTCAACCTTCTACTCACGCTCACCGATATTGTGTGTGAAATGGGATGACTAGAAATGATGGAATTTGAGCGTATTTATAGGCCGTAACTTGTTACTACACTTAAGTTAAGAGTTATGCCAGAACATCCATTTCTTCGTAACTTGCTCGAAAAGTCGGTTACGCGTAACATCAAGAATGAGTTATGTCGATCTTCAATAAATCGTGGTTACGCCGTAATTGTGGAATTAGTTACGTCAGAGCTTGCGCGCGCGAACCTCATTTAACCTAATTAGTTACCACGTAATATCGGGATGGAGTTACGTCGTAATCTTCGCTTAGTTGGTTTTCTGGGCCACGCTTCTGTTACGGTGTAATGTGAGAGGAGCATACTATCATATATCTTCAATAAACTCTCCAAATCCTCGTCTCTTTAGCGCCAATGCTCGTAATTTACCTGAAAGTGAAATATAGAGGAAAACAAGCGTAAATATATATAAATGATATAAACTACGAGCATTATCGAGGGAAACTGACACTTAATATTCAGGATTATTTGATGTTATCAGTGGTCATGAAACATTTTTAAAGTACCTTTTTGTCGTAAAGCACATTTAATCAGGTTGCAAGTGGAATTCCATCGGGTAGTATGTCCCAATTCGGACCTAACCAAAGGACATTTGCATCGGTACAAAATTCAAATATTTATGATCTCGAGCATTACTAGTACTAAAAATATCTTTTATATTGGCGGGATAACATTTAACCCGTCTTGCATAACCAAATTAATGATATGTGCTACACATCGACTACGAAAAAAGACACCGCCGCAAATCGGTTTATATTTTAGTTTTAATTGATCAACCGCAATGATTTTGTTCGACGCATTAACGAAAGATATAGCAAAAATCTGTTCTTCTAAATTATAAGTTTTGATGACAAATCTAAAATAACATATGAACTATAGCCGGTTGGGGGTATCCAAACAATTCTAAGGCACTCATATGCTTCATCATTACCCATGTTTTGGAATTTACCCATTGTGCTGTAACACCAAGATACAAATCCGGGGAAGCATGTGGAGCCGTCCAAACATCACACGCTAAGCTTACACCGGTTTCTAAGAATTGAAATCCTAAAATCATTTCATTTTTAGCTACTTTCCACATATTTATACAATCACCTATTAGTGTAGTGCGACTTACATCGCAGATCGAAGTTGAAGCATTTCTTGGATAAGCGAGGTCATTCGCTTATTGTCGAAGTGGTCAAAAAGCAAGCTTTCTTGAATCATACAGCGCGTCATCCTTTCCCGAGCACGAGTTGCCTTGTAATGCCACAATGATCCATCATTCCCATTGTTGTTTGACTAGAACCCGATGTGGCTTTCACCACGAGACAACTTTTCAACATATGATTTTTCAACAAAGTATTCCCGTCTTCTTTGAAAAAAGCCCCGCATTTCTTACATCTCGCTTTTCTCGGACAGCTTGACATCACACATAAATCGTAGTCTGACCAAATCGCCAGGTTTCTATTCGTCTCTTTGATAGCCACCATTGTAAGATTGGTTGACGAATCCCCAACACCAACGGAAGATTGAGATTGCCCACATCCAGATGCTATTTTTTGAGAGCGTTTTTGAGAGTGTAATTGTGTTTTTGAGAGTGTGATTTACCTTCAACAACCAACCCCTTATATACTAGTAATGGGGTGTCATTTTGGTAATTTAAGACAAAAAGGGTTAAAAAACGATCATATGACCTTTACTGCTGGGGTTGTTGCTGTTTATGTTTAAACCGGCTTTTTGACCAATCCGGTTTAAACCGGTTTCAAACCGGTCAACAACAAAATAACCAATTTACAATCCAACGGTTTGATTCTGCTGAAACCAGTTTTCCTTAAACCGATTTTTGGAGAAACTGGATTTTGATTTTTTAGACGGATTGGATCAATTTTTGTTTTTTCATGTTCACCTAGAATTAAACAACTCTTCTAAAGTCTACAAGATGTAAGAGGTTCAAATGGGAAGACTTGCGTGTTAATGCTTAGTATTTTATAGTATCTATACTACTTATAATAGAGGAATGAATATCTCTCCTTATAGTGTTAAAATTAAGACTTACAAAATATAAAACCTATTGAACAATACATAATGCACTATTAATGATGTTTCTCATCAATCTTAATTTTAAGACTTACAAGTCTTAAAGCTTAATGTACAAAATACAAAGCACTATTAATGTGGTCAAGATATATTTAAAGTAGTTAATTAATTAACTGGTCAATAAATACAATTAATACAGTTATTAAAACACCCCTTACACAAGAAATACAAATTATCAAGCATATTGTACAACCAACTTAAACATAATTCATGCATTAAAATGTCACTAATACAAATAATAAAGAACAAGATACAATATTCAGTTCTCGAATCTGCAATACCAATGGGCCTGAGTCCGAATCGGCACGATCCAAACGGTACGCCTTAAACGGGTTGAGCCCGAGCGGCACGAGGCCAACAGACTCGAGCTCGAATCAGCACGAAGCTAAACGAAATTTTGAACCAGAATTTATTATCAAACGTAATATAATGGGATAATGACAAAAATCGATCGAACTCGACACTTTTTACGATGTACAGAATTAACTATTTTTTCTTATTTGTGTATCGAACTTTCAAAATTCGATTATTGTGTGTATTTTAGACCATTTTACCCTTAATTTTTTCAAATTTTGAAGGATAAAATGGTCATTTTACATGGCGTAATAGTCACAAAATACAACATAATGATCGAATTTGAAAGTTCAATACATACAATAAAAAAAATAATAGGCTTATACACAATCACATAAAGTTGTCAAGTTCAATGATTTTTTGTCATTTAAACTATTTATTTCGGGGAAACTAAAATACACGATTCACCGGAAAATTTTATTTCGCAGATTCGCCGCCGCAACGCGTGAACCCCGCATTAAATGTCACTAATACAAATAATAAAGCACATTATATAGATATTCAAGCCCGAACGGTCAACGGGCAAATGGGCTTAAGCTCCGAATCGGTGCGGGCCAACAGTGCTCGAGTCGAACGGGCATGGGCCAAATAGGCACGGCCAAGCAGCTCGAGTCCGATCGGCACGGATAATCGAAATTTTGATATCCGTAAATTTATCATTAAAAGAATATAATAAACTAAAATACATGATTTATTTAAAATTTTATTTCGCAGATCGCCAACGCAACGCCAGCAGACTGCTAGTAACAATTTATTAGGGAATCAAGACGATGTAAGACCATAATTTTGGTTAATATGGCGTGGACTCACATGTGTAACATTGCAATCTTGGTGTCAGAAACATTCCATGTACAAATTTGATAGACGAATTAACAATAAGCTTTCTAGGCTTATCCTAACATGTCCGTGGTTTTGAGATATATATATTACCGGGTAGGCGCCTCATTAATCAAAATAAATTTTGATAGATTGTACGAAATTATATAATAAAGATTTCGTTAAATAATATTATATATAAAGTCACCGCTTATAAGATATAACGTAATTATTATCTAAACGTTCTAACATATTACTTATTTAAAATATTTTCTCATCTAAATATTTTTTTCGTGAAAAATACGCTCACACACGATATAATCATTAACGGACAAACTTTGAGGCCTAAAAATTTTAAAGCTAAAATCATTTCAGACACCCTAAAAACTAACCCGATTATCGCATTGATTAACATGACTAATTTTTACGTGAAAAATCTCATAATATAAAACAGATAAAGACTTGTAACAAGATTATATATAAATGTTATGAGTAAGAATTAGTAATCTATTTGTCAAACATTAAATTGTTTAAACACAATATTAATCATGTCAAATAGGTATTTCAATCATTTTTCATATATCACCCGGCTACAATATGTACATGTTTTTCACATGTTGCTTGAGCTTCTAATAAAACTTTCCTTTTTGGCAAGGTTTCCAGGCCATAATTACAACAAAATGAGATCATGCAGTAATTAAACGGTGATTATGTCACCAAAAACTGAGAACAATGAATGCATGATGACATAAAAACAAAAAGAGTGACACGTACGACTCATAAATGAAAACTAAATTAGTTGACCGATAAAGATGGCCTAGTTTACAAAATTCATTTTTCTTCCAGCATCGATCCAAAATTTGTCTAAAATATCAAAGACGAAATGATACGGAGATCTATCCGGGCCCTGTATTTCAAGAATTAGATATTGTTGTCTGATGTAAACAACTTTTTTCTACGTCCTACTCTTCAACTAGAGGATTCGTTAGACCGATTGGACAGCTTTCCTGAGCGAGGAAGGAAAGAAGGAAAGACATAAAATAAAGCAAGTAACCCGAAACCCTTCTGTTTCATTGAGATAAACAAAATTAACGAAACAATAACACATTCCAGATAAACAAAATTGCTAGCTCCTGAATATGAGATTTATATGTTTGTATTAACAAGACGGAAGATCATCTATTTGTCTCTTACATGCTACCAAAGTACCAAGTAAGGATGAACCCCCTACCACTGTGAAAGACGTTTTGAAGTGGCGGGGCCTCTTCAATGTTGATATTTCCTGCATTGAAGACACAACCAACCTAGTGAGTAAAGACAAGCACTTAATTAAAGCCTAGCTTCACGCTCTTGTTGGTGTTGTAGGGCAAACTACTCTATGGCTTATTTGAAAATTGGAAGTATAGAAACAAATTCACGTTGCAACTAGAAGATCATATCTAAGACCGAACTTCTTTTCAACTACGTCAAACTCTTTCCTTATTATTGGATTAGCATTAGACATAAGAACTTTCCTTTTAGTTGATTTAACTGATTTGATAACTCGTGTAACACCTATTGACACAGTCACACAGGATGCGTGTGAATTTAGAGAAACCTTAATCTAAGGACAGATAAACGAGACGCATATCAAGGAAATAAAACTCAAATTAAAGATAAACTCTAAAACTCAAAGTTTATTTATTTATTTTTTTGGGTAAGGGAGTAATCCTCCCCAGAAATATATTAACCAAATAAACGCTAAGACAATTGATATGAGTCAATCCTATATCTCACCGTTACATAGGCGTAAAAGTTCACATAACAAGATACTTCCTATTTTCTAAAATAAAACAAACCACTACTCAAACGACAACATACGCCACAACGAAATAAAATTACCTTGTGACTAAACTTTGTGCCATACATGACATTCAAGGCATCCAAATTCTCAAGATCACGAACCTGCTTTCGCGATAGTCATCAAGTCATAGTCATCATACTCATCTTCAAACCTTGTCCACCACCAAATATATTAGCAGACTCATCAAACCAAGAAGAACAACCTCATCTTCGTAATCGACACCTCAATCTCTCTCACTTTAAAAAGGGTTAATTCTCTTAGTAGAAGAAGTAGACTGAATAGGTTGACCATCATCATCCACAGAGTAGCTTTTCAAGCTTACCAATTTTCTCAACTATGGGAGTAAAACTCAAAGTTTACTACTACTCAAAAACTTAATTACACCGATAATGAACCCAATATTTATAAGGTAGTGAAACTTGCAACAAAAAAAAACCCAATCAAAGGTAAAACGACCTAGATAAATAATAGAAGAATTCTCGAATTGTCACTACTATGGCGTGAGGTAGACTTCCGCCTAAGACGTAAACAAGCCAAGAAAATAACCAAAATAGTCTCAGAACATATACTACGTAGGTAAGGTTTTAGCCCGATGTCAGACAAAACGATATACGCTTTCTTGACCACGAATCTTGTCCCATCCTTTTCCTTCACTTGAAATGAAGTCACCCCCAGTTTTCACCATCAAGGCTTCACCTACCTTAAACTTCTTCTCATGATTAACTTTATCTTTGGTAGATTTATGCTTCACATTAACTCGAAAACCTTCAACTTCTTTGACACGCCTACCACATCCGAACGATCAACCATGACCCTTTAGTAACTTCGGACTCGAAACTTCATCTTTAAGATCATTCAAAACCCTAGAATTCTTTGTCTTCTATGTTACTTCAGTCGATGCTTCTATATTAGTCCTATTAACTTCGACAACACATGGATTATCAACTTCAACAATGATATCAAATTTCAACGTCTTTTCTTTAATCTTCACCTCAGGATTTGGTAATTGTGGTTTTACCTTGGGTGGAACCATAACAATTCTCCTTTCTTGCCATGACAAAAAGTAAATTTTTTTTTGAAGATCATACTTACCCTTTACCTCACATTGCCATGATTTTTCAAGCTAAATATGACATTCATCAATATCATCCACAACACAAAGTACTTCCTATTTATAAAATTTCCGATAGTTACCTGAACCCAATAAACTTGGTAACCTTCAATTGGACAAATCTCCTTAGTAATTTTAGGAAACC
Source organism: Chrysanthemum lavandulifolium (assembly GCA_022545495.1). Lineage (NCBI taxonomy): Eukaryota > Viridiplantae > Streptophyta > Magnoliopsida > Asterales > Asteraceae > Chrysanthemum > Chrysanthemum lavandulifolium. The sequence goes on along the minus strand of CM040241.1, from coordinate 256,564,602 downwards.
TATCAATGTTCTTGAAACCAAATTATTTATACTACAACCATCAATAATTAAAAAAACATGTTGAAATTGATTAGAATTTTTGAATGATAAAACTTGGTTTTAAGTAATCGGTCTTCCATTTTCATTCTTTTCTCCCACTCATCAACCCTTCTATTGTCGAACGCAGATTAGTTGCTTGCACAATTGCCTCTAAAATCGCCTATAGTTGGACGAATTATTTACCCTTCTTGTTTGCAACCCTCGCGATTCTTGTGAATTAATGCCCCACCTACGACCTAGGACGTGGTTCTTCTAGCATAGTATAACAGTTGTCAAGTTCTTTAATGATTTTGGTAAAACCATGATCCATGTAATCTCCAGACCATACCCCACCAACAATATGGGTTTTGATAACATATACACCATTCATTATCTATGATACTAACAAGCTATAGATGTTAACTGACGCAGAACCTTCTACACTAGTTACCACTAGGATACTAATTAACAAGCTCTAATGCCAACTAACACAGATCGCGAAGCGACTTTTGATAAACCCTTATCCAAAAGTAGATAAACGAGTCGCACCTAAAAAGAATAAAACCCAAATAAGAGATAAAACTCTTAAACTCAAAGTTTATTAATAATCAAAAACTTAATTACAATGATAATGAGTCCAATATTTATATGAAAGTGAAACTTGCACAAAAGAAACCTAATTATAATAAAACGACATAAATAAAATAATAGAAGATTCGAAAAATCACATTACTACGCCTGAGAGGGCCCTTCCGCTCTGACTTAGACAAGCCTAGAAAATAACAAAAATAAGCCGTAGCATATACGACATAGATAAGGCTTTAGTCCTACGGTGTAGACAAAATGATCTACGTTTCTTAACTACGAATCTTGTCCAAGACTCTTTGTAATTTGTTCCTTTTCTTCCTAGCTTCTGGCTTGGTTGGTGTTTATAAGATTTATGTGAATAAAATGTCTTTAATATAGTTAATCTTCGTTTATCATATATATATATGTATATATGATATAACACAATCAACTGTGTAAGCCACTTCCTTTACAATAAGAAATACTTATCGAGAATATGAGAAAAACCTTGGCCAGGTACTTAACTGACCGGTTAGTTACTAGTTGATCGGTTGATGGATATTCGTAGCACACAAATGGTAGTTTTGCGTTATTACTACAACCTTTTAATGGAAAATATTTGAGTTTCAAGATTTTAGACATATGTATAACTTTATCTGGTCAACAACTTAATGCTGGTATGTGTAAATTGATGCTCAAGAGATCATTTTTCAAACTTGCTTGGTCGACCAAGGAAAAGTTTGGAAAATTCAACTAATTAGGTCGTCAATATATTTGAAAATAATATAATATGCACTCAAACTTACAATAAACGCAAATTATTTCTCATTTCGGTAAATTGTGTGACTAGCTAGCGTGGTTACTAGACATCAAAGAGGATCGATATGTAGAACACCAACGAGAAGCTAGGACAATACATGATTGAAACTTTTTGTATATGTACATTAGTTGAAGGACACTATTATGCCTTCCAAATTTTGAGAAAATATATTCATAAAACTCGCTAAATTAGGGTTAGAACTGGCATAATAGATCCGACACTACACGACAAGAACTCGTTAAGACACGAACTCGTTAAGGTCGAACACTAACACGACACGATAACAAATCGTGTCATTTTTTCGGACATTTAACATTAACAAAGTTACACGACACGAACTCATTAAGGACCCGTTAACAAAATACTAAATTTATACCAAATACATAACGAAACAATACCGACTTTCCATATCTAATGCCCAAAAGGTGAGCCAAAACAAAGCGCTAATGTAATGGTTAATAAGTTATGTGTACAAAGCAACATTATTGGATTTTACAAAGACAAAGCAACATTATTCAAAGACATTTATCTCGGTTCTTCCTTCTCGGTTGTTCCTTCTGATCCTCTTCAAACGTTGACCGAGTTTGAAGCATCCGATTCAACACCGACATCAAGCAACATTATATCTTCGAGACGACATTGCTATCTCGATTTTGCTTGTCCCGATCGACTTCTCCGGCTAGCATCCTCTTCTAAATGCGTAACCTTTTCCGTGCTAGACATAGTTTCCACACTCGTGGTTTCAGATTTACGAGTGTTAGAGAATCAAGCTTCTCTTTAAACACACCACTCCGCTGCAACAGATTTCTAGTGTCCCGCATAACCGATGCGCACTCGATAAGTAACATATCGAAGACGAGTATTAGAAACCTTTAATAATCATATGCAATCTAAAGATGACTACGCAATTGATCAAACATTTAATATACCAAGTATCGATGGAAAGAAACCAACATAGAACTTTAACGACAAAACTAAACAACGACTCATTGGGTCATGCTTTCACACCGATTTCCATAAGTCGCAAGGTTTCCATTGAGGCATATCACGTGAATGGTGTCTCCATGTGAACGTATATATATAACCTCTAATGTCTCTTCTCTAAACAGTTTATTTTGAACATATATATATAACCTCTAATGTGTCTCTTAATCGTGTCTTAACAGTCCGGACCTTAACGTGTCTTAACAGTCCTAACCTATATATATGAAGTGTTTAGGTTTTTTTTTGAACATATATATATATATATATATATATATATATATATATATATATATATATATATATATATATATATATATATATATATATATATATATATATATATATATATATATATATATATATATAACCTCTCAATAAAGTCTTTAACGTGTCTTAACAGTCCGGACCTTAAGACACGAAACTGTTAATTTTATTCGTCTTTAATGTGTCCGGACTGCATAAGACACTAAACCGTTAATTTTATTCGTGTCTTAATAGGTCCGACTAAGACACGAAACTCATAAGACCCTACACGAAACCTTTAAGAGGGGTCGTCGCGTCGTTAATGGTCCGTGTCGGAAATTGCCACTCTAATTTAGGGTTAATTAGTGTTAACTTATCAAGTTTTTTTTTTTTTTTTTTTTTTTTTTTTTTTGTGTGTGTGAGAAATGATGAATAAATATCACTTACAAAACTATACAAAACAAACATTTAAACGAAAGATGGACATATTCTAAACACCCTTTAACAAGCTGCCATACTAACTATCCAATTTTAAAGACATACTGAACAGAACTAGAACATACGAACATGTTAACTTATCATGTTAACAAATAACAAATATTAGCTTGATTCATCTTTGCGTAAATGAAATTAAAATTTATTTTCTAAAACGTTTACCATTTAAATCTTTCATAACTACAATCAAAATGAATCAAAATGCATGAGTCCAATATTGCAATACCCATTAATTTTGCTTAATTTCGTAAAACAAGTAATATTATAACAAATCTAAGCTACGTTGGTCTCTTTGGAAAGTTTTTTAATTTTTTATCCTCTAGCCATGTATCAATGGAATAAGGAAATGTGAATATAGTTAAAAAGTATTTATACTTATATGTTAAGTAATGCATTTCATAAACATTACCATCTTAATACGTCCTCTTTCTATATTTAATTTAATTCAAATAAAAATATATCACCAAAACGTCGTGATGGTCCTTTGACATCCGATTCGGGTAACGTAAATGCTTCTACTCGGTCCTAACGTGATTGGTAGTGAAAATAATGAAGTGAGGTCATTTGCTAGTGTTTTAAACCCGAACGTGTCTCTAGGAAAGTTAATTTCGTGCCTTGGTGAATGAGACGCATTGATAATCATGATACTATGCTTCAAGGTCGCTGCATGGAGGGTGTATTCAACCGTATGACAATACACTTGTTGGTTTTTTTGTTGGTAAGAATGTTGCTTTTCATTTGGTTAAGAACTACGCTTCCAACACGGGTAAGTTTGGTTTTCGTAAACTAATGAAGAATGATGATGGTGTTCTCTTTAAATTTGATTCTAAAGAGGGTGTTGAGAATGTTCTTCAACGGGCCCTTGGATTATTCGCAATTCTCCTCTTATTCTCACTAAATGGACTCTCGATGTCCTATTGTCTAAAAGTGAGGTAACTCGAGTTCCGCTTGATTAAATTACATAATGTTCCATTACTTGCATATTCGTAAGATGGGTTGAGCTTAATTGCTACCTGCCTGGTAAGTCGATTATGTTAGATGCTTTTACAAGTTCCATGTGTGTTGATTCATGGGGTCGATTAGTTTTGCACGTGCTTTCGTGGAATTATCATCCGATTTTGAGCTTAAACATGTGGTGACTATGGCGATCCCTAACAAGGATGATAGTGGTTTTACTACGGCAAGTATAAAGGTGAATATGAATGGAAGCCGCCACACCGCACGGAATGTAAAGTGTTTGGGCATGATAACGCTTGTTGTCCCAAGAGTATTAAGGAGAATTATGATGTTCCTCCCACCGCTAATGTGGATGAACCCGATGAGGGTTTTAAGGTGGTGCGTAATCTAAAGCCAAACCTAAAAGTACGAAGATGAATGGTGGTATTAATATGGGTAAGGGTCCTAGATTTGCACCTAGGAAGGTGTATATGTTGCAAAGACGAAGACACCAAGAATCGGTAGTGGTATTGCTAATGATACACCAATTACTACGCCTAACTCTTTTGGGACTCTTGAGTGGAAGATGACTCTGCATACCATGTATTGTTATTGATTCTTCTATCAAACGGTGAAGACCGGAAAGTCTTCCGTACTACTAAGGAAGGTGTATTGACGGCTCTAGGGGAAGGACCTTGGTGAGGCTTCAAGTCTCCGGAGAATGGGACTTCTTCACGCTAAGCTTGTGAGTGATTCAACGGGATTAATGGATGTTGGTTCTACTCCCATAGTCGAGAAAATTGGTAAGCTTGAAAAGCTAATTATTGATGGAAAGCTACTCTTGTGGATGATGATGGTCAAACTATTCCGGCTACCTCTTCTACTAAGCGAGCCAACCCTTTTTCTAAAGTGGGAGAGATTGTGGTTGATGAGTGTCTAAATACTCATCATTTTATACTCGTTAGAATGCCAAAAACATCCGAAAACACGTAAATACATCAAAATGATAAAAATATCACAAACAAGTGTTTTATATGTTTTAAATGCAAAACATCAAAATCGATGAAAACGATCAAGTTTGCATAATTGGCGCTTTAGTCCCTCGAGTTACAAAAGTTGTCAAAATCGCCCCTGTAATTCAAAAACTTGTAAAATATCATTTTAGGTCCTTGAGATTCAAAAGTTGTCAAAATAAACCTTTCAAAGTTTAAAATCACAAATGACAACTTTGGTCCCTCAACTTTGAAAAATTGTCAAAATAGTTCTCGTTAATTTAAAAGTGAAATTTATTAAAATAAACCTTGTTCTATTCATATTTGACAAAATTGGTCCTTATGATAAACTTTTGGAGAAATTACATTTTGGCCCCTCAAGTTTCAATCTTGACATTTTTAGTCCCTGACTTATAAAAATGAAAATTTATCACTAATGGTCCTTGTACTACTAATGAATGGCAAGTTTAATCCTTATGTTAGCTTTGGAAAGTTGGCTAGAGCATTCCTCAAGAATTGGGAATTACAAGTTTGGTCCTCGTGAAGTTATTAAACCAAATGGACCCTTTGTTATTAATCCAATCTAACTAAAACCCACCGCCAACCCAATCCTTTCCTTGGCCCAACACCATTCAAAACCAAGACCCAAGATTTAAAACAAAACCGCCATGTAATGTTTCATGCTTCTCCCCACGATGGTTTAGCCAAAACCGGTGGTTTCCAACCTTTCCACCTCACCTACCTTATCCCCCAAATTGCTTAACAAACCTTTACACCTCCACATCCACCAAAACCCATTAATGCAAAGAACCGCTTATGAGACTTTTCCGCCAATTTTACACTCAAGGGCGGTTGTGATGATTTCAAGCGATTCAATGGTGGATTTAAGTGGATTTCATCGAGGTCGACAAGGAACAAAAATGAATCAATAAATATCAAGAGAAGGCTGTGTGGATAACCAAGTAGTGTAGTTTAGTTTAATTTATGTCGATTATGTAATTTTCAAATATTAGTGTAATTTTAAACTTACTAGTACCTGTTTAATGATTTCGAGTGTTATAAACCTATTTCAAGAATCAATTTCAAGTTTTCTTTTAATTTCCGCTTATGTAAAATTTCAAGATCAAGAAAATTTCATGATAAGTTAAATGTTGTTATACTTTGTTGTTAGCATTCAAAAGCTCATATAAGCTCTTATAAAAGCTTTTCTAAGCTTTAGTATCCTTAAACTCGCTTTAGATTCAAAATAGAAAAATTCACAAAATCAAGATAAAATAGTGAGAAAATAAAAATGCCATGGAGAGGATGCCCAGATTGAAGCAAGGTTGAAAATGGATTGCTTTTGGGTATAAAGCTTCATGGGAAGCCATAGGAAGTGATTTCAGTTCTTGGTTCTCATTTTTTTACTTGAATCATTAGTAAGCCTTTTCAAGCTAATCTCTCATTTCACCGTATAAGGTAGTCATAAGCTCTAATATTTGTTTTTCCATGTTAATTAGGCACAATTAAGTGTATTGAAGCCTTTAAACCAAAGAGCTTGTTCTTTTTAATTGATAGATAATAAAATCTCATTTTCATAAGTCATATTAGCATAAGTCTCAATTTAAAGTTTTATGTTGCTATAATCTGTTATTTTATATTTATTCATCCTAATATATGATTATTTAAGGTTTGCAATCTAGTTAATAGTCTAAATCTTTGAAAGTCTTTGAAAAGTCTCAAATTAGTCTAATAAAGGGTGTTTGATTTATTGTTTAAACTGTGTTTAAGGTTGTTAAAGTCATTGTTCTTGCTTGTTACATGTTACCTTATGTCTAAATAGCTTAGATAAACAATAAAACATAGTCCTCATTAGTTTAAAAGTCAAATTCATCTTTAGAAAATATTATTAGTCCAATTGTAAGGATTTTGGAATATCAAATTCATTTTACATGCTTGAAAGTTGTTATCATAGCTATAGTTAATCTTATTTTAACTTATTATAACATATTCAATCATTAGAATCAAGTAAAAGTTCATGAAAGTCAAATATTTAGTGTAGTTAAAAAGTCAAAATTTTCATTAGTCTTATTGAATAAACTTTAGAATTTTAGTGTGTGCTTATTATTAAGTTTTAGCTTAAACTTTTGGGATATTAAAGTTTAGTCGCTTAAGAAAATTAGAAAATAGTAGTTCACTTATAATTAGCTTATTCAAGGCTTATTTTCAAGCTTCTTTAGACCCTTTTTCCTAAAACCATCCCCTGCATACGCTAAGTTTAAGCTTATTTAGAGCTTATTTAGTACTTATTTCTTAATGAATTTGCTTTTCTAGATATCATTTTAGCTTAATAACAGTTGTTTAGCTTATTCTTAGTTAACTTATGCTTATTTATTAGCTTAAATAGCCATTTGGCTAATAACTAGTGCATATTCATTTTTTCCTTTTCATGCCATCGTAATAAAATCATATGCTCAAACTTAGCTTTCTAGTCATTTTCATAAATAGTTGTAGTTATGAAAATGCTTATTTTAGTGTAACTTAAAGTTTTGTAAAATAAAATAAATAAAAAATAGTTGCAAAAACGCGATCGTGGAATTGAACATGTGACCTCCGTTGCCTACCGCACGCACACAAAGACACACCCTCCAAACCATCTCGCACTAGGTCTTTTACGCTTATATTTGCTAAGTTTAATATATAACCCCTTTTAGTTCATATAGCTTATACGTATTGTTTAGCTTATTTCTAGCTTATTACAATAAGTCGGCACATCCTTTTTATTTTTCTTAGTTTAGTATTGTTATAAAGTATTTTTACAAAAGTTTCGATTTTTCTAATTAGTTTTAGTATTTTAAACATTTAATTAGTGTTTTATAGTAATTAATTCATAATAAAAATCTAAAAGTCTAAAAATATAAATCTTTTTCTAAAATTTTCTTTTATCATATAGTACGTAATAAAATTAGTTTTATACTTGTAGGCCTTTTATTTCATAAAATTTACGTTTTATCTTGCAGGCAGCCATTTTCGTAAATAACGCTGCTTCCGCTTTCAATAACGCTTTTAAGTAATTTAAGTTTACGCTTTAGTTAATATAGTTTATTTAAGTCATTTTATTTTATAAAATCATAAACGCTCATCGATCCGTAAAAATAGTGATAGCGTTTATTTAATAGATTTTAACTTTTTAATCTTTTTAATTTGCATTTAAGTCGCTTTTATTTGTAAATCTTTTCTTTAGATAATTTTCCATCGATATCCTTATCGATCACTATCCTTAGTGATCATTCTATCATCGAAGTTGTTTAAACACCAATTCATCCTCCGTGGACTTAACGACCCAGAATTCCCTATATTCCTCGATCTAAATTGTATTTGTGCTTGTTGTTTTAAGTCTCATAGACTTGACCTGCTTTCGCAAAATCAAAATTTTACGCGGGAGGTCAGAAGCGTGTTTTAAGCATTTCGCATCTGTACTTGCACATATACCACCTTTTGTAAAGCTTTTTGTAAAGTTATCAAAATTCAAAAGTTCATTAACACTTTTTCTAAAGTGTTAACAACCCAAAATATTTTCATTCTTTGTTTTACAAAATGTTTATTCAAAATCCAAAATATCCATCTTTACCCTCTCACATCTTTGATTCTTCATTTCTTATCCTCTCAGAACCTTTGATTCTTTCTATGTCTTATCCTCACCCTCTTGATTGTCAATGGTGTGGCGGTCCTTATAATGGTGGTAATGCGCCCAACAGAGTATGGTGGAATCAGAAACGGGTCCGTCTATAACCAAGAATTCCCTATATTCCTCCGATCTAAATTGTATTTGTGCTTGTCGCTTTAAGTCTGTTAGACTTGACTGCTTTACGAAATCAAAATTTTACGCCGGGGAACGAACCCGGTCACCCGCGCGACAAAGTGAATACTTACCACTATACTACAACTACCGCGCCGATGTGATCCCTATTCCTACCATAACACGATCGATTTATTCCATCGCCTACCACATTGTGAGACTCGGCAGCTTTTATCATGTGAATACTGTGGTGGTTCACATTCCGCTCGATTGTCAATCGGAAACATGCTTGTCTATGGCGTGTTCCCGATAACAATTATGACTACAACACATACCACTCCAAACCACATCGGGCCTATTGTTGTAGTATTGTGGAGGTCCTTACTCTAGCTCGGATTGTCAAACAGAATCCATTTCCTTGTAACAATTACGACTCTTCAGATCAAGACCAACCTCCACAAGACCAAATGATTCAAGCGACTCCTCATGAAACTACGATGCACCTTCTATCAAGAGTCTGAGTTATTAAAAGATCTTAAGGAGGAGTCGGCTATGTCCTCCCAAGATAATCCAAATGAAAATCCATGGAAGTTTTGTTAATGAGGAACGGATGCTAAATTAGATTCCCAGATTGCCATTGAAAACACTTGTTAGGAATCAATTAGACTACAAAAGCATTCAAATCTAGCTCTCAATTCCATTTCATTCATGATGACGATGATGATGAAGATACCCTTGATATTCTACAATTTTATTCATCAAGTTCATCGCTTGAGATTCCATCCGTGGAAATACAGGAGAAAAGAATATGACCAATCACTAGCAAGAGAAATAATGGAACTTGTAGAATCCATAACCGCTAGTCCTTCTCAACTCCCTCACCATCGCTATCACACCCGAGGTTCACACTCACTCTCTAAACATGGGGATGAGCTTTGACACCGTTCTCAAAAGGAATCGGACAATTCATAAAGTCTAGTGTTGAGGACCTTGTCCCAATCCCAAGAGAGTCACAGGAATTTTCGATCATGTGTGATATCCTCCTCCTCTTGTCTTTCCAAGTAATCATGTCGAGATGTTCTCTCGATTCGATGAGGACTATTCTTTATCTTGTGGAGACATCGCTATATGGAGGAATTACCTTCCGAGCCTCTCACTTAGGAGAAGAGAATGATGAAGAATAATCCAAGACTAAGCTCTTCGCCTTACATTATTGAATGTTAATCTTCTCATTTCTAGAATCGAGGCTTTTGATGAAAAGCCTACTTCATATTCTATCCCCTTTAAGGATAGTGAACTTTGTTCAATGATTCTATTCCCGAATTGCAAACGCTCCATTTTGATCATATGGGAGAGAAGATTAGTGGTATTACCACTTCTCATTCTCATAATTTCTCCCGATTATGAATCATTCACTTTTGAGGAGTTCCCAGTGAACTCACCAAATTAATCCCGAATATGAATCATTCTCCTTGAGGAGTTCTCCGTGAACTCACTCATATCATATCTCCACCGGAGTATGATAACTTTATTTTGATCTAGACACACCCGGATATGTCTAGACCAATCGAGCTTAAAAGATGAAATTCATGCTATCATGAATTCTTTCGATGATGATGAGTTAGTCAAAATCTTTATCATGACTTTCTTTCTTTTTCACCTATCCCGTGGTTTCTCCTGTTCTTCACTCCTTCGGAATGAAGACATTATCTTTGACCCGGCATTTTCATTAATCATTTTGAGCCGGTTCTCAGATATCTCATCGGTGTGGAACTTTCACGCACTTCAATGTTTATACAAACATCTTGAATGAAAGTCCCATGAGATTGTATCTTCCACTTGCTTCCCAAGAACAAATTAATTCGGTCGAGTCAAGCTAGCGACGGTAATTAAAAACAAGAGTTAACATGGGTTTTCACCCGTGTACCACCCTAGTGTGGGGAGATTCCCACATGTTGTATAGAGATCTAAAAATGTTTGAAAATTGTAAATATTAAAAGAGAATAATTGTTGTGTTTCCACACTTAGCTAGTAATGTTATCTTTTACGTTCTAAGTTTCGCATAACAGTTAGGTACTTTGAATATTGAGGACAATATTCATTTCTATGCTGGGGAAATTCGCGAATTTTGATCGTAAATGTACCCTTTAGTCCCTTTTTCCCCAAAATGGCCAAATTTTAAAATTTTTTATTTAGTGGAAGTACTATGTACTAAACACAACAAATGGTAATCATCCACCATGTCTAACCCACATAAGGATTGGCTAATCCAGAGCAAACGGCTCTTGGTAAAGATATCTCAAATCCGCTTATGGCTTGCAATTTGCCTAAAATTGTATGGTGTTCAACTCACCATATCCTAAAAGTGAAGAGTCGGCTAGCCCGCAAGTTTATGGCTTGTGGTAAAGGCGCTTGAAAATCCATAATTGGTAATCGGCTCACCAAAGATAATATTGATAATTTATCTAAGAGTTATTAGTCCGTATAAACGGCTCGTAAAGACAAATCAAACTGATTCACACTTATGATTTGCTCAAAATCATTTGGTTATCGTTGTACCAAGGTTCTTACTTGAACTCGAAACAATCATTACTCGTAAGTAATGGCTTTTGTAAAGAGATAAAATCCATTAACTTTTCATAAATCATTGCTAGGACCAGCAATATCTTAGTGCGGGGATTGATGAGTGTCAAATACTCATCATTTTTATCTCGTTAATGCCAAAACATCCGAAACACTCTAGAAATACATCAAAATGATAAAATATCACAAACAAGTGTTTTATATGTTTTAAATGCAAAACATCAAAATCGATGAAAACGATCAAGTTTGCATAATTGGCGCTTTAGTCCTCAAGTTACAAAAGTTGTCAAAATCGGTCCCCTGTAATTCAAAAACTTGTAAAATATCATTTTAGGTCCTTGAGATTCAAAAGTTGTCAAAATAAACCTTTCAAAGTTTAAAATCACAAAATGACAACTTTGGTCCTCAACTTTGAAAATTGTCAAAATAGTTCTTGGTTAATTTAAAAAGTGAAATTTATTAAAAATAAACCTTGTTCTATTCATATTTGACAAAATTGGTCCTTATGATAAACTTTTGGAGAAATTACATTTTGGCCCCTCAAGTTTCAATCTTGACATTTTTAGTCCCGGACTTATAAAAATGAAAATTTATCACTAATGGTCCTTGTACTACTAATGAATGGCAAGTTTAATCCTTATGTTAGCTTTGGAAAGTTGGCTAGAGCATTCTCAAGAATGGGAATTACAAGTTTGGTCCTCGTGAAGTTATTAAACCAAATGGACCCTTTGTTATTAATCCAATCTAACTAAAACCCACCGCCAACCCAATCCTTTCCTTGGCCCAACACCACCAAAACCAAGACCCAAGATTTAAAACAGAAAACCGCCATGTATTGTTCACGCTTCTCCCCACGATGGTTTAGCCAAACCAATGGTTTCCAACCTTTCCACCTCACCTACCTTATCCCCAAATTGCTTAACAAACCTTTACACCTCCACATCCACCAAAACCCATTAATGCAAAGAACGCTCATGAGACTTTTCCGCCAATTTTACACTGGGCGGTTGTGATGATTTCAAGCGATTCAATGGTTGGATTTAGTGGGATTTCATCGTGAGGTCGACAAGGAACAAAATGAATCAATAAATATCAAGAGAGAAGTGTGGATAACCAAGTAGTGTAGTTTAGTTTAATTTATGTCGACATGTAATTTTCAAATATTAGTGTAATTTTAAACTTACTAGTACCCGCTTTAATGATTTCGTAGTGTTATAAACCTATTTCAAGAATCAATTTCAAGTTTTCTTTTAATTTCCGCTTTATGTAAAATTTCAAGATCAAGAAAATTTCATGATAAGTTAAATGTTGTTATACTTTGTTGTTAAGCATTCAAAAGCTCATATAAGCTCTTATAAAAGCTTTTCTAAGCTTTAGTATCCTTAAACTCGGTTTAGATTCAAAATAGAAAATTCACAAAATCAAGATAAAATAGTGAGAAAATAAAAATGCCATGGAGAGGATGCCGAGATTGAAGCAAGGTTGAAAATGGATTGCTTTTGGGTATAAAGCTTCATGGGAAGCCATAGAAGTGATTTCATTCTTGGTTCTCATTTTTACTTGGAATCATTAGTAAGCCTTTTCAAGCTAATCTCTCATTTCACCGCATAAGGTAGTCATAAGCTCTAATATTTGTTTTTCCATGTTAATTAGGCACAATTAAGTGTATTGAAGCCTTTAAACCAAGAGCTTGTTCTTTTAATTGATAGATAATAAAATCTCATTTTCATAAGTCATATTAGCATAAGTCTCAATTTAAAGTTTTATGTTGCTATAACTGTTATTTTATATTTATTCAGTCCTAATATATGATTATTTAAGGTTTGCAATCTAGTTAATAGTCTAAATCTTTGAAAGTCTTTGAAAAGTCTCAAATTAGTCTAATAAAGGGGTGTTTGATTTATTGTTTAAACTGTGTTTAAGGTTGTTAAAGTCATTGTTCTTGCTTGTTACATGTTACCTTATGTCTAAATAGCTTAGATAAACAATAAAACATAGTCCTCATTAGTTTAAAAGTCAAATTCATCTTTAGAAAATATTATTAGTCCACTGTAAGGATTTTGAATATCAAATTCATTTTACATGCTTGAAAGTTGTTATCATAGCTATAGTTAATCTTATTTTAACTTATTATAACATATTCAATCATTAGAATCAAGTAAAGTTCATGAAAGTCAAATATTTAGTGTAGTTAAAAAGTCAAAATTTTCATTAGTCGGTTTTTGAATAAACTTTAGAATTTTAGTGTGTGCTTATTATTAAGTTTTAGCTTAAATCCTTTTGGGATATTAAAGTTTAGCTGCTTAAGAAAATTAGAAAAATAGTAGTTCACTTATAATTAGCTTATTCAGTGCTTATTTTCAAGCTTCTTTTAGACCCTTTTTTCTGAAAACTGTCCTGTGCATACAGTTAAGTTTAAGCTTATTTAGAGCTTATTTAGTACTTATTTCTTAATGAATTTGCTTTTCTAGATATCATTTTAGCTTAATAACAGTTGTTTAGCTTATTCTTAGTTAACTTATGCTTATTTATTAGCTTAAATAGCCATTTGGCTAATAACTAGTGCATATTCATTTTTCCTTTCATGCCACTGTAATAAAATCATATGCTCAAACTTAGCTTTCTAGTCATTTTCATAAATAGTTGTAGTTATGAAAAATGCTTATTTTAGTGTAACTTAAAGTTTTGTAAAATAAAATAAATAAAAAAATAGTTGCAAAAACGCGACTGGTGGAATTGAACATGTGACCTCCCGGTTGCCTACCTGCACGCACACACACACACCCTCCAACCATCTGCACTAGGGTCTTTTACGCTTATATTTGCTAAGTTTAATATATAACCCCTTTTAGTTCATATAGCTTATACGTATTGTTTAGTTTATTTCTAGCTTATTACAATAAGTGGCACATCCTTTTTATTTTTCTTAGTTTAGTATTGTTATAAAGTATTTTTACAAAAGTTTCAGATTTTTCTAATTAGTTTTAGTATTTTAAACATTTAATTAGTGTTTTATAGTAATTAATTCATAATAAAAATCTAAAAGTCTAAAAATATAAATCTTTTTTCTAAAATTTTCTTTTATCATATAGTACGTAATAAAATTAGTTTTATACTTGTAGGCCTTTATTTCATAAAATTTACGCTTTATCTTGCGCCCGCCGCCATTTTCGTAAATAACGCTGCTGCCCGCTTTCAATAACGCTTTTAAGTAATTTAAGTTTACGCTTTAGTTAATATAGTTTATTTAAGTCATTTTATTTTATAAAATCATAAACGCTCATCGATCCGTAAAAATAGTGATAGCGTTATTTAATAGATTTTAACTTTTAATCTTTTTAATTTGCATTTAAGTCGCTTTTATTTGTAAATCTTTTCTTTAGATAATTTTCCATCGATATCCTTACCGATCACTATCCTTAGTGATCATTCTATCATCCGTTGTTTAAACACCAATTCATCCTCCGTGGACTTAACGACCTGTGAATTCCCCATATTCCTCCGATCTAAATTGTATTTGTGCTTGTCGTTTTAAGTCCGTTAGACTTGACCGCTTTGGCGCAACCGCTGGTATCCGATTCTCAAGATGAGGTTGTTAACCCATTGATGAGTCATTAATATTTTGGTGGTGGACACGAGTTTGAAGATGAGTATGATGACTATGACGACTACGCTAAACATGCCTCGTGATCTTCCTAATTTGATACATTTATCGCCATGTATGACACAAAATTTCAAAGTCCTAGGAAGTAATTTTATTTTGTTATGTCATATGTTAAGATTCGAAAGAGTGGTTTGCTTTTCTTGCAGAATTGGAAGCTGCCTCACATGTAGTTTTACGCCTACGTAATCTACCAGAGATATGACTTCACCATATCCATTGTACTTAAACTTTTATTTGTTAATATATTTACCGTGCAGTGATTACTCCCTTTACCCAAAAAACGTCACGCTTTGCTAAAACTTTTATACGTATACATGTATGTAAACATATGTAAAAGAGTAAATCGTAATATTTTATACAATTTAATTTACAGATTTTTTATACTTGTTGCAATATACGAAATTTTAAGAAAATAAAATACGCAGCAACGCGTGACAATCATATATATATCTTGTTAAGAACACCACAAAAGTAAGGTGGTGTTTGCTTTTTAAAAAGTTTCTTATGATCTCTTAATCTGAACCGCTCGTGACGCGGCCGATATATTTTGGTCGTTCGCACTTTTTTTTTCCCGCCTCGACGCGCTCGTGCGCAGAAGATCTTAATGGTCTAGACTTGAGAGGGTGCGAACGCCTCTGCTTCTCACGACACAAAAAAACTAAAAAATTACTACGAGCAAGCAAACGTGGCTTAAACACGAGTTTTTTTTCTCGCTCGACGCGGTCGATTCGACATTTACGCCCGATTCGTGATTCAGATTCGATGCTGCGGTTCAGATTCGATTCGTAACCTCTTAAAAACAAACACCACTAGTAATGGCTCTTGCACGATATAAACAAAGTGGTACTCATTGTCGTCATCAAAACCGCATTATCTCGCAGATTTTTCGATTCATTTAGTAAGCAATTATAGATGTCGTGTTTATATATCATTGCCTTTCGTCGAAACCGAATTTTCTGCAGCGTTTTCAATTCATTTTCTGCCCGTCCTCCTTATTGTTGTAGTATATATGAAGTCATGTAAAATGGGATGCCAAAAGCAAAACTATACACTGAACTGTAATTATCTAAATTTTTCCGTATCACATGGGAACAAATTAATTAAGGCTCGACATTTCTTGCGAAAAAAGGTAGAGTTAGTAATTAAGATTGTGTGTTTCAACATATTGGCAAACATTCTCACATGGTCACATGCATGGAGCTTTGTTTATATTTTTATTTGCGCCAGCGTATATATCCTTTTAAAACGAATTGATATATACGTAAAGATGACAAAAACCATCAGTATATGCATAAAAACTCAGATAAAAGATATATACGCAATTATTCACTTTATGAGGATATACGCATTGCTTTTTATTTTTATTATTACAAACAACTATTATAAAAAGCGAAATCGCATAAAAGACTATCTTATGTCCAATTTCATTGCAGACACTTTTTTTCTCAATTTAAGATACCAAACTTTTGTGCCGATTTATGTTTTTCTAATTCAGTTAATAATTTCGTTAGTAAATTACAAGTTTGGTCCTTAAGTTTGTATACGATTCATGTTTGGTCTATTTCTTCGCTTTTACCGTTGTCCGCTTACACGTTTTGTCCGCTTCATTTTCGCCCTTTTTCGGCCGCTTTTCATTGCCACGCATTTTCGCTTCCGCACGTTTCCGCCCGCTTTTTCCTCCCTCGCGCTCGTACAGCCGTTGCGTTTTCGTCGCCCGTTTTGCACGTTTTGCCTGACGCCGTCCGCTTTGCACGCTTCGTCCATTTTTACTCAGCATCGCAGCACTGTTTATGCGTTTACATTTGTCCGCTTTACACATTTTGCGTAAATGGACCAAACGTAAAACAAAAAACGGTAAAACGGACAAAAGCTGTAAAATTTGACAAAACATGTAAAACGGACAAAACGTAAAACGAACAAAAACGTAAAACATACGAAAACGTGTCAAACGGATGAAAACGCAAAAACAAAGCAAAACGGACCAAGCGCAAAACGGACGAAAACGTAAAACCGACGAAACGCAAAACGGACTAAACGTAAAACTGACGAAACGTAAACGGAGGAAAACGTAAAACGGACAAAACGTAAAAAGATTTAAACGTAAAAGCGGACTAAAACGCAAAACGGACGAAAATGTGTAAAACGGACAAAACGCAGGTTTCGAAAAAGTATAAACACGGATTTAAAATAGACCAAACACGAAATGCGATACAAACTTAAGGACCAAACTTGTAATTTACAAAACGAAATCATAAACGAAGTTAGAAAATAACCCAAATCTAAGAAAAAAAAAAGTTGTGACACTTAAATCGGACAAAAAGAAAGAAGACTTTAATCGAATCGACATAAGATAAGATCTTTACGCGATTCATTTTTATAAAAAAAGATGATAAATAAAATTGAAACGTGCCAAGTGGTTATATATTTTAATAACATTAAGTTTTCTATCGTGAAACAAAACCATTTTTCTGAGTCGTAAATAACTTTTGTTGGCAAGTCACTAACAAGCCGTTAAATATGAACTTCTATATGCAATTAACACACTCGTTTGGTCCTATCTCCTTTCATACATGCATGCACATTTATATATACGTATATAGTATATACATGCATGGCACAACCATCTCCAAAGTGGCCTTGTGGTAAGGTGGCCTGGTTATCTTACAAGACACCAATGTTTAAAGGCTGTTAGGTGGACATCTTGGGTTGGTCATGCGAAAGTGCAATACTTTTACAACAATATTGGTTAAGCTGCGTGCATCAGAGAAAAAAAGCTTGACTTTTCTTCGCTAACTTGATTAAAGATCTTTATCGGTTTATGGTTTATAAGTTTATACATGCACGCAATAAAGATACACTTACAAGTCACAAATAAACAAGCGCTACACAAACCACTTAGAGGTGGCATAGTAACAAAAGACTTCTGACTAACACTAAAATATGTGAGGTCTTAAATTTAATTTCTCTTAGGTCCATACAACACTTAAGGTCACACCAACTTTCTAAAAAGGATGGACTTATATACTTGGTTTGAGTGTATGCACTACAAAAAAGTTCGTATGTACACGCTTATTTGTCCACGCTTTAGAAAGGTGGATTTTAATATGTCTTTTACACACAAAAAGCGTGCATAAAAATACCACATGTATATAAAATTAGCTTACCCTTAAAAGTGTGTAGAAAACGCACACTACTAACCGTGGATATCAAATACCATGAGTCACCCAAGAAAGCGGCACAAAACTTTTATATAAAACTTAGTTAAAACTAAATTCACAATAAAAGCGTGTAGATTTTAACAAATGTGTCATTCCTTTACACACAAAAAGCGTGGATAAAACTTAACAAACAAATTTCAACGTAAAACCGTGTACTAATTTTCCTACGTGTCATTCCTTTAACAATGTGTCATTCCTTTTATATCACTTTCCCCAAATCACAAATCACTTTTATAAACACAAAATGCTCAAATCACTTTCCCCAATTCGTTTAAACACACATAATATGACTTTCCCCAAATCACGAATCACTTTCCCCAGTTAGTTTCGATTCCCCAATTCGGTCATTTTCCCCAAATCAATTTGATATCAGTTATTTCCTCCTAGCTTTTTCACAGTCATGGTCCACTTGACTATCCATTTGATATCAGAGGCGAAGCTTGGTGGACCCGTTCATTACAGATGGATGTATCCCGTTGAACGGTACTTTCTCTTTCATGCCATTAAGTTATGTATATATTCTTTTACCTTGCGACTTTATTGTTCATTTTTAAATGAAAGGTACTTGATGCGGTTGAAGTCATATGTTGCAATAAGGCTCAACCCGAGGGATCAATTCTTGAAGGATATATCAAGGAAGAGTGTCTTAATTTTTGTTCAAGATATTTTGAAGGTGTTGAGACTCCTTTAATCGCCTCCTAGAAATAATGTGAATGTTGCGGAAAAGAGATGTACACGTTCAATTCGTGGTCGTAAGTTAGGTAAGGTTGAGATTCTTGAGCTTGATGGCAAGTCCTTAGCTCAAGCACATCGCTATGTGTTACTAAATCATAGTAAAATTCAACCTTTCCACGAGTAAGTTTTTCTTTTAGCATGTAATTAACATATCTAATAATAAATAATGCTTTGATAAAGTCTTAAGATTATGATATGCTTCGTGTAGTTATTTTTTGGGTGAAAAACAAGTGCGTAGGAATAAACCCATGGACTCAAAAACTATAGAGAAATTGATGGTCGAGGAATTTCCATGGTGGCTAAAAACCAAAGTTACAAATCTATTGGTTGTTACATGAGTTTCCTCATCTCCGAGGTGCATTAACTAATAGTGATATTAAATAATGGTAGGTTTCTCTCTTACAAAAGGATAACGGAGATGAAGAAGTGTTATCTCTTGCCATTGGCCCAAATCTTGTTGCCAAACAATATAAAGGCTACATCACTAATGGTCATAGATTTCTCACAAGCCGACATGAAGAGTTTAAGAAGACCCAAAATTCAGGAGTCATGGTGGAAGTTGAAGGAGGAAATTATTATGGAAAACTTACGAACATTATTGAGCTTGAATATTATCGTGGATACAAAATTGTTCCTTTCCATTGTGATTGGGTCGACAATCGACTTTATAGAGGGCTAAAGAAAGATAAATATGGGTTTCCTCTTGTGAATTTTTCTAGGCCACTAGTACACACCGTGAAAATTTAAAGATGATCCTTTTATAATTTCTACTCAAGCAAGACAAGTGTTCTATATAGAGGATTTAAAAGATGTTGGATGGTCACATGTTATTAGGACCAAGCCAAGGGATATATATGACATGGGGACCAATGTGAATAGAGATGATGACGACTCTTATACCCAATGCATGCCTTGTAATCTTCCAATAATGGATGATGTGAACCAGAACCTTGTTGGCTTCGTATGGACATCGAACTCAAGACGCTCAATAACGATCAAGACCTATCACCTATTGGAGTTCATGAGCTCATTTTTTTTTTTTTTTTTTTTTTTTTTTTTTTTGTGTTTTATAGGTATGTGTAATCGTTTTTTGTCTTATTGGCTAATATGTTGTGTATTTGATGCTTGTTTATAGGTATGAGCTCATTCGTTTATGTAATAAGCATTTGTTATTTATGTGATTTTCGATCTTTTGTACATAGATTATCGAGTGATCATAAGTTTTCTCTCACGACGATCGGCAAGCGGAGTTGTGAGTATCTATCTATCTACGTGTGTCTATTTTGTTATGAGTATCTAGTAGTCACACATCGGTTAAATTTTGTCATATATCATGCATGTCCCGAGAAATGTATACGTAAAGTTTGGATATCAATGCGTCTAATAACCGAATGTATACATATTTCTTGACATACTCCATCATCGGGTCGTAACACATTTGCTCACTAACTAGGTTGATGAGATTGTCCACCCCGCCTCGGATCGACTTGTGATCTGAGGATTTCCAGACATGATCATAAATAGCTTTCAGCTTCAGCAGTGATATTGAAGGCATGATCATCATGGCTCGACCAAATGAATAGAGGATACATAAGTGACACTTTTTGCAAAAAGTGAGACCGCTTCCTTGTGGTTATCAATAGTGCGAAACATGCTATTCTCGCTAGAATTAACGCTACCCTCAACTTGTTTGAGTAGTTTGTTCAAAAAATTTAGGCTATGTGTCGACCTATCATTACAAACTTTTGCTCTTTCAATGCTTTATGTGCTACTCATGGGATAGATAACTACAGTTTACTTAACACTTGCGGTAGTATCACTAAAACTATGGAATGATCCTTAAATGTAGTATCCTTAAATGTGCAATACTGCACTCCGATGGACTGTGGTTCCTTAAATGTAGTATCACTAAAACTATGGAATGATCCCCAATTGTAGTCCTTTGATGTATCGTCCTTTATGGTTGTTATGATGTAGTGGCACACGTTTTTAACGTTGGAGCCTGGTTGGTTAATGGTTAATTAGTAATGGTATTCAAACCAAAAATATTCTAAGCTATCTGTTTAGATGTAATGAACGTTTAATAATCAAATCGAAAGAGTGTGTATGTGGTGATTAGTTTGATCACATAAATTCAGTAGGTGGACAAGTTCGATATGATTAACGATATTATGTCCGAATTTGTATGCCGATAAAGTTAGTTGATGTCCGAATTTGTATGGTCATTAGGTCCGAAATTGATTAGTTGGTGTATGTATTTATTAGTTTAGTTGGCGTTTAATTAGATGATATGAAGTTATATTCGTTAGGTTAGTTGGCGTTTAGTTAGATGACATGAAGTTATGTTCTTGTTGTAGAACACGATCGAAGTAACTTGCTGTTAAGACGTAAGATCGAGTTCATTTGATACTAATTCTATGTTTGTTGCATTTGATACGGTTTCCAAGATGTTCAAATCTAAAAACAATGCGACAACATAAAGAAAACAGAGTCAAATAAGTCGACCAACATCGACCTTTCAAGCAATCGCTCGACCTTCATTTCCCACATATGCAAGCTGGCGGTCAAGCAATTGACAACAATCACCATCATCGCCTTTCAAGCAAGCGCTCGACCTTCATTTCCCACACATACGCAAACTGCTGCTCGGTCAAGCAATTGACAACACCAATCACCCATCATCAACCTTTCTAGCAACTACTCGACCTTCATTTCCTCATCTTCTCTTCAAGCATCCATCGACCTTCTTTCATTTATAATATCGTCAAAACTCTTCATCTTCCTCATCTTCTCTTCAAGCATCCGGACCTTCAAATGTGCACCATAACTCTTCTTCGCCCCGCATCGTCTTCTCACTCACAATCATTACAATCCCAACCTACTGTACAAGAGCCGGTTTGCACCAATCTTCATCCACAAATTCTCTTCGAATGATGATCAAGATCTACGTGATGAATATGAATGAATCTATTGTCGAGGTTGAGATCATAGGTAACTAAACTCATGTTGTCAATATAAATTAGTCATGTGTTTGTAGATTATATTCTAACATGTATGATAATCTTATAGATGGGGATGGAAACATTCTTAGGATACAAAAATGAGTGTAAAAGAAGTGTACAAGTCGAACGAGGGTGAAAAGGTGTTGGTTCATGTTAATGCGAATATCACTAATCGGTATCTTTGGGGCTTGTGTTCAAGATTTATGACTTTACTTCTCAAAGAACCCAACTTATGTCCCCCGGATGCCAAGGACTGGAAGGAATGCAAAGAACGTTGTGGTGTTATGCTTATAGTAGAACTCCGGGTAATACATTATTTTAAATAAGTGTTTTGTTCATAGTACAGTTACTTATTATTATTCTTCATTTAACGTTCTTTATTGATAACTTTGGCAGCGGAGATTCAACATACCTCAAAGCGATAATGTAGACAAGGTTCTTTGTGCAATGTACAGAGTGAAGCGTAGAACCTTAAAATATAGGTTAAAAATGAGCTTATATAAGCAAGCTGCGAATAAGCTGAATGAAGTTAATGGCCTCAATGAACTTGGTGCTCAAGAGATCAATTATTCAGAAGATGATCTTTTGGAAGCATTGGATTTACTCGAACCACCAGAAAACTTCCGTGACCACCAATGGCAAGTGTATAAAAGTCATCTTCGAAAGCCTATTGCAAAGGTATTAATTTTTTCCACTCTTGATGTACAAAATATTCTTTTATTGGTTTGAATATAGTGATTCTTTTCAATTATCTAATTTCGGGGTTTCTGTTTTCACGTCTGACTGCATCTGATTATTTCATTGTGATTACTTAAGATTGCTAGTCATTAGAATAGTAACACGTTAAGTTTAAGGATAGGTGATTGGTGTTTAGTTTGTTATTAAGAAGTTTATGATTCTGTTCCTTATATCATGATACGTGCTAGGATAGGTGATTGTAAATTGCCGTATACTTTGTAACTAATAAGTTAATGTTACTGAGTTTGTTGTTTTTGATTATACTAATTGTTTGCTGTATGAAGTTAAATTTATGATTTCGGACCTTATATTGTGATATACAATAGGTTTATGCATAGGAATTATGTGATGTTTGGGAATTCTACGACACATAGGTTATTTTGATCTTGAATTGTCGTTTGATAAGTTTGTGTTGTGTTTAGTTGTTACAAGTATTGTTATCTAGAAACTCTTGTTTGTTTAGGTAGTTGCAGATTTATAAATTTGATAAGTATGTTGTGGTACATGCTAGGATGCAGAGCAGTGTATATGATCGGTTATGAGCAAGAGGTAATAGGTTTTAACAGTGATTTGGAAAGAGACGGATAAGGGCGAAGTGTCTCACGAGAATTATTTCGACGATTAAATCAGTATTGGATTAAATGAGATTTTGGATGAGTATACTATTAGGAAGGGTGGCGATGAATAATTTAATAGTCTAGCTAGGGAAATAGAAGATCTTACATAAGGTTTCGTGGGTCATACTTTAATGAATGATCAGTTTCTGATTAAATGAATCAGATAGGAGAGATTATAAAAAGGAAACAAACATCTTTGTTAAATATCATCACATAATTGGTGAAATACCCTTGTTAAATATCTCTGGCACTCAAACTAATTAAATTGGTGGATCAGATTTCTAACTGTTATTCAAATTTTATTGGATAGAAAAGGAAATGATGAAATTCCTGTGGGACATTGACATAAGATATTGTGCTTCTTGTGAGAGGGAGAGGCATTTGTTATTAAATGGTTTTGTAGTTATCGCAGCTTATGATGCGTTGATTCTTTTCGATTCTGATGATTCTTTTCGATTACTTATGATTTCGATTGGTCACAATGTCCGTGAAGCGGTGTTGGATTTTGTTTTCTTTATATCGTGTTCTTATGTAGGATTTCAATTGTGGTTTATTACTATTCTTAAGTGACATGTCTAGATGACTTGTGATAAGAATTCTATGTTTTACCATTAACACTTTAATCGATCGTATCATACATTATTGCTTGTAAAACTATATATGTGGTGATCTTGACGGTGTCTGAAATGCGAAACAATCCGCATGTGAGAAGAAAGCACGACATGACCGGATGCATAGTCATACTCATGGTCTGTGTCGGTGGCCAGCGAAGAAACCATGAATTTGTGAGTATATTTAATCTCACAACTGCTATAACTCGTATTGTTATGCATTCTTTGATATTCTCTATCTAATATCTGAAAGTGAATAATAAAAGATCACCGAATGATGTTGAAAGGTTTCAAATTTGTTATAAAACATGGACGACACATATATTCAAGAAGCAACAACGAAATGATGGTATACACATCTTGGATTATTTTTTTAAAGTTTTATATGGCATATTTTGATTTATGAACTTAGAAGCGTATGCATTGTTTGTGCTCAAGCAAATAGAAATATTAACAAAGAAGTTAGAGCTAGGAGGTCCGAAGGTAATGTTGAACATGACGTAGTGGCGTAAATTGCTAGGAATGTTCTTAACACACTTATTGGAGATGAAAATCCTCGTTGTTTTGGAGCCGGTGTAACAAAATCCCAAGTATCCAAATTCAATCGAGATCTAAGAAAGATGAGGGTGAGGTTCTAACAAATGAAAATCGTTTTTGTTGGAGAAAGTCGAGACTCAAAAAAACAATTAGAGACTCAAAAAGCAATTAGAGAATCAAAATAAGGAAATAGAGACTCATAAAAGCAATTAGAGAATCAAGGTTTGCAACTCAAGGATATGGGACAAAAGCTAAATGAGCTTTATGGGATGCTCAAAGTTGTTGAAACTGCGTTTCTGATCTATATAATGGTGCTTGACCTGCTTGCTTCTACCGGTCTTTGCTTCTACGGTACATGTGACAAACAGTGAGTGGTTTATTGTTTATCGCAATAAATTTTTTCATCCCTTGTTTGAAGTATTTTATGTTTTTGACCTCTCTTTGGCGCATCACCAATTCTGGACCACTACTACACCCATCATGGATCACTAAATGTATATATTTTAATGTTTTTAAATTTATATGTTGATTGATGAGGACTTTCGTAAGTTATTAATTGCATAAAGATAATTTGTAAGATGATGCACATTGTAGTACGGATCAATGAGTACGATATGGTGTTTGGTGACGATTAGTCGATAACGACCCCGAGGCGTGACGTGTTTTTGTGTGATCTATGTTAAATGTTTGGTTTGGTAAGTAGTGATTATTTTGAGAGTTACGCTTGAGGAATTTATTAGTTGAATATAAATAAGAATATGAGATGTTGTCTCTTTAAAGCTAGGAAATAGGGAATGAGTAAGTAGCGAGATAACACATTTGAATTCGATTAGCTAATAGTATGCATGAGGAACTAATTGTTTTCACAGATAGAAACTTGTGTTATTGTTGAGATGTACGACTAGGTGAAGATTTTGAAAGGACAAGAGGATAAAGATTTTCCGTAATAAGAGGTTAATAACACGAGTGTTGGGTTCATTTGTTGCCCTACTGATTTTGGCTCATAATTCTTAGGCTAGCCTTGAACTTGCAACTTTGTCTTTGCACTTATATTGACACTAACTTCAACTTCAATGGCATTTCAGTCTCGTCTAATAGATGTTATATAGATGATCTTTTGAGTTTTTAAATACAAACTAATTTTTGATTTTCTTTCTTTATATTTAGGAGCTTGTTGAAGATGAGAGATTGAAGAAATGTTAATGGAATTTCAGTCTCGTCTAATAGATGATGTTTTGTAAACATACTTAGAATCTCGTCTATAAATCTTTTGTTGGTTTGTATCAGTGGGCAGAACTATGTACTTAGAAATATGGTATGTTGAATCAAGTATGTTGAAATCTTTTGTACAGCTAGTCATGTCCGCAAGAAATCTATTTTGTATTTCAATGTCTCAGAAGAAATCTTTTCTCGCAAGAAACTGCGGAATTAAGTATCTGACTAGTCTTGCGTAATCAAGTATGTTTGTTTTTCGTATTTCCTTATAATATGTGGTATCAATTGTAAAATTATTAAAAGTGTAGGGTTATAATTGTAATTTTATCAAAAGAGAGCCACATTATAAACCGTGGAGTTTTTTCTCTCATGGTTCATGCTTAAACTTACTCCACCATATAAAGCGTGTACTTTTCAAAATTTTACACGCTTCTTTTTGTGACAACTTGTAAATTTTTGTGACAGCAAAAGGGTGGACTTTTAGTCACTTTTGCCACTCTTCTCATCGTGACAATCAAATCCAAATGTCTACGCATACTACCGTCCACCATTTTGTGACGCTGATATACTCCACGGTTAGGCCCAGCGTGGACTCCAATTTTAGTTACACTTATAACCGTGTAAACATGCCCCAATGTGTGTGTATAATTACACAATTTGTTGTAGTGATGTAGGTGTTGATCCCGTGAAATAGTCGAACAAAAAATTAATAACCATGATTTAAAAAAAAAAAAAGCATAATACAAGCATGACAACATGTTAAAATTACAATGGGCCAAATGAGCTATAAATAAAGGGCTATACTGCTACTCATTTTAGATATCACTCGTAGTAGAGAAATACGTGACCTGTTTATTTAACAATAGTTTGTGTTTGTAAATGGATACAAGATAATACATAAAGAAATAAGCAATGTGTGTAAAATAAAATAGACGAGTAAAGTTTTAGCCTAGCATGAAATCTACTACTTGTCGGGTGTAAAATATCCAAATATCGGTTGCATTAAATATACTGTCCCAGTTACTAGGGTGTGTGATATGATGCATGTTTTTGCCTATGACGTTTTTCTCACATTCAAATGAATTTCTTGGCTTTACATTAGTTTAAAAAGCAATAAATATAGGTGAAAAATATCATAAAGTCAATGGATTTTGCCGTCCCTTAAATTATGTTGAATCTGTATTTATTGTTGATATGAAACCATGTGAGATATGGAAAAGTTGGTGGTTAAAATTAAAGAAAGTCACTTTCATTAAGTCATCTTAAGTCTTAACCATTATATCGAAGTTTATACAAGAAACCTCTATAAATTAATACTGATAAATTAATAACCTCGATAAAATTAATAATTTGTCTCGTCCCAACTCGGACCAAGACAAATTTGACCCCAATCGATAAAATAATAAGATAATAATTTTTCAAACCCCAATGTATATATATTACCCCAACGAAACTATAAATTAATAATTACTAAAATTTCATATATGTATATATATGTGTGTGAGAGAAAGATACACTTCAAAATTCTAAGATTATTTAGTAAAAATGAATCCATAGTCACTTGTTTTTGTTAAACTTCAAATCTATATTGAGTTTACTTTAAAATATCCTTATCGCACTAAAGAGTTGCATATTGTGTTGTCTTCTCGTATTCGCAACAAAAGTGTTAATTTTATTTTCATAAAGTGTGAATGTTAATTCATAAAATGTTAATGGAACTTGTTTTCAACTTTATTCCGTCTCTAATGAAGTATACATCAGAATAGCAATAAGATATTAGACTTGAAAATTTAATGGTCATACTTAAAACCTCTTTAATTAATAAATTATTAATTTATCGATATAATAATATCTCGCTAAATTAATAAAATATCCTCGCCCCAACACTATTAATTTATGAGGTTTCTTTGTAGTTAATCTAGTTGGCGAAAAACATGGATCGCATATTAACCAAGTTGACGCAAAATATTGGACCGAGTCACCTGGATCACAATGTGTTCGGTCCGGCTATGGTCCAACAAAGCATATTTGGCTTAATTAAGCGCACAAATAATCGAGCCAAAACCGAATATGAAAAAAGGATTGATGGAAGACGGACATATAAATATAATCGGTCCGGTCCAATTTGGGTTGATTTCTGGCTCGATATGGTTCGCGATCTATTATGCTCATTCTCCATGTTGATGAATACAACTAAACGAAAGCTTAATTGTCAACAATGTCAAAACAGCTTAAACTTAAAGACAAAAGTTTTCATACATCATTTTTTTTCAAAAGATCAAACCTTGATCTCCATCATCTATCATTTTTCATCAAATGATGTAGATCAATTTTATTTTACCTTAAAGAAAGATGCTTTTGTAATATGTTTACTCTAACTAACTCCCTCATTTACACTCACATTTACTTTTTGAGTTAGTTTCTACCTTTTTCATTTACTCGCTTCCGCATTTACTCACACACCCGCTTTACATTCACACACCAAACCGTTCTTCCCCAAAGTTAAACCCAACCGCTCACTTGAATCGTCTTTATTGCCACTGTTGATCAAAATGAGCATCAAAATGTTGATATTGATTAAAAAAAAAAAATGAATATAATTCTACTTATTCATATTATTTTATTGAAATGTATAATCGTAGATTCATGTAGTTTGTTTGCTAAAATTGAAGGGAGATGAAGAAAGAGTCTTTAGATTCTTAATCCGTTATTTGTATGATGTAGGTAGTGCATGAACGCCAAAGAAAGCGAGGCATAAGAAGTTGTCAAAGAGGAAATGTAAAAAGATTAGATTCGGATTTGATTCGATTATCATGACGATTAAAAGAGTTATGAGTGTAGGAAGTTGTCACGAAATTAAAGGAAGATTAAGAAAGAGGCTTTCGATGAAGGTAGTGTCGAAAGTATAAAAGGTGCATAAGTAATAATAGTTGACGGAGGAGGAGATAAAGCATGCAAAATATCCTAGTAAATTTAGAACTCTTCGTTCCGTGACCGTGCCTAATTCACTATTTTTAGCGATTCGTGACTCGAAAGTTGATATGGGAGGTTTTTATCGAGATAGGGTTTAGTTCGTTACATAATGTTTTCATAGATAAAATCCCATCCGGTTGGAGTGCATGTGGTGAAAAAAATGATTCAAAACTTATAGTTTAAATTTGGATAGTGGGTCGATCGAGGTCACTAAAGAGAAAATTCATGAGATTTTAGGTATTCCCTTTGTGGTAGATCCTTATTTTCATTAGAGCAAAGAACTCTCAACTATGAGTTTGTGAAATTGTGGATTGATTAGTTTTATCCTAAATCTCTAAAGGATATTCGACCAAGTGATATTGTTTAAAGTTGATACGCAGACAACGCTGCTCGGGTCAAAGAAACTTCCCTTTCTTGAGCAAGTTTTTCAACCACCTAGGCAATGAACCTAATCGTTGTAGTGTAGTATTAGGGTAAGCCTCGTGATTGATATCATTCTCTAGGGGAATAGGAATGCTAGTGAGAAATTTACTACGCTAAGGTTGAGGTTGAGGAAGATTATTTTTATCTTTTATATTTTTAGAAAATAAAAGGTATGATCTTGGGGTTTGGATTGGGGGTGGTACTTCACCGATTACTCTACTATCTAATCTAAGGGTAGTCTATGTCTATTGAAGTGTGCTCGATGATGATTAAAGATGTGTCTACCTAGATACTATTACTCCCTAGTTATCTTTTATTGATGGTTGAATTTTCACGTCCTTATTCTTAACGCGTTGTGTTTTCTAAGGTCGTAGGCGTGCTTTATCCGTAACTCTTTGAAACTACCTAAGGTTAATGACTCACGAAATCTCTAGGATTCATAAACTTAACACTATGGTTATCTTTGGATATTTAGCCTACAATTCCACTAGTAACTATAAACTAAGGTTCAACAAAGATTAATCAAGCATTAAAACACAACGATGGCTTTAAGCACTCTAAGCCAATTACAATTAAGATAAGAGACAACCAATCAATATTCAATAACTAGGTTTCATAGATCTAAGCAAACATACAAATGAATTAGCTTTGGGACATGTTAAAAATGCAAGCATACACATATTCAATCGAAGATATAATGAAATCAAGGAATAAATAACTTATCTCGATGTAAAATAGGTATTAGAACCTAAAATACCGTCCAAGATGGACTACAATCGTTTTAGTTTTACTCCACAAGTCTACTCTCTAAAAGTCGAAAATTCAATTCTATATATAGAGTTACAATCGCGACGACGTCACCTTTTAGTTGTGATGCCGTCGGATCGCCGCCATTGTGGTTTCGTCTTGGCTAAGTCAACTTTGGGACGGCGCCACATTGTGGTTGTGATCTTGCGTCGACTTTCCGACGTCGTTCGAATCGGATCTAGGCCGTCTGGGATGAAAAGTCTTCGTGACGCCCTACTCTTAAAGCTTCGACGTCGTGTGTAAAATAGCAATTTCACTCTGGAGTCAAAATATAGGGATGACGCCTTTGTTTATGACGGCCGGTGCACTTCCAAAGAGCTTGAGTGTATTGATCTTGACTTTAGCCATTTTTTTCACATATTCACCTTTTCGTTCAAATAAGCATCATTCCAGATTTTGCCTTCAAGAGACATAAAAAGTGAAAAGGAGCGAAATTAAGCGAGAACGGATATAAAAGTGGGCGATTAAAGGCTTAAATGACCCTTAAAAGTGTGCGTTTTAAATCCTTATCAAAAGTTGGTGCTTACCAGGAAAGTTGACTTTATGTTCAAAGCTAACTTCCTTGTGTTCTTTGCCAATACAATGGGTATTGTTGAAACGATGAAATAACAACAATCTTTGGATGTGTTAGACGTATTTATGAAGACACTCCAATATCTGAAATTGATTGGTGCGATTACATACATTGCCTTCAATACAGTGAACTCCCAAAACCTAATGATGGCTATTACACTGCTCCATTTACCTTCCTCATTGTAAGTTTATATTTATTTATTTCTAGATTCAACGAAGTTTTAAAGGTTTCTTGTCGTTCGTTTCCTGCTGTTCATTTCCTTCTTGTTGCTATTACATAATTTTTATATTCTTTTTGTTATCGCTTCTATATTTTGATTTCAACAAAGTTTGAATGGTTTCCCGTTGTTCGTTTACATCCGCTATCGAACCGGAAGAAAAACCTTATGAAGCAACGACGGATCTTGAAGACTATAAATAGAAAACCTAACATTCGGTTTTCAGAGAGCTAGAACCACCAAGTACGATTTCCAATTGAATTTAAAAGGCAAAAAGGTCCTGCTAGTGTATTCATTCTATAGGAAAACTCTGGTAATCATTATACTCCGCTATAATCATTCGGTTAGCGTATTGTTTATCTTATGAATTATACTTTATGTGTTTCGAATAGTATATCATGTAATATTGCTGAGATTATGGGTTAATACTTGTTGGTATTAGCTTAGTTTATGATAATATAGTGTTTTGGTTCTTTTCATTAATTGCGTACTCTTTCGTTGCATGTTGATTATATTTGTCAATTGATACAAGTTTATTTCTTAATTATGTTTTGATCTTTCATTCAACTGATGTTATGTTTATTAATTAAGTCCTATTTCATGTTATTTGGTGTTGTGTTAAGTGGATAATAGACTAGACTTGTAATTAGGTTTAAATCTAATAATAAGTCCTATTTCAGTATTATCTGTAATCTCGTTAAGTGGATAATAAACTAGAATTCGGGATAGATATTACATATTGCTTATCTTTATATTTAGATCACCAAGATATCGATTCGCAAGAAACCGTCAAGTCTAATCACACAACCCGGTCACTTGTGAATGACCACCGTAATGCACTTAAAAGCAGTTTAGACACGAATGCAATGAAGATCCTGAGAGTATAGTGTTTCCCAGGTCGTTATGTCCCAATGAGCTATGCAATGGATTATCAAACGAAAGTGATCGAGAAATTTGAACGAAAAAGGGATTATGATAGAGATTATAACTACGTAAAAGCCAACAAATTAAAACGGCTTAAATGCAAATTAAAGAAAACTAAAAGATAAAAAATATTAAATAAACGCTATCACTATTTGCAAAATGATGTTTTTCTATGATTTTATAAAACAAAATGACTTAAATAAACTATTTTAATTAAAACGTAAACTTAAAATATCTAAAAACGTGGCCTAAAATGAAAACGACGTTATGTACGAAAATTACTGTTGGAGCATAAGATAAAACGTAAAATTTGTGAAATAAAAGTCCTACAAATGTAAAACAATTTTCTCACGCACTACATGACAAAAGAAAATTTTAGGAAAAAGCCGGTATTTTTTCGACTTTTAAATTATTTATTACTTAATTAAAACTAATTTAATCTAATTTAATAATTAAAATACTAAATGATTTTGAAAATCAAATTTTCATGTAAAATACTATAAGTTAT
The DNA here is from genome assembly GCA_022545495.1 of Chrysanthemum lavandulifolium. NCBI lineage: Eukaryota > Viridiplantae > Streptophyta > Magnoliopsida > Asterales > Asteraceae > Chrysanthemum > Chrysanthemum lavandulifolium. The sequence continues at coordinate 256,532,423 of CM040241.1, read as the reverse complement.
CTTGGTTTAAAGAAAATAAAAAAGCGAGGTCTTGTTTGAGGAAATAAGTCGCTAAAAGCTTAAATAAGCTACTAAGCTTAAACTGCTTTTTGGTGTATAAATAACTAATAGTGCAAGCTTCTACGAAATAAGTCCCTAGGCGCTTGGTTTGAGGTGTTGTGTTGTGTCTTTGAGCAAGAGGTCGGGGGCCTAATCCCACCCCGCACCTTTTGCAAACTATTTTTTTCAAATTTTTCTTTTGCAACTTATAAATAAGATCAAAGTAAGTACTTTTGTGAAAACAACTTTGCCTAACCTTGAATAAGCGGCTTTAGAACGCTTATTTCTATCGATTAGTGGCAAGAGTACAAAACAAACACCCTTAGCGCTTTTAAGCACCAAGGAAACCATGAATAAGTACTAGGAAATGGAAATAAGCACTTGGAACCGAAGCAAGCTAATAAGTATTAAGTTTAATAAGCTATGATGACTAATAAGCTAATGGGATAAGCGAGATAAGCACAAAAAAAAATCATGAGCGCTTGTGATTCTAAGCTAAACTAAAAGCAATCTTAACTAAAAGGGTAATAAGCTAGCCTAAAAAGCTCAAATAAGTCGGATAACTGCTAATCTCACCTAAGGTACCTAATAAGCTCTAAGGTAAACCTAAATAAGCTGTAGGGTTAACTAAAAGCACTAGATAAGCCGGAAAGTGGGTAACAGTGGGTCGCAAAACAGATTCGATGTGGTTTTTGGATGATTTAGAGGCAATTGAGCTAACCTAAACTATCCTAAGTGCAAATAAAGTAAACAAATATTGAGGTGGGTATGCTAGGATGTAAGAAAAGCAGTTTGGACCAAGTTTTGGACCAAAATAAGTCGTTAAAATGGTGTTGCAACAACTACTAAGGTCATTGTTTGGTGACGTAATATGTAAAGCAACAGACCTTTTTTTTGTTTTCAAAATCACTTGCAAACTTTGTATCTAAGCTAAACTCGACTTTAAAACTTACCTAGACCTTAAACCACTTTGACTTTGAGAGTCAAAGTGGGTAAAACGGGTTTGACCCAACAAATAAGCTTAAACCAAACACCCTTTTAACTTATGTTTTGCAACTAAAACACTCAAACTCCTAAACTGACTTAGCCCAGTGATCAAACTAAACTTACATGACCTAAACATAACTATATAAACATGTTAAAACTAGAGGTGATCACAGAAACAGATACAAGCTTAAAATTCAATATTAGACTAAAAATTGAAAAGTGAGAAAGCTACTCACAACTGATCCAGTTGGTTGCAGGTCAAAACCAAAACAAAGACTAACCTAACCTATGCTAGTTCAACCCATTATCACTCAGATCAACCAAATTCAATTCCATTTCCAATGTGAGCTCATAGTTGACTTATGTTGACTATTATTCAAAGTTACTTGAAAATGAACTGTAAGCTTATAAAAAGCTTAAAAGGAGTTTAAACAAGCTTATTAAAGCTTCAAATAAGCCACTAACAACTTGGACCATGGAATTGAAACTGAGAAATTTCAACAGTTAACCACAAAATTGAAACTTATATGAAAGCTTAGATTGATACTCAAAAGTGACTTACAAAGGTTTGTAAACTTGAAATTGATACAATGAAACTGAAATTACACCATTTTAATTTAAACTAAGACAATAATTAAATAAAACGACATAAGTAAAATTTTTATAAACTAATTACTACTCTTTACTGCCTCTATCTCCTTTCTTTTATACCCATCTTCCTTTCTCTCTTTCGAAATGGTTCCCACCTTCATTTGAAGCCATAGGATGAGTTGAAGTGATCTTGGCCAATTTGGATTGGATTTTAAGGAAAATGGGATTTAACAGTTGTGTGAGATTGAGTGGGTAAGGGTGAAGTAATCAATGTATCTTGGATGTAGTGTTGGAGGATAAGGTCAGGAAAAGAGAGGAGATGGAGTGTATGTAGGCTAGTTGTGGAGTGATGATGGAAGTGGTTAACACGTGAGGGAGGGAAGACAGAAGTCAAATGGGGTTTGTTTGGGGTTATTAATACCAGGGGGTCCAAATGGTTATTTGACAGGGGTCCAATAGATAGGCAAGGGTCCAAATTGGATATAAAGGCTTAAATATTACAAGGACTTATTGTGTAATTTCTGAATTTCAAGGGACCATTCCTGCCAATTAAGCAAATTTGTTCCAAGGGATTAATACTGACAAGCTTCAAAAGTACAGGGACCAAATCTGTCATTTTCCAATTTTCCAGGGGCCATTTCTGCCAAATTTCAAACTTGAAGGACCATTCTTGTAATTTTCTCAAACTTTTGATATTTTTCACCAAAGGACTAAATTTGACAACTTTTGATTTTAAAAGGACCTTTGGTGACTCTACTTTTGAAATTATGTGCTCAGGACTGCTTTTTGACAATTTTGAAACTGGGGACTAAACCCAATTTTGCAAATTTGATATGTTTTTCATCCGATTTTGATATTTTTGCATTTAAAACACATAAAACATCTGATTTGTGATATTTTCATCATTTTGATGTGTTTCGAGTGTTTTCGATGGTTTCATAGTTTAAATTGTACAAAATGATGAGTATTTAGACACTCATCAATCCCCCCACATCGAGATATTGCTAGTCCCTAGCAATGATTTGAGAAAACATAATAGATTTTAATCTCTTTACCAAAAGCCATTACTCAGTAGTAGCCAAATGTTTCAGCTCAAGTAAGAACTATGGTACAATCGATAACCATGTGATTTTGAGCAAACCACCACTTTCAACTGGATTTGATTTTGTCTTTACCGTGCCGCACTTTCCGGACTAGCCAACTCTTAGATAAATTATCAATATTATCTTTGGTGAGCCTGACACCAATTATGGATTTTCCATCGCCTTTACCACAAGCCATAATCTTGCGGGCTAGCCAACTCTTCACTTTTTAGGATATGGCGAGTCAATACCATACAATTTTGGGCAAATTGCAAGCCGTCAACGGATTTGAGATATCTTTACCAAGAGCCGTTTGTCTGGATTAGCCAACTTTAGTCTTACGACATGGCGGATCGATAACCAAATGAGTAAGTGTAAAACACTTACTCCAAAAAATTTGGCCAAAAACGGGAATTGGTATAATTATATGATAAAATTCGTGAGAATTCCCCACACTTAGAAATGAATATTGCCTCAATATTCAAAGTACCCATGGTTATGCCGAAACAAAGAACGAAAAGGGAAATACTACGCCATTATTTAGAAAGAAGATTTTTTTTTTTTTTTGAGAAAACTTATATACACAACATGTGGGCAACCCCCCACACTAGGGTGGTACACACGGTGAAAACCCATGTTAAGCTACTATTTTTGATTCTCGAGTCGCTAGCTTGACTCGATCCCCATTCATTGGTTCATGGGGAAGCAAAGTGGAAGAAACAACTCCATCGGACTTTCATTCAAGATGTTTGGACAAACATTCAAGCACGTGAAAGTTCCACACCGATGAGATATACATAGAACCGCTCAAAATGATATATGGAAATGCCGGATCAAGATAATGTCTTCATTCCGAAGGATTGAAGAATGAGAAGTAATGAGAATATATGAAGAAAAGAAAGAAAATCATGATAGAAATCATGACTAACTCTTCATCCTCAATAGGAGAATTCATAGTCTCATGAATCTCATCGCTAGCTCAATTGGTCTAGACATATCTCGTGTGTCTAGATCAAAGTAGAAGTTATCATACTCCGCGAGATATGATATAAGTGAGTTCATCCGAGAACTCCATGAAGGTGAATGAATCATATTCGAATTGATATGAGTGGGTTCACCGCGAACTCCTCAAAAGTAAATGATTCATGATCGGGAGAGAATTATGAGAATGAGAAGTGGTATCGCCACTCATCTTCTCTCCCATATTATCAAAACAGAGGCTTACATTTCCGAATAGAATCATCGGAAAGAATGTCACTATCCTTAATGGGGATAGGAGATGAAATAGGTTTCTCTTTGAAAGCCTCGATTTTAGAAATGAGAAGACCGACATTCAATAATGTTGCTCAAGAGCTTCATCTTTGATTTCGTGTCGGTGACTTCATCATTCTCTTCTTCTAAGCTAGCAAGCTCGGAAGGTGAATCTTCCACATAAATGATGTCTCCACAAGATAACCGTGACAACCCGTACTTTCGTGTCATTTCTACACCGCTCATGTTTCATTATTTCAACATTTTAGTAAACTTGGTTTACTTGTTTCAAATTGCAGAACCTTGGAGGTTTAGCGGCGAATTCATGATCATGACATCACGACATTTCATATGGACTATGATTAGTCTACATTTCATTGACATCATGTGCATCTCATTAGTACATGCACGACATTTCATTTCACCCTTCAACGCGTAATTTTATATTTAATAATTTTATCGTGAGTTTTTATTCTAATATTTATCCGTTACTTTCAAAATGATCCCAAGTATTTTTAAACTCACATTTAGTTCATAAAACTATATTTTTAGTTTTCCTAGTGTTTCAAATTTATTTGGTATTTTAATCGTTAACGTTTAATTATTACGTCGTTTTCTTAAAATTTGACGATAATTATTTTATCACTCAATTTTCACAAGGAAAGTATTTTTACAATTTTTATCCCTCAATACAATCTATTTTGATTTACTAAAACTTACTTGTACCACAAATTCTATTTACCTTATAAATTGATTAATACTCACACTTTCTTTACAATATATACATGTACACTTTAAATTCTTCCAACCAAGAGACAACAATATTAATTACACCACACCCTCCCCTCTTTTCCCCAATTTCAGCCGAACCCCCCTTGATTTTAATGTTGAAATCTTTATTTCATTCAAGTATAGATACACCTTTATTAGATAATTATTATTTACACATACAAACATATAACTCTAGGTGTAAAACAAAAATTTTCTCTTTTCCTTGTGTTCTCCAAACCGGCTTCACCAAGAAAACAAAGGATCAATTTTTGGCAAGATCAAGTGTTATTTCAACCTAGTTTATATCCTTTTCATGGTTTTGAAATAAAAACCAAGGATATCTAAGTAAAACCTTTGTTACCTACACCTCTTCATTTGCACTAGTAAGCATATTCTTGTCATTTTTATGTTTCCTCTTCATTTTCATATGCTTTTATCATTTTGGAGCTTATATGCATGCTATGTAGTTTATACCATTTATTTCTTGATTTTAAAGTTATATATACATACTAGTCATCCCATAATTATTCCCAAGTTATTCTTTGGTCTTGATGGTGATTAGGAACCCATGACACCCTAAGAAGGTGTATGGTAGGATTAGATTAGCTTGGAGTTGATTTGAAGGATTAGAATAGGTTTTGTCCGAGAAAAACTATTTTCGTAAACTATATATTACGCTCGTCCTTAAAATGAAATTCGAAAACCCACCGATGGTAACGACCTTTGACCTTGATTTTTAGAAAATATACTTTAAAACGAATCCGCGGCGGCTTGAACGGATAAAAGCGGAGTTATGGTGAATTATTTACGGATGCTCAAACATTGGTCAAACTCATTTCTCGCACAATTCACAAAAACCACCAACTTTAGCCCTTGATATCTTTATGATCGAGACCTTTTGGACGAAAACTCTGAATCGAAACTTTTAGATATCGATACAAACTTTCCAAAACCGTCGAGTTCGTTTTCAACGATCGACGACACCGCTTACGATCACTTTTCCGAGCCATTTTTGTTGATTTCATGATTTTTCCGACGACATTGTTTTGCGACGAAAAGTGGTAATTTCACCAAAATCATTATAAAACCATTGTAGGATGACATTTTGACGTAAAAACATGTAAAGTCATTTTGAAGGGTCGAGACGTCAAAAGAGTATTTTCGATTTTGACGAGTAATATTTTCAAAACCCGTAAATGGTATAAATAACATATGGTGCATGCATAACATTACATCGCCACTCATGACATATCATATCATTGATAATAGGTCCCGGTTGACGCATTACATTATAAACCTCGATGTACTCACTTTTGCCGTTATTCCGCTTTATCCAAGTGAGTTCCATAGCCCCACTTTTCTTGTTTTAATGTCATATTAAACTCTTTGGGAGATACATGCTCAATAATGTTTATTGCATTCATGACTATTTGCAAATTACATGTTTAGCCGAATTGAAATGCTTAGTCATGCGTAGTAACAAAGGTGGCCATCGTAGTATTTACATGGTATATTCATTGGTGATGGTCTTGGTATATTCATTGGACCGATGGTCTTGGTATATTCATTGGATCGATGGTCTTGGTATATTCATTGGACCTGATGGTCTTGGTACATTCAATGAACCGATGGTCTTGGTATAATTAAGTCAAGTAAACATCGATACATTAAGTCATGCAATATTATGCGAATTCAATTGACGATTTGTTTGAACATAAACTTTACACACTTTGGCAAATGGGTCATGAACACATGTGTTGCAAGTTTTGTATGGGCGGGACTTGAACCGAGTGGATTTACAATGCCTTTGCTACATAAACGATTCTCGAAGACTTTACATTTCAACGATTTACAATGCCTTTCATGGCATAAACGATTTTGAAAGGCTTTACATTTCAAAACAAACTCTATGAACTCACTCAACCTTTGGTTGACACTTTTAGCATGTTTTTATCTCGGTATCTAAGGCATTCACTTCATGGCATGCATTTGGACACATCATGGAGTCGTGATGACGACGCGTCTCACTTGGTTTTACTTACTTTAAAACATCGTTTGTATTGTAATAAACTTATTTCCGCACAAATTGGTTTTCATTTGGGACCTACTTTGTAAACTCGATTATTTTATTAAATCAAACGATGTATTTTCCAAACGACACTTTAGGTCGTTCAATATAACTGATTGTGATGCTATGACAACTAATCCCCGTGAATTCCATTCCACCGCAAAAATGTAATTTGGGGTGTGACAGATTGGCATCGAGCTTCGCTTATAGAGAACTAGGTTGCATCATTGACCCTAGACTATAACTACATTATCATAGCATCTCATCATTTCATCATAAGTGAATGTTCACTTTACATGCGGTTTTTACGTACATTTTCGAAAGTTATTTACTTTCATTTCATAACGATTGTCACATGGATGCCCTTAAATGCCCATCCCATTATCTTTTCCCCATACTCTAACGTGGAGAATTCCTTGTCATTCCCTATCACGTTTTTATATCACCGATTCATCATCGATAACGTCGAATGCCTGGATAAACTTTATATAGGGCTAAGTCACTCTCACTCCTTTGTTTCACCACTAACATGTCGAGTTACACTTTATTCACACATTAAGTCTCTAAACCATCATTCATTGAAGTGCTTACAACACCTCATAACCCATCTTTTCGAAACCGACGGTTATTTTTGAAACATAACCTCAAACTTATCATTTCTTATCACATCTCTTTAGCGCTTATTATTAACATCGGATTTGCTACGCCTCACATTTTCTCTTGTTTTGAAGAAGATATGGCAATCAAGAAAGCTACAGTTGAAATGACTCAAGCGGCTATTCGTGGTTAGTGAATGATAGCATTGCAAATGCTCTAAGAGTTGAAAGGGAAATGGTGGCTTCTTTATTGTTGAGGCCACAGTTCTTCTTGAAGCCGCTAGACTAGTCCGCCATCGTAATGCCGGAGGATCCGGGTTAAGAAATGCTCGATAAAGATTTCAAAAGTCGCGGAACCCACTAAGTTTCGAGGTACCGAGGAGCTACACTATGGTTAGATGGTTTGAAAAGTTGGAATCAGTATTTTTGCTTTGTAACTGTCCTGATGATGAAGAAGGTTAAGTATGCTACGAGTACTTTACTCGATGGAGCGTTGTCATGGTGGAATTTTACGCTCAACCAATTGGTATGGAGAATGCTTTTAAGCTTTCGGAGGAATTTAAAGGCTTGGTGACTAAGAAGTTTTGTCCTCGAACGGAGTGAAAAGTTGGAGACTGAGTTCTATGAACTAAAAACTATTGGGTATGATATCACACTTACATCTGAGATTCCAAGAATTGGCGTGTTATGTCCATCTATGGTCTCGATAATGAAAAGCTACCGGAGGCTTTCATTGATGGACTTCTGAAATTATTCAAGGTGACGTGACTTCTTCCTGACCAAGAACGATTGAGGAAGCTATTCGATTGACTCAAAAGCTCACGGCCCGGTAGTGAAGAGAGGCAAGTACACAAACACCAACCAAAACAACAACAACAACAACGGCGATAACCAACTCAACAACAACAAAAGGAAATGGAAGACGACCAAGGAGATTATAACAACCACAACCACAACACTAACCATCATCAACAGAGAAAAGAGGGCAAGAAACGCGATGGTATATGTTGCCGCACCAATAGAAGGCGAGAGGTTACGCCGGAACCTACCCACTATGTAATCGATGTAAGTATCATCACACGGGTCTTTGTCCCGCTAAGTGCTACAAGTGTCAACAATCGGGACACCTTGCCAGAATTGTAGAGGCAAGGCCATGGTTACATGTTACGGACACGGGAGCAAGGACACTATCGGAATCAATGTCCTCAAAACCAAGGTCAACAAGTCGAAGGTGCTCATGGAATGTATATATGTTAGAAGGAGCTCGTCAAGGTATCAACGACGCGGAAGACCAAGAAGTTCGAAACTAAAGTCTTATTTCTCCTTATGTACTATGTCGTGCTAATTTTATGTCTTCCATTGTACGAATCTTTATAACTTAACGATGTATTACTTTTGCTAAACTACTGTTGTAAAATATTCTCATCTATCGTACTTTATTTCCTTTCGATTCGATATCATTTACGAATTTTAATTCTTTTACATTAACTATCATTTTAATGATACTTCTCCATGTCTTTTCTCCTCGATGTTCATCACAATTTTAACAAAGTTGACCCAACACCAAACAAACATATGAGTCGATTATCCAAGCATTGCATAGTTACTCTAAATTATACATAGCTCGATCACCTATGTCTAATTCGGGAAGAATCATGCAATGAAGGAGTAGTAGTCTTATATGAGTAAGCAATTCAGTAATCGAGCCAAATTTTCAAAGATTTTCTTCAAAACCACTTGTTTCCGCTTGATCCGCGTGACGTTCTTGTTTGATGAGTTGCAAAGATCGAGCTAGAAACAAGTTGTTACTTAAACCGATTAGCCTAATCTCATGACAGTTCTTGTTTGATGAGTTGTGAGATTAAGTAAAATCGGTTACCAAAAGTCTTTGAGGTTTTGCTTTCGGGAATGGGAAAGTTGCTACATCAAACCCTAAACCCGTTAGACCTAATAACGATTGAATTTGTGGATCAATTCCTTTTTGATGGGCGAATGTGACAACCTGTACTTTCGTGTCATTTCGACACCGCTCATGTTTCATTATTTCAACATTTTAGTAAACTTGGTTTACTTGTTTCAAATCGCGTAACCTTGGAGGTTTAGCGGTAATTCATGATCATGACATCACGTACATTTCATATGGACTATGATTAGTCTACATTTCATTGACATCATGTGCATCTCATTAGTACATGCACGACATTTCATTTCACCCTTCAACGCGTAATTTTTATATTTAATAATTTTTATCGCGTGAGTTTTTATTCTGAATATTTATCCGTTACTTTCAAAAATGATCCCGAAGTATTTTTAAACTCACATTTAGTTCATAAAAACTATATTTTTAGTTTTCCTAGTGTTTCAAATTTATTTGGTATTTTAATCGTTAACGTTTAATTATTACGCCGCTTTCTTAAAATTTGACGATAATTATTTTATCACTCAATTTTCACAAGGAAAGTATTTTTACAATTTTTATCCCTCAATACAATCTATTTTGATTTACTAAAACTTACTTGTACCACAAATTCCCATTTACCTTATAAATTGATTAATACTCACTTTCTTTACAATATATACATGTACACTTTAAATTCTTCCAACCAAGAGACAACAATATTAATTACACCACACCCTCCCTCTTTTCCCCAATTTCACCAACCCCCTTGATTTTAATGTTGAAATCTTTATTTCATTCAAGTATAGATACACCTTTATTAGATAATTATTATTTACACATACAAACATATAACTCTAGGTGTAAAACAAAAATTTTTCTCTTTTCCTTGTGTTCTCCAAACCGGCTTCACCAAGAAAAACAAAGGATCAATTTTGGCAAGATCAAGTGTTATTTCAACCTAGTTTATATCCTTTTCATGGTTTTGAAATAAAAACCAAGGATATCTAAGTAAAACCTTTGTTACCTACACCTCTTCATTTGCACTAGTAAGCATATTCTTGTCATTTTTATGTTTCCTCTTCATTTTCATATGCTTCTTATCATTTTTGGAGCTTATATGCATGCTATGTAGTTTATACCATTTATTTCTTGATTTTAAAGTTATATATACATACTAGTCATCCTATAATTATTCCCAAGTTATTCTTTGGTCTTGATGGTGATTAGGGAACCCATGACACCCTAAGAAGGTGTATGGTAGGATTAGATTAGCTTTGGAGTTGATTTGAAGGGATTAGAATAGGTTTTGTCCGAGAAAAACTATTTTCAGAACTATATATTACGCTCGTCCTTAAATGAAATTCGAAAACCCACTGATGGTACGACCCTTTGACCTTGATTTTTAGAAAATATACTTTAAAACGAATCCGTGGCCGCTTGAACGGATAAAAGCGGAGTTATGGTGAATTATTTACGGATGCTCAAACATTGGCCGAAACTCATTTTCTGCACACAATTCACAAAAACCACCAACTTTAGCCCTTGATATCTTTATGATCGAGACCTTTTGAACGAAAACTACCGAATCGAAACTTTTAGATATCGATACAAACTTTCCAAAACCGCCGAGTTCGTTCTAACGATCGACGACACCGCTTTTACGATCACTTTTCCGAGCCATTTTTGTTGATTTCATGATTTTTCCGACGACATTGTTTTGCATTTAAAAGTGGTAATTTCACCAAAATCATTATAAAACCATTGTAGGATGACATTTTGACGTAAAACATGTAAAGTCATTTTTGAAGGGTCGAGACGTCAAAAGAGTATTTTTCGACGACGAGTAATATTTTCAAAACCCGTAAATGGTATAAATAACATACAAGTGCATGCATAACATTACATCGCCACTCATGACATATCATATCATTGATAATAGGTCCCGTTGACGATTACATTATAAACCTCGGTGTACTCACTTTTGCCGTTATTCCAGCTTTATCCAGTGAGTTCCATAGCCCCACTTTTCTTGTTTTAATGTCATATTAAACTCTTTGGGGAGATACATGCTCAATAATGTTTATTGCATTCATGACTATTTGCAAATTACATGTTTAGTCAATTGAAATGCTTAGTCATGCGTAGTAACAATGTGGCCATACGTAGTATTTACATGGTATATTCATTGACCGATGGTCTTGGTATATTCATTGGACCGATGGTCTTGGTATATTCATTGGATCGATGGTCTTGGTATATTCATTGATCGATGGTCTTGGTACATTCAATGAACTGATGGTCTTGGTATAATTAAGTCAAGTAAACATCGATACATTAAGTCATGCAATATTATGTGAATTCAATTGACGATTTTGTTTGAACATAAACTTTACACACTTTTGCATGGGTTGTGAACATTGTGTTGCAAGTTTTGTATGGGGGACTTGAACCGAGTGGATTTACAATGCCTTTGCTACATAAACGATTCTCGAAGACTTTACATTTCAACGATTTACAATGCCTTTGCGGCATAAACGATTTTGAAAGGCTTTACATTTCAAAACAAACTCTATGAACTCACTCAACCTTTGTGTTGACACTTTTAGCATGTTTTTATCTCGTATCTAAGGCATTCACTTCATGGCATGCATTTGGACACATCATGGAGTCGTGATGACGACGCTGCCTCACTTGGGTTTTACTTACTTTAAAACATCGTTTGTATTGTAATAAACTTATTTCCGCACAAATTGGTTTTCATTTGGGACCTACTTTGTAAACTCGATTATTTTATTAAATCAAACGATGTATTTTCCAAACGACACTTTAGGTCGCTCAATATAACTGTGATTGTGATGCTATGACGGTCAATCCCGAATTCCATTCACGCAAAATAGGTAATTGGGGTGTGACAATAACAATCATCATCGAATCGGAGGACATCTCAACATGATCATTTTGGAAGACAAGAGAGGAGGATATCACACATGATCAAGAATTCCTGTGACTCTCTTGGGATTGGGACAAGGTTCTCAACACTAGACTTTATGAATTGGCCCAATTCCTTTTCGTGAACAAGTGTCGAGATGCTCGTCCCCATAATAAGAGAGTGAGTGTGAATCTCGGGTGTGATAGCAGTTGTTTGAGATGGAATCTCAGCTCTCGCCGGAATATCAACCCACCGGGGGTTGAGAAATATCACTTTTAAAGGATAAAAACCTCCTCGCATCATCGCCATAAAGTGCCGCCTTGAGAAATTGGGAACGCCTTAGAGCCGCTTGCTCTAGGATAAATAATTCTTCCCTAGATTCGAGCTTCTCGTTCTTCGCCAGCAATTCTCCTATGGTTTTTTTCACCACTCACTTGATTCTTAAAGTTTTGAATCATATCATCAAGTGTTTTCATTGCGGTTTCAAGATCCTGGGAGATTTCATGAGACAACGGCTCGATGGAGTTTGAACCGTATAGTGTCATGGAGGTTGGAAATTATCAAACATGTGAGAGTCATGATTGTAACAAGGAAATGGATTCCTGTTTGACAATCGAGCTGAAATGGGACCTCCACAAGATCACAACAAGAAATCATTGAGTCCGACAGTGAATCATATGGATTTTGGTTATAACCAAAGTTCGAGCATCACCGAAAACTGTTCATAGACAAACGTGTTCCGGATTGACACTCAAATCCTTGGTGAGGACCTCCACAAAATTCACAGCAGTAATGTTGGTCATATGAAGATAAGTCGGGCTGTGGTGGGTAATTGGAAAAGTTAGAGGGGTCGTTAAATGAGTTCTGATTAGGATCATAATCAAATGAATTCCTTGAACCACAAAACAAACAACTCCCGTTATGAATATCATTACCACATTGTACACAAGTACACCAACGACAGGGTGAACCAAAGAGAGGCTCACCACAACCGACACAAGGAATAAACGATTGCATTTGAGAGTTATGAAGAGGAATCAGTTTATTCAAAGGATCAACAAAACCAACATGGTGATCCGAATGACTATCAAGTCTCAAGAACATTCGTAAAAATCGGGAGGTGGGACAAGTGGTGTGCTCACGAGAGCTAGCAATTTCCACCACTTCCGTTATGGTCTCCTGCTCGGTTCTTGAGAAACGTGAAGATTAAGCAAGTCATTCTTGCTAGTCACCGGTGTTTGAACGGTTCATCGTAATCAATTCTAATTCTTGACCTTTTTCATCGGCTTGAATTTGTTCGATTAGATTACGGGCTCTATCTTCAAGAAAGTGTCCTCGTAATCCTCGGTGGGTTCTTGGGAAGCTCCGACGTTTGAACTGGTTTGTCAAGATTAGAATGTATTTCAGGTTATGGCGGGTGGTCAAATAACTTTGAAAAGAATTTTGATGGATAATGCATACAATTGCAAAATTCGCTTGAACTAGGCCCTCCACACGCTCACACACATTTAACGACGATGAAGTTGATTTAATGTCGACATAAGAATTAAATATATAGAGGATTAAGAAGAGAATCAAATGGTTGAGAGGATACGAAGAATAGAATTAATGCGGCAAAAGAGGTAAGAGAAATAGAATCAACGAATAAGAGGAATGAGAAGAATATTTTTGTGTTTTTTTTGATAAGAAAATATAAACATATCTGAGATGGATGGTATGAACAAAGAGTGAATATCCAAATCACTAATCGCTAAACGTAAGATAATCACCCACTCCCGGGCAATAAGCGCAAAAATTTGATTCACAAGAAACCGCCAAGTCTAATCACACAACCCGTCACTTAGAATGACCAACCGTAAGACTTAAACAGTTTAGACACGAATGCAATGAAGATCCGGGAGTATAGTGTTTCCAGTCGTTATGTCCCAATAGCTATGCAATGGATTATCAAACGTAAAGTGATCGAGAAATTTGAACGAAAAAGGGATTATGATAGAGATTATAACTACAGAAAAGCCAACAAATTAAAACGGCTTAAATGCAAATTAAAGAAAACTAAAAAGATAAAAAATATTAAATAAACGCTATCACTATTTGCAAAATGATGTTTTTCTATGATTTTATAAAACAAAATGACTTAAATAAACTATTTTAATTAAAACGTAAACTTAAAATATCTAAAAACGTGGCCTAAAATGAAAACGTACGTTATGTACGAAAATTACTGTTGGGCATAAGATAAAATGTTAGGAATTAGAAATTCCAAGATTAAAGAGTCGGTCACCTCAAGTATATGTAATCGTTAAAGCTCGTAGTCGTAGTTCTTTTAAGTTAAGTAGTAATTTAGTTAAGTAACACCGTGGAGGACTGACGGTCTTTACCCATTGTATGCCTCGATCCATGCCCCTTAGTGTGGCGATTTGTAAGACTATAAATACTCTACCTCCCAAGGTAGAGAGTTGGAGCTCATAATAATATCTTTCACTTTCTCTCACTAAGCTCCCTAAACCTCTAACTTTCTCTAGAATTCCATCTATATGCTACTTTGTGTTATGGTTTGATGTATGTGAAAAGCTAATATCTAACAATTGGTATCAAGAGCCATGGTTGGATCATATCTTACACATCTTTGGATTTATAGTGGTTTTAGGTGGTTTTGAGTTTGAAAAGTTTAGTGGCTTTTGCATCATTTGGTTGATCTCTTGTGTTAAAGTTTGAATTTTGTTGGTACTTTTGTGTTTAGAATCATCAAAAGTGTTTAGGTTTTCATTTGGTAAGCTTGAATCATCTTGGTTGGGTTGTTTTGGATTGAAAAGTGATGTTTATATGGTTTTCATGGTGGCGAGTTAGTTCACGGATAACCTTCTTCATAGCGACTTGCTTCATTATTTTGTAGCGACTTACGGTGTTAAAAGCTAGCGAGTTAGAGCTAGCGAGTTAAAGGACAAGTAGTGGACTCTCCACCACGGGTGGCGACTTGTGGTAGCGACTTGATCAAGAGCGAGTTGCTCTTTAGCGACTTGTGTTTCTAGCGACTTGTAGTAATTGTCGCCAAAATTTGGTTAGCGACTTGGTCCGTAGTGAGTTACTATTTAGCGACTTGTTCTTCTCGTTATCGACTTGGGATTCTAGCGACTTGGGTCGCCTAGCGAATTAATTGGTAGCGACTTAGTGGATTTGTGTCTAGCGACTTAGAGCTTTATCATCTAGCGACTTGAGTGATAGTTTACGTTTCTCTTGATTTAGTAAAATCCCGTGAAAGAATCTATTTCCGGCTTAATCATAGAGTTATAAAATCCGTATAATCTGTTAACATGTCTACCAACGTTCCTACCATCATCTCCACTCGCTGTCGAGGATGTTCAAGCACCGGCTCGGATACTCGTCCACCCATGCTTGATGAATCGACTACGATTCTTGGGCTCAACGAATCGATTGTATTGCCTCGAAAGGAAAATGGTGTCAACATTCTCAAATCCATTGATGAAGGACCATATCGGGTTGAGACGACTAGAGACATACTTGATACTAATGAAGATGGTACTCTGCTCACGGAATGGACGGACCTAAGATGTACAATGAGCTTGATAATGAGGAGAAAAGAGATTCGGCGATATCGGGGCTTCAAACATTGTTCTTCAAGGTCTTCCTAAAGACATCTAAGTCGATCAATCATAACATCGATGCAAAGGCGTTTGGGATAACGTTAAGATGCTTCTCCTGTTCAGAATTAACTATGGAAGACATGAGAATCCCAACTTTATGACGAATTTGAGCACTTCAAGATGAAACCAGATGAGAGTGTTTATGAGTACTATGTGAGATTTCATAAGTTAGTGAATGACATGAGAAACATCGAATGACTATGCCTAATATTCACCGAACTCAAAGTTTGTGAACAACATGAATCCCGAATGGCACAAGTTTGTCACATCTCGTGAAACTCACTAAAGGATTGAAGCATACTAACTATGAGCAACTCTATGCCTTCCTCCTTCGTGAATGAGAGACATGCCATGTTTGAAAAGTTGATTCTCAATCGGTTCAAAACCAACCAGGTGAGACAAGTTCGCCTAATGACTCAATGACTTTCTACTCAAACATTGGAATCACAACCAAAGCATCACAAGTCATACCCTTGGGTAATGGTAATCACAAACTCATCCTCGATCCTCGGTTCAAACAAGTCGATGTTGATACACGTGGGTAACATCATTAATCAACTTGCTCTTCTCATTAGTCAAAACATGAATTCTCCCACAAACCAACAACAACCTCGAGGCGCATCTAACCACATAATCAAGCCACCGTTAAAGATGGAAGGATGGTGCAACCATTCAGAAAGACAGATGATCGGGAAGGGTGGTGCCGGTAGAGGATATGTGGGCAACCGAATCGAGGAAGAAATGGTAACCAAGGTCAAGCCAAGACAATCAAATGCTATAATCGTGGTGGTGAAGGACACATTGCAAGGAGCGCACATCTCCAAAGCGCCCTGAAATCACGATTACTTAGTAGATAAGATGTTGCTTGGCACAAGCTCGGGACAATGGTGTGCGTTGGATGAAGAGGAAATTGTTTCTTCGAGGGCAATGCCAAGACCTATGATGCGATGTGGATGAGCAACTGTTGGGAGATAGTCACAATCATCGAACGCCTTCAAGTCGCCGATCGTGATGCATACGATTCGATGTAGATGATGGACCTACGGCACACACAATCTTTATGGCTAGCATCTCTCCAATGGTTTCTCCCAAGATCTCTTCTTCACCACAAGTGGGCCATCCAAGGACAAACTCATCTCGAGGTATTAAAGCTATATGATGATGGTGAGGTGCAACGGATGCATGACAAAGTACAACCAATCGAAACTATTGAATCAAATATTGAAAATATGGGTAATATCAATATTGTCCCATACGATCAATACGTGAAACAAAGGGAAAGTGAAGTTGTACCAAGTGATGCATCTTACGCAATCAACAATGACTATGTCCTTGATGAATACACCGCATGCGCTCGATGATTCTCGTAATTTCGAACTAAATGCCTATAAGGAACGTGTTGCTATTTATGAACAACGCGCTAAATTTGAGTTGACCACTCGTGAGCGTGAAATGGATGACCAAGTGCGTACAAGAATTAGAAAAAGTAATTTTAGAAGAAGTATTGAAACAAGAATTAAATTCTTTGCAAGAAAAACTTTCTAAAACAACTAAGCAAAAACAAGAACTTCAAGAAAATGTGAAAATGCTTAAGCAAGAATTTAATGCAAAGAATCAAAGCTCTTGAGAGATTTTTCTAATCGAAAACTTTGAAAAACAAACTCGAGAACAAGTTGTACATGCAAGGAAACACCATTCAGATCGCTCACATGATCACTAAGCATAGAGTTCTAAGCGATAAGCATAGTGTTCCCATTATAGATAAACCCAACCCCGAGTATGGAAAGATAGCAAAAGCGCTCAAAGTGTTATCTATGATGGAAATGAGATTCTTAAACCTAGACAAAAACCTAGTTGCGTTGAGTGCACCGAGGATGACAAGAAATTAGATGAAGTAACTAGGAGAAGATGAATAAGAAACTAAATGACCCTAAGTGCAAAGAGAAGAAAGTAATTATCACTCCCCATGACTACAAGAAGGAAAACTGGATTTTGAACAAGTTTAAGACTCGGACATTGTTGACTTCGAACAAGTCTTTTGGAAAATGGATTTAGATAAGGAAAGTCGAGAATATTGCAAGAATAAACCTCCCTTGAAAATGCCTAAAGCTACCGTGGTATCCTCCTAACACACCAATGCATCTTGTTCCTAGAACAATTGCCACTAAAAGCAAGATCTTAATTAGCCAATACGTTATTTTCCAACTATTTGTTGATTTTGAGAAAACTTGCAAGAAAAGGATCACACCCACCGCATAATCAAGGAGAAAGGGTTTTGAACAAATGAAAGAATGTTATTTAACCGAGGTCATGCCTTCTTTAAACTTTTAAAGGATCACTTGAGAGTCTTAAAAGGGATAGAAACAGATATTAAGGAATGGAAAAGGAATTTGATGCAATAATAGTTGAAATTAGTGATTATGAGCGCACTAAAATATAATGAGATTGAGAGGAAGAACTCAGATACATTGAATGAGAATCTTATTATCAATGTGTTGCTCAAGATGTCTTTTTCATCGCTCAAATTGCTCTATTAATGCTTCCAAATTTCATGAACTATCTCGTGGCCCCGAAAGTCTCCCATGATCGTCATTGAGCTTGAAAAACTAATTCTAAACTTAATGAGAAAATTGAACTCGATGATCATGACAATTTGGTTAAACATTTTTCTAAACTAGAAGTTGAGTATTTTAATCTACAACTAAAATATCAACATCTCAAAGAAATGTCAAAACTTCAAATTTCAAGACATCTTCGATGCTCCGTAGTTTGATGCGCTTTTCAAATTAACAAACGAGATGAACAGATTCATGCTCTGTAACACGATCGTAAAGTTGAAAGCCCAAATCTCTCAATTAAAGGGTCAAACGAACAATATGACAGCTCCCAAATGCCTCCTTCTTTAGATTCTCGAATTCTCAAACGTTTCATCTTCAAAACCTAGTAAATGCTTTACAAAGGAAAACGAAAGTTTCCTAGAAGAAAATGAAAAGGTTAAACGTCATTTCAATGAGTTGTTTGAATCAATTAAAGTCACTCAGAACAAAACAACGAACAAATAACTTCATTGTAAAAGGAAATTGAGAATCAAGAGTCGTGTAAAAGGGAAAATGCTAATGATCAATGCGGAGAATGTTGTATCTAAGGTTCACTCGTAATAAATCGCTTATCTCGTGACATATGTCCCCTCACATAAGGAACAACAAACTTGCCATTCAAACATATTTCTCATCCCTTAAGGATCGCTTAGAATGCTGCGTGAGATTGTTGAAGAGGATAAGCTAGAAACCTCATGATAATGCAATTGGACATGCATGCCTATATGCCAAACGATCTCAAGAAATCTTAGAATGTTTGATCACAATATGCCCAAAGACATTAGGTGAGAGAGTTAACCCTTGATTCCATGCTCAATGCCTAAGGCCAAACATGACTTGCACTCGACCCCAATGTTTTGAATGAGAGTCAAGTATACCTTTGAGTAGTTCAGATTCTAGATCCGTCAATGATAGGAAAGAGAACTCGAATGTGCCTCTAGAGTACTAATTTCAAAGAAACTAGCTTTATGAAAGTGAACCATAGTGCACTGCATGTAGTTCGATCCAAAGACATCTAAATAGGTGGTGCAAAGAGTAGTAAAACAAACTAATGTTCCCATTCCCCACAGGAGTAATCGGTGACATTAAAGGGAGCGGTCAAAGTCTCAAGACAATACAAGGAATGATAGGACCTCTCAAGCTAAGAATGTACACCGAAGAGAGTAGAAGAACAATCTAGGAACCTTAAGTTTGAATCAATAAAACGAATCGTGTTGATTCTAGTATTAGCCATAGGCGCATCGTAATTAATTCAATTCGATACTATTTGCAAACCTTGTACCGATGATTGCTTGAATTCGCTTTCTAATCATGAATGTGATGTTAATGTTATGCCTAATGATGATAATTGTCCGATTAATGTTGTTAATGCTAAAATTCATGCTAAAAAGGCAAAAGGCAAAAGCGAAAGAGAGTTAGAAAACAATGGAAACCCACAGAAGAACATTATTGCAGTAATAGGTTTTATTGGATACCGGTGGTCATAAGACTAATCGAGATAATGCCCACTAGAAAATGGATGCTCACTTGGTAGAACTATTCCTTAAGAAGTGGTCACATGTAAATAGGGCTAATACGAGACACTAGTATTGCATCTATTCACAATGATTCCATTACTTCACCGTCTCGATATGAATGCTTCTATTTCGATGCGGGTGGTCCAACTGCTGTTACTAACCAAATGGAACCCATTCTTGCATGGGGATCCCAAATATCCGATTATCCATTCTTGTCGTGTTCAACCGCAGATCGCTCAAATCGCTCGTGGTACCGGACTCAGTCGCTCCAAGCATATGATGGAGACCGGTCTACTCATGAACTTCGTGAGCAAATTCATCGGATCATAGATTTGGTAATGATCATTTCGGTTGCATATGGGTTATGGAGATTATGTTGTTGGTGATAGTGTCATCTCTAGAGTGTATTATGTGGAAGGTTTAGGTCATAACTGCTCTCTCGTTGGTCAATTACGTGATTCTCGACCTAGAAGTAGCCTTCGGAAAACATACCGCTTTGTTAGAGATCTTAATGGAAAGGAACCGCTGAAAGGACTCGTGGCTCAAACCTTTACACTATCTCTATCGATGACATGATGAGAGCTTCACCAATCTGCTTGTTATCAAAGGCTTCTAAAACTAAGTCATGGTTATGGCATCGCTGCCTCAATCACTTGAACTCGGCACCATCAACGATCTTTCCGTAAAGGACTTAGTTGTAGGTCTACCTAGACTAAAGTATGAAAAGGATCATCTTTGTTCAAGATGTCAATTGGGAAAAAGCAGAAGTATGCCCATAAACCCAAACCTACTAACTCATCACGAAGTTCTTCATGTGATTCATATGGATTTATGGACCAATGAGGTGCGTAATATCTTTGGAAAGAAATATGTGTTAGTTGTGGTTGATGATTATTCTAGATTCACCGGTCAAGTTCTTAAGGACAAAGGATGAAACTCGATATCATCATCAAACTCATCAAACAATTGCAGTTAGACTAAACAAAACTGCCGTAATCATCGTAGCAGACAATGGAACCGAGTTTGTCAACAAACAACTTAGTGAATTCTATGAAAGCATTGGAATCACCCATCAAAGAAGTGTTCCACGAACCCCTCAATGTAACGGTGTTGTTGAAAGACGAAATCGTTCTCTTGTTGAAGTCGCTAGAACAATGCCGATCTATTCAAAGGTTCCAATGTTTCTCGGGTCAAGCAATTGCCACCGCATGCTACACACAAAATCGCTCCCCGATTCACACCACCATGGAAAAACTCCATATGAACTTGTTCACAACAAAACCTAATCTATCTTTCCTTCGTGTGTTTGGTGCCTTGTGCTATCCAACTAATGAGGGTCAAGACTTGGGCAAACTTAGGGCTAAAGTCGACATTGGAGTATTTGTAGGATATGCACCAACCAAAAGGGATACCGAATCTACAACAAAAGAACCCGAAATATCATGGAAACAATTCACGTTACGTTTGATGAGTCGATCGGTCAAATGGCTCTGGACACTCCAACTCAGACCCGCACTTCAAAACAATCCTATTGGTTCATCTCTTGTTCCAAACTCCTCTCAAGAAACTCCATATGTACCTCCATCCAAGATGATGTAAAGAAACTGTTTGATCCCATGTTTGATGAACTGATGAGTCTACTACTAATGAGGTCCGATCCCACAAATGAGGATGCTCATATTCCAGTGAATGAAGTCAATTCATCGGCCTCTATATCGTAAGTCAAGAAGCACCCTCACGATCCTTCGCCTCATCAACAAATAATCTCTTCAAATGTACATCATGGAAATGTTTCGCACCAATGATGAAGTTAATCCCTTTGCAACCTCAAGATGCTCCATTTGAAAACATATTTGCTACTCCCGAATCATCATCGAACCATCTTCTTCAGGAGACATCGACTCACCTACTTCAGTTCCTCAACAAATGCCACATGAACACCTGAGAAAATGGACTCACGATCATCCATTAGACAACATCATTGAAATCCCTCTCGTCCCAGATCAACCCGAAGCAACTCGCAACCGATGCCTTATGGTGCTTCTTCAACTCCGTACTATCTAAGATCGAACCAAAAGACGTTAAACCGCCATGAATGAAGATAGCCGTTCAATGCTATGCAAGATGAAATTCATGAGTTTGATCGCCTTGATGTATGGGAGTTAGTACATGCTCCGCATCGTGCTATGATTATAGCTCTAAAATGGATCTTCAAAGTAAAACTCGATGAGCATGGTGATGTGTTGAAGAACAAGGCTAGATTAGTTGCTAAAGGATATCGTCAAGAGGAGGGTATAGACTTTGAAGAATCTTTTGCTCCGCTTGTTCGAATCGAGGCCATCGTAATCTTTCTCGGCTAATGCTAGCAAGAACATGGTGGTTTATCGATGGATGTAAAGACGGCATTTCTAAACGGAGATCTTAAAGAAGTCGCTCACGCCGACCAACTCAAGGTTTTGTGAATCAAGAGCATCCTACCACGCTTATCGTTTGAAGAAGGCTCTTTACGGTTTAAAGCAAGCTCAAGGGCATGGTGTGATACATCGTCAAAGTTTCTTCTATCAACCGGATTCATCAAAGAGAGCATTGATCCTACATTGTTCACCAGAAGTCGAGCAAACATTTGATTCATGTTCAAATTTATGTTGATGATATTATCTTTGCCTCGACCGACCCAATGGAATGTGATCGTTTTCAAATGAAATGAGTTCAAAGTTTCAAATGTCAATGATGGGACAAATGTCATTTTTCTTGGGATTACAAATTTCACAAAGTCCCTGAGGCATTTTCATAAATCAATCTAAATATGCAATGAGATTTTAAAGAAATTTGGATTTGATTCAAGTGACCCTGACACCCCATGATTGATCGAACCAAACTAGATGAGGACCTCTCGTGGATCATGATCGACCAAACGAAATATAGGAGTATGATTGGATCCCCGATGTATCTCACGCTAGTAGACCCGACATCTTATTCTCGTGTGCATGTGTGCTAGATACCGTGCTAAGCCTACTAAAAGCACCTTGAAGCGATTAAACGGGTCTTTCGGATTCCAAGGAACCATCAATATGGGACTATGGTACCAAGGACACCGTATGTCACTAACGGCCTATGCAGATGCCGATCATGCAGTTGTCAAGATACTCGTCAAGCACGTCCTGAGGTGCTCGGTTTTGGGTGATAAGCTTGTGAGTGGTCTTCAAAGAAGCAAATGAGTACTTTATTTCCTCTACAGAGGTGAATACATAGCCATGTCATCTTGTTGTGCTCAAATCTTATGGATGAGATCTCAATTATCTCGACTATGGCTTTGAATTCAACAAAATCCTCTCAGATCGCGATAATAAAGTGATATTGCTCTCTCATGCAACAACGCTCAACACTCAAGAGCAAAGCATATCGACATTCGACATCATTTCATCGAGGAACAGTGGAAAAGGTGTGGTGGAACTATATTTTGTGAGGTCTCGAATATCGCTAGCGACATCTTCACCAAAGCTCTTCCAAGAGAACGTTTGAGTTTATTCTTCCACGACTTGGTTTGAAAAGCCTTCAACCGTAAACTCTCAAACATCTTCGTGAGGAAGACGAGGAGTAAAGGTCTATCTTCATCTATCTCTTGTAAATATTTTTCAAAAATCAAATAGAAAATTATAAAACTTTCAAAATCCATAAAATCGAAAAATCCGAAAATCTTCAAAAATATTGTCATTTGTCATGTTTTTTTTTTTCGATTCGATAATATCTACGGTCTTTGTGCTTTGTCATTCAAAGAATGACACGGGACTTTAGATGTTGTTCGAATTCTTAAAAAAAAAAAAAAAAAAAATAAAATTGGGAGAAAGAAAATGGTTTATTGTCAATTTCGTGCAATAACCCGCTTTTAAAGAAAGAACGAGCCATGTTTTACCATGCTTTCAAATCCTATGCTCGATTCTATAAACTCCCATCTCTTGAAAACTAAATGCTTTAAAAAATAACTCAATCTCTATTTTTGATAATCATCGGGACTTATTTGTCAAAATCTTATCTCTCAATCAACAACCTACGTCATTGATTGAGGGGAGAATGATTTCAATTAAATTAAAAAGTTATTTGGCATTAAATTGTTTTCAAAAGATATACATGCATGTTTTATAAATGGAGTGTAAAGTCTTAAAATCCAATCCACATCGGTTAAAACACTTTCACAATCAAGTCACAATTCTCCTCAAAGCTTTCAAAATCAATTTAAATCTATACGAGATCACAAATCTCAAATGATTTGATAATTGTGATCGGGGAGAATGTGAGTTAAATTGGATTTAAACCGATAATCGTGTAAATGGTTATAAAAGAATGTACATCTTGTCCTTCTCACATGTGACAAACGATTTCAATTTTCAATGCACATGTTGAGGGGAGCATCTATCTTAAACCTTTGATTTTAAACGTGATCATTCATCCTATCAGTGCGGGTTCCCTCTAGTATGTGCAAAACTCTTTTCAACCTCGAGGCACATATTGAGGGGAGCAAAATTCATGGAAACCTCATCCTTCCGGAAATGCTATTCCAACTTGATCTTTTGAGGAAGTGATGTTGATATCTTTAGAAAATGGTAATTAAAAGAAGTAAATTCTTTCTCTTGCCTCCGTGTGCAAAACATTCTCAATACTTGATGCACATGATTGAGGGAGTTCTCGTTTAAAATATCAAAAACAATTCAGTACAAAAAGCTTTGATAATATATCACAAGTATCTCGAATTGATTTTCAAATGGTTTTCAATTGATCCAATGGCAAATGAACAATACCAAATTGACCGACCAACTTTACTTTATGTACGGTGATATAAGGATGATAAGGTTAGGTATTGGTTCCCATGATCCGCCGTATCAGAGGGATCTACCCAGGACAATCCACTAGTTAGTGTAGAAGTCCTTAGGTATGATGATAAAAGGAGAAAATGAGATAAGGGAAGAGTGCGGACTAAGACCGAGCTAGTCTTGGAATAAACCCAACAAGGTTCTAGCTATGAAGTCTCGGTAAGCAATCAAGGGTGAAGAATTAAAAGAATTGAATGAAAATAGGGTGAAAAAATAGCCTCCATTAATTCAACCTTAGGCGAAACCGGTTCAATTCATATGCTACCGATGGTAACATCGGTATTGAAGACAAGACGTCATGGACCCAAGGACGCACCGCACTTCAACTTTCCAAACCACTCAAGTTCCTCTTAAAAGGACTTGTTTCATTCTCATGGGAACCAACATTATCTATCGACTTTCTCTTAGAGATGGTTGATATTGAAGTAGAGACCTCTCCCTAGTCTCAAACACAGATCCAAATATGCACAAATTGAGTCTAGAGCCACGAGATCATCAATAAATCTCATTAGGACACTTTCAATGAAGGCTCTCTTTCACACAATGTGGAAAAGAGATTATATCTTGAGTCCTACGCATTATCCTTGTGGTATTGCGTAACATCCGAGTGATGTGTTTACATATTCACGGTGAAGATGGAAAGCCTTCGAGCCTACATCAAACAAGCTCTGGTAGGTGGCATGTGAGATCTATTACATAGATCAACCATGTGACAACCGAATGAAACAATGGGGCGATTCAATCTCTTGAATCAATCACGGTTCAGTTATGGATTGACGGATACCTTTGAAAACCGGTCTTTGTGCTTAAAAATCTTTTCATTAGCACATCGATGTGTACTCATTTTTCAAACCAAAGATATTTTATGATTGATAATTGATTTTCAATAAAACCTTCGTTGTATTGCAAAACAATTTCTATCGAGCAATACACGATTGTTTTCAAATCTCTTTTCATCAATCGGTGGACTTAAATTTATTGGTTCACTCACTCCGTGTTGTCTTCTTTGAGATGTTCCGGTTTGAGAACGACTAGAGCATTGCGAAACCCCGTCAAGGAGATTCTTAGGAATCCTACCGATCACGAGCAAGATTTGTATCGATCAACGGGAACCGCGGGCGTGTACCTCAATTCAACGAAGTGATCAAAGACACTTTCGTGCGATTTGTTGCTAATTGTTGTATGCATGTACGCCCGACGTTTGCGAAATGATCGTAATGAAGCGGTCAATCCACACCGCATGCTCACTTAACACATTCAACTCAAAAGAAATCATGATTAGTGCATCAATGACTCGATATTTTCACTCCATGCTTCGCTACTGCACGCCAATATCGTGATTCAACAAATGCTTCCGCTACTCGATGAGAAGATATCATGATCCGTAATGTGAGCATGTCGGTCCCAAAGTCACAACATCACAAAATACCAACATCACAAAGGATGTGTCGAGATTGTTGATTGTCGATGATCTCCAAAGATGGCTCAAACTTATCATCACGTGGATCAAGTAAAGACCTCCACTTGGAATGACCAAACATGCAATGTGAAGAATCAATGACTACGAGCTTACGAGCAAAGGACTACATCAAGAATGCAAGATCAACTGTTAATGTAATATCTATTTGTATTCAATGTAATTTTGATGTATAATTGAGGTGACCTCCTTGGGAGATTGTTAGGAATTAGAAATTCCCAAGATTAAAGAGTCGGTCACCTCAAGTATATGTAATCGTTAGAAAGCTCGTAGTCGTAGTTCTTTTAAGTTAAGTAGTAATTTAGTTAAGTAACACCGTGGAGGACAGACGGTCTTTACCCACCTGATGCCCGATCCATGACCCTTAGTGTGGCGATTTGTGTAAGACTATAAATACTCTACCTCCCAAGGTAGAGTTGGAGCTCATAATAATATCTTTCACTTTCTCTCACTAAGCTCCCTAAACCTCTAACTTTCTCTCTAGAATTCCATCTATATGCTACTTTGTGTTATGGTTTGATGTGTATGTGAAAAGCTAATATCTAACATAAAACGTAAAATTTGTGAAATAAAGTCCTACAAATGTAAAAACAATTTTCTCACGTACTACATGACAAAAGAAAATTTTAGGAAAAAGCGGGTATTTTTTCGACTTTTAAATTATTTATTACAATTAAAACTAATTTAATCTAATTTAATAATTAAAATACTAAATGATTTTGAAAATCAAATTTTCATGAGAAAATACTATAAGTTATCTTGGTTTAAAGAAAATAAAAAGCGAGGTCTTGTTTGAGGAAATAAGTCGCTAAAGCTTAAATAAGCTACTAAGCTTAAAACTTTTTGGTGTATAAATAACTAATAGTGCAAGCTTCTAACGAAATAAGTCCCTAGGCGCTTGGTTTGAGGTGTTGTGTTGTGTCTTTGAGCAAGAGGTCGGGGCCGAATCCCACCCCCGCACCTTTTGCAAACTATTTTTTTCAAATTTTCTTTTGCAACTTATAAATAAGATCAAAGTAAGTACTTTTGTGAAAACAACTTTGCCTAACCTTGAATAAGCGCTTTAGAACCGCTTATTTCTATCGCTTAGTGGCGAGCACAAAACAAACACCCCTTAGCAGTTTTAAGCACCAAGGAAACCATGAATAAGTACTAGGAAATGGAAATAAGCACTTGGAAACTGGAAGCAAGCTAATAAGTATTAAGTTTAATAAGCTATGACAGCTAATAAGCTAATGGGATAAGCAGATAAGCACAAAAAAAATCATGAGCAGTTTGTGATTCTAAGCTAAACTAAAAGCAATCTTAACTAAAAGGGTAATAAGCTAGCCTAAAAAGCTCAAATAAGCTGGATAACTGCTAATCTCACCTAAGGTACCTAATAAGCTCTAAGGTAAACCTAAATAAGCTGAGGGGTTAACTAAAAGCACTAGATAAGTCGGAAAGTGGGTAACAGTACGAAAAAACAGATTCGATGTGGTTTTTTGGACTGATTTAGAGGCAATTTGAGCTAACCTAAACTATCCTAAGTGCCAAATAAAGTAAACAAATATTGAGGTGGGTATGCTAGGATGTAAGAAAAGCAGCTTGGACCAAGTTTTGGACCAAAAATAAGCTGTTAAAATGGTGTTGCAACAGCTACTAAGGCTGCTGTTTGGTGACAGAAGACAGAAAGCAACAGACCTTTTTTTTTTTTTCAAAATCACTTGCAAACTTTGTATCTAAGCTAAACTCAACTTTAAAAACTTACCTAGACCTTAAACCACTTTGACTTTGAGAGTCAAAGTGGGTAAAAAATTGGTTTTGACCCAACAAATAAGCTTAAACCAAACACCCCTTTTAACTTATGTTTTGCAACTAAAACACTCAAACTCCTAAACTGACTTAGCCCAGTGATCAAACTAAACTTACATGACCTAAACATAACTATATAAACATGTTAAAACTAGAGGTGATCACAGAAACAGATACAAGCTTAAAATTCAATATTAGACTAAAAATTGAAAAGTGAGAAAGCTACTCACAACTGATCCAACTGGTTGCAGGTCAAAACCAAAACAAAGACTAACCTAACCTATGCTAGTTCAACCCATTATCACCTCTGTATCAACCAAATTCAATTCCATTTCCAATGTGAGCTCATAGTTGACTTATGTTGACTATTATTCAAAGTTACTTGAAAATGAACTGTAAGCTTATAAAAAGCTTAAAAGGAGTTTAAACAAGCTTATTAAAGCTTCAAATAAGCCACTAACAACTTGGACCATGGAATTGAAACTGAGAAATTTCAACAGTTAACCACAAAATTGAAACTTATATGAAAGCTTAGATTGATACTCAAAAGTGACTTACAAAGGTTTGTAAACTTGAAATTGATACAATGAAACTGAAATTACACCATTTTAATTTAAACTAAGACAATAATTAAATAAAACGACATAAGTAAAATTTTTATAAACTAATTACTACTCTTTACTGCCTCTATCTCCTTTCTTTTATACCCATCTTCCTTTCTCTCTCTTTCTGAACAGTTCCCACCTTCATTTGAAGCCATAGGATGAGTTGAAGTGATCTTGGCCATTGGATTGGATTTTAAGGAAAATGGGATTTAATGATTGTGTGAGATTGAGTGTGGGTAAGGTGAAGTAATCAATGTATCTTGGATGTAGTGTTTGGAGGATAAGGTTGGTGGAAAGAGAGGAGATGGAGTGTATGCAGGGCTAGTTGCAGGGGAGTGATGATGGAAGTGGTTAACACGTGAGGGAGGGAAGACAGAAGTCAAATGGGGTTTGTTTGGGGTTATTAATACCAGGGGGTCCAAATGGTTATTTGATGTGGGTCCGATAGATAGCGTGGTCCAAATTGGATATAAAGGCTTAAATATTACAAGGACTTATTGTGTAATTTCGAATTTCAAGGACCATTCTCGCCAATTAAGCAAATTTGTTCCAAGGATTAATCTGACAAGCTTCAAAATCAGTGGACCAAATCATCATTTTCCAATTTTCCAGGGCCATTTCGCCAAATTTCAAACTTCAAGGACCATTCTTGTAATTTTCTCAAACTTTTGATATTTTTCACCAAAGGACTAAATTTGACAACTTTTGATTTTAAAAGGACCTTTGGTGACTCTACTTTTGAAATTATGTGCTCAGGGACTGCTTTTTGACAATTTTTGAAACTGGGGACTAAACCGCAATTTTGCAAATTTGATATGTTTTTCATCCGATTTTGATATTTTGCATTTAAAACACATAAAACACCGATTTGTGATATTTTCATCATTTTGATGTGTTTCGAGTGTTTTCGGATGGTTTTGCAGTTTAAATTGTACAAAATGATGAGTATTTAGACACTCATCAATCCCCACATCGAGATATTGCTAGTCCCTAGCAATGATTTGAGAAAACATAATAGATTTTAATCTTTTACCAAAAGCCATTACTCGGAGTAGCCAAATGTTTGATTCAAGTAAGAACTATGGTACACCGATAACCATGTGATTTTGAGCAAACCACCGCCTTTCAACGGATTTGATTTTGTCTTTACCAGATGCCGTACTTTCCGGACTAGCCAACTCTTAGATAAATTATCAATATTATCTTTGGTGAGTGATTACCAATTATGGATTTTCCACGCCTTTACCACAAGCCATAATCTTGCGGGCTAGCCAACTCTTCACTTTTTAGGATATGGTGAAATTTGAATACCATACAATTTTGGGCAAATTGCAAGCCAGTCAACGGATTTGAGATATCTTTACCAAGAGCCGTTTGCTCTGGATTAGCTAATCCTTTAGTCTTACGACATGGCGGATCGATAACCAAATGAGTAAGTGTAAAACACTTACTCCAAAAAAATTGGCCAAAACGGGAATTGGTATAATTATATGATAAAATTCGTGAGAATTCCCCCACACTTAGAAATGAATATTGCCTCAATATTCAAAGCACCGGCGGTTATGCCGAAACAAAGAACGAAAAGGAAATACTACGGCCATTATTTAGAAAGAAGATTTTTTTTTTTTTTTTTTTTTTTTTTTTGAGAAAACTTATATACACAACACGTGGGCAACCCCCACACTAGGGTGGTACACACGGGTGAAACCCATGTTAAGCTCTTGTTTTTGATTCTCGAGTCGCTAGCTTGACTCGATCCCGCATTCATTGGTTCATGGGAAGCAAAGTGGAAGAAACAATCTCCATCGGACTTTCATTCAAGATGTTTGGACAAACATTTGAAGCACGTGAAAGTTCCACATCGATGAGATATACATAGAACCGCTCAAAAATGATATATGGAAATGCCGGGATCAAGATAATGTCTTCATTCCGAAGGAGTGAAGAACAGAGAAGTAATGAATATATGAAGAAAAGAAAGAAAATCATGATAGAAATCATGACTAACTCTTCATCCTCATAGGAGAATTCATAGTCTCATGAATCTCATCGCTAAGCTCAATTGGTCTAGACATATCTCGGGTGTGTCTAGATCAGTAGAAGTTATCATACTCGCGGAGATATGATATGAGTGAGTTCATCGAGAACTCCATGAAGGTGAATGAATCATATTCGAATTGATATGAGTGGGTTCACCGCGAACTCCTCAAAAGTAAATGATTCATGATCGGGAGAGAATTATGAGAATGAGAAGTGGTACCGCCACTAATCTTCTCTCCCATATTATCAAAACAGAGGCTTTCATTTCCGGAATAGAATCATCGAAAGAATGTCACTATCCTTAATGGGGATAGGAGATGAAATAGGTTTCTCTTTGAAAGCCTCGATTTTAGAAATGAGAAGACCGACATTCAATAATGTTGCTCAAGAGCTTCATCTTTGATTTCGATGTCGGTGACTTCATCATTCTCTTCTTCTAAGCTAGCAAGCTCGTAAGGTGAATCTTCCACATAAATGATGTCTCCACAAGATAACGAATCATCATCGAATCGGAGGACATCTCAACATGATCATTTGGAAGACAAGAGAGGAGGATATCACACACATGATCAAGAATTCCTCGTGACTCTCTTGGGATTGGGACAAGGTTCTCAACACTAGACTTTATGAATTGTCCGATTCCTTTTCAGAACAAAGTGTCGAGATGCTCGCCCCCATAATAAGAGAGTGAGTGTGAATCTCGGGTGTGATAGCGATTGTTTGAGATGGAATCTCAACTCATTGGAATATCAACCGACCGAGGGGTTGAGAAATATCACTTTAAAAGGATAAAACCCTCCTCGTCATCGTCATAAAGTCTTGCCTTGAGAAATTAGGAACGCTTTAGAGCCGCTTGCTCTAGGATAAATAATTCTTCCCTAGATTTGCGAGCTTCTCGTTCTTGCCAGCAATTCTCCTATGGTTTTTCACCACTCACTTGATTCTTAAAGTTTTGAATCATATCATCAAGTGTTTTCATTGCGGTTTCAAGATCCCGGGAGATTTCATGAGACAACGGCTCGATGGAGTTTGAACCGTATAGTCTTGTGGAGGTTGGAAATTATCAAACATGTGAGAGTCATGATTGTAACAAGGAAATGGATTCCTGTTTGACAATCGAGAATGAAATGGGGACCTCCATAAGACTCACAACAAGAAACTGTTGAGTCCAGACAGTGAATCATATGGATTTTGGTTATAACCAAAGTTACGAGCATCACCGAAAACTGCTCATAGACAAACGTGTTTCGGATTGACACTCAAATCCTTGGTGAGGACCTCCACAAAATTCACAGCAGAATGTTGGTCATATGAAGATAAGTCGGCTGTGGTGGGTAATTGGAAAAGTTAGAGGGTCGTTAAATGAGTTCGATTAGGATCATAATCAAATGAATTCCTTGAACCACAAAACAAACAACTCCGTTATGAATATCATTACCACATTGTACACAAGTACACCAACGATGTGGTGAACCAAAGAGAGGCTCACCACAACCGACACAAGGAATAAACGATTGCATTTGAGAGTTATGAAGAGGAATCGGTTTATTCAAAGGATCAACAAAACCAACATGGTGATCCGAATGACTATCAAGTCTCAAGAACATTGAGAAAAATCGGGAGGTGGGACAAGTGGTGTGCTCGAGAGCTAGCAATTTCCACCACTTCCGCTATGGTCTCCGGTTACGGTTCTTGAGAAACGTGAAGATTAAGCAAGTCATTCTTGCTAGTCACCGTGTTTGAACGGGTTCATCGTAATCAATTCTAATTCTTGACCTTTTTCATCGGCTTGAATTTGTTCGATTAGATTACGGCTCTATCTTCAAAGAAAGTGTCCTCGTAATCCTCGGTGGGTTCTTGGGAAGCTCAACGCTTGAACCGGTTTGTCAAGATTAGAATGTATTTGAGGTTGTGGCGGGTGGTGAAATAACTTTGAAAAGAATTTTGATGGATAATTCGCACGAATTGCAAAATTCGCTTGAACTAGGCCTCCACACCGCCACACACATTTTCGACGATGAAGTTGACGAATGTCGACATAAGAATTAAACATATAGAGGATTAAGAAGAGAATCAAATGGTTGAGAGGATACGAAGAATAGAATTAAACCAAGAAAAGAGGGTAAGAGAAATAGAATCAACGAATAAGAGGAATGAGAAGAATATTTTTGTTTTTTTTATAAGAAAATATAAACATATACTGATGGATGGTATGAACAAAGAGTGAATATCCAAATCACTAATCGCTAAACGTAAGATAATCACCACTGACTCCCGTGGCGCTAAAATTTGATTCACAAGAAACCGTCAAGTCTAATCACACAACCCGTCACTTGTGAATGACCACCGTAATGCACTTAAAAGCAGTTTAGACACGAATGCAATGAAGATCCGGGAGTATAGTGTTTCCCAGTCGTTATGTCCCAATGAGCTATGCAATGGATTATCAAACGTAAAGTGATCGAGAAATTTGAACGAAAAAGGGATTATGATAGAGATTATAACTACGTAAAAGCCAACAAATTAAAACGGCTTAAATGCAAATTAAAGAAAACTAAAAGATAAAAAATATTAAATAAACGCTATCACTATTTGCAAAATGATGTTTTTTCGTGATTTTATAAAACAAAATGACTTAAATAAACTATTTTAATTAAAACGTAAACTTAAAATATCTAAAAACGTGGCCTAAAATGAAAACGACGTTATGTACGAAAATTACTGTTGAGCGCAAGATAAAACGTAAAATTTGTGAAATAAAAGTCCTACAAACGTAAAACAATTTTCTCACGTACTACATGACAAAAGAAAATTTTAGGAAAAAGCGGTTATTTTTTCGACTTTTAAATTATTTATTACTTAATTAAAAACTAATTTAATCTAATTTAATGATTAAAATACTAAATGATTTTGAAAATCAAATTTTCTGTAAAATACTATAAGTTATCTTGGTTTAAAGAAAATAAAAAACCGAGGTACTGTTTGAGGAAATAAGTCGCTAAAAGCTTAAATAAGCTACTAAGCTTAAAACTGCTTTTGGTGTATAAATAACTAATAGTGCAAGCTTCTAACGAAATAAGTCCCTAGGGCGCTTGGTTTGAGGTGTTGTGTTGTGTCTTTGAGCAAGAGGTCGGGGTTGAATCCCACCCCGCACCTTTTGCAAACTATTTTTTTTCAAATTTTTCTTTTGCAACTTATAAATAAGATCAAAGTAAGTACTTTTGTGAAAACAACTTTGCCTAACCTTGAATAAGCGCTTTAGAAGCGCTTATTTCTATCGATTAGTGGCGTAGCACAAAACAAACACCCTTAGCAGCTTTTAAGCACCAAGGAAACCATGAATAAGTACTAGGAAATGGAAATAAGCACTTGGAAACCGGAAGCAAGCTAATAAGTATTAAGTTTAATAAGCTATGACTAATAAGCTATTGGGATAAGCATATAAGCACAAAAAAATCATGAGCAGCCAGGATTCTAAGCTAAACTAAAAGCAATCTTAACTAAAAGGGTAATAAGCTAGCCTAAAAAGCTCAAATAATTTGGATAACCTGCTAATCTCACCTAAGGTACCTAATAAGCTCTAAGGTAAACCTAAATAAGCTAGAGGGTTAACTAAAAGCACTAGATAAGTCGGAAAGTGGGTAACAATGGTACGCAAAAACAGATTCTGATGTGGTTTTTTGGACAGATTTAGAGGCAATTTGAGCTAACCTAAACTATCCTAAGTGCCAAATAAAGTAAAAAAAATATTGAGGTGGGTATGCTAGGATGTAAGAAAAGCAGTTTGGACCAAGTTTTGGACCAAAAATAAGCTATTAAAATGGTGTTGCAACAGCTACTAAGGCTGCTGTTTGGTGACAGAAGACAGAAAGCAACAGACCTTTTTTTTTTGTTTTCAAAATCACTTGCAAACTTTGTATCTAAGCTAAACTCAACTTTAAAACTTACCTAGACCTTAAACCACTTTGACTTTCGAGTCAAAGTGGGTAAAAATGGTTTTGACCCAACAAATAAGCTTAAACCAAACACCCCTTTTAACTTATGTTTTGCAACTAAAACACTCAAACTCCTAAACCGACTTAGCCCAAAGGATCAAACTAAACTTACATGACCTAAACATAACTATATAAACATGTTAAAACTAGAGGTGATCACGAAGCAGATACAAGCTTAAAATTCAATATTAGACTAAAATTGAAAAGTGAGAAAGCTACTCACAACCGATCCGGTGGTTGCGTGTCAAAACCAAAACAAAGACTAACCTAACCTATGCTAGTTCAACCCATTATCACCTCTCAGATCAACCAAATTCATCACCATTTCCAATGTGAGCTCATAGTTGACTTATGTTGACTATTATTCAAAGTTACTTGAAAATGAACCGTAAGTTTATAAAAAGCTTAAAAGGAGTTTAAACAAGTTTATTAAAGCTTCAAATAAGCCACTAACAACTTGGACCATGGAATTGAAACCGAGAAATTTCAACGATTAACCACAAAATTGAAACTTATATGAAAGCTTAGATTGATACTCAAAAGTGACTTACAAAGGTTTGTAAACTTGAAATTGATACAATGAACCGAAATTACACCATTTTAATTTAAACTAAGACAATAATTAAAAAACGATATAAGTAAAATTTTATAAACTAATTACTACTCTTTACTGCCTCTATCTCCTTTCTTTTATACCCATCTTCCTTTCTCTCTTTTCTCGAGCAGCCCCACCTTCATTTGAAGCCATAGGATGAGTTGAAGTGATCTTGGCCACTGGATTGGATTTTGGCGGGAAAATGGGATTTAACAGTTGTGTGAGATTGAGTGTGGGTAAGGGTGAAGTAATCAATGTATCTTGGATGTAGTGTTTGGAGGGATAAGGTTGGTGGAAAAGAGAGGGAGATGGAGTGTATGCAGGGCTAGTTGCAGGGGAGTGATGATGGAAGTGGTTAACACGTGAGGGAGGGAAGACAGAAGTCAAATGGGGTTTGACTGGGGTTATTAATACCAGGGGGTCCAAATGGTTATTTGACAGGGGTCCAATAGATAGGCAAGGGTCCAAATTGGATATAAAGGCTTAAATATTACAAGGACTTATTGTGTAATTTCTGAATTTCAAGGGACAATTCCTGCCAATTAAGCAAATTTGTTCCAAGGATTAATCTTGACAAGCTTCAAAAGTACAGGGACCAAATGTCATTTTCCAATTTTCAGGGCCATTTCGCCAAATTTCAAACTCAAGGACCATTCTTGTAATTTTCTCAAACTTTTGATATTTTTCACCAAAGGACTAAATTTGACAACTTTTGATTTTAAAAGGACCTTTGGTGACTCTACTTTTGAAATTATGTGC
Organism: Chrysanthemum lavandulifolium; assembly: GCA_022545495.1. Lineage (NCBI taxonomy): Eukaryota > Viridiplantae > Streptophyta > Magnoliopsida > Asterales > Asteraceae > Chrysanthemum > Chrysanthemum lavandulifolium. The sequence goes on along the minus strand of CM040241.1, from coordinate 256,496,297 downwards.
TGTGGACCTGCTTTTGACAATTTTGAAACTTGGGGACTAAAATGCAATTTTGCAAATTTGATATGTTTTCATCCGATTTTGATATTTTGCATTTAAAACACATAAAAACGATTTGTGATATTTTCATCATTTTGATGTGTTTCTGAGTGTTTTCAGATGGTTTTGCAGTTTAAATTGTACAAAAATGATGAGTATTTAGACACTCATCAACTACACATAAACATCTTGTTTCTGTTATTGGTTAAGTCAACAATAGTTCTTGAAATATAAATAATGTTTTGTTTCCTTATGCGGTTAAATGGATAGTAGTTCACTAGTATAAAATAACTATTAGGTGATAAGCTTATATGGCCTCAAATTGTGTTCTACGAATTGCGGCTTTGATAAATTATAATTAACAATGAGACTTTATGCGGGTTTGGTTGATTGTGAAACGATTAACCAAATTTTAAACCTTGAGTTTAGGGAGAAGTACCACATAGCTTTCATTAGAAAACCATCAACGAATGTAGTACAATCATTGCACACGTAGACGAATGCATTTATTTGAGTAACTTGGATAATACGTTTTCCTTACATTTGAACTTGACCTCTTCTTTATCTTCTGTTTATCTGCTTGTGTGTTATTCACTGCTATATTAGTTTAGAGTAAACCAAAACTCGCACTTGTCTCTTAGACTAAAACCCCCATTTTGCGCTAGTTTAGGTTTAATTAGGTCAACTTAGATAATTATAATACTGATAGATTAAGTGTTAACGTCCACTCTTAGTGATCGACACCCTACTTACCAACGAACCTACAATTAATTAGGTACACCGCCCATAATGTTAGTATAGATAGATGACTCATGTAAAGAAGGATGTGATTTGTACCATCGGTAGTAGTCGCCTTCCGATACGCCCATCGACAATACACCTAGTAATGCAAGTGGAATCGCAAAACATATTCATAAGAAATATGCCAAAATTATTGATAGCAATTAGTTGGCGAAAGAACAACAACTCGAACCATGACTAAGGCTATTGTTCCAATGCTACTTGAAAAAACTGTAATAAAACAAATGTTTCGTTAGCCTTTTTATAACCCAAAATCATGTATTCCTTCATATATGATAAGCTGATCAGTACTTCAGAGCTATAAACTATGTTTTCCTAAGATTTCATCTCTTATGCTATTTTATTTAGTTCTCTTAAAGGTTCCATGTTCCCTTGTCGTCATATATGTAACTATAGGACCCATAATTACATCTATATACATGCTCACAATATATGAATGAGACACATGTAACAAAACTTTTAGATGGTCCAACCAAAAGTTTTTAAAACTTAACTACTTAAGTCAAAAGTCCGACGTCTACATGTAGAAATAAAGATAGAATTTGCATAAAATGCAATGGCGTTCACACCTCCAAATTGCTGCAAAACCATAAGTCCAACTCCAACCTATAAAAGACAATTTTCACTAAACAAATTGTAGCCATAAAAAATTGAGATGGTGCAGTATAGAGTGGAAACCTCACAATGAGAGATTTGGTATATTTTGATTGAAATAAATCAAAGACTTTAGATTCTTGCGGTGATGAAGTGTTTCAGATAATCCCTGTAACATAGAATTTAATCATTTTAATCACAATTCGAGAATTTGTATAGAATATGAAAAGCTTCCCATTTTATCGATCAATTCGATCATTTAATCACAATTCATGAACTTGTATAGAATATGAAAAGCGCCTGCTTTATCGGATCAATTTCTAGTGTCATTATCTTTCCATGTTCAAGTAATTGTAGTAAATTATCCATTAAATAAACTATGTGAAACTAAAATGAGATCAACTCAAATGAATAAGTGAAGAGGATTACTCTCATTTCAGCCGCTTCTTTAGATATCTCTGCATTCTCTCCCTAAGTCTCGTAGGGAAGACTCACAATCTTCCCACCGACCAATTTTTGCCTCTAAAAACTAATTATCCTCCTCACATTTGGACTTAGATAAATATTATATTATGGCGTGCAAGAGGTCAACCTCTTTCAGACAATTAAATAAGGTACTTCCTTATAAATATACTGAAATGTTTCAATAGCAACTTCAGTGTTTAGATTTATATCTGGTCACCATATCAGAAGGTCGCACTATAACAACAGACAATAACGTTTTATTAAACATACCAGGGGCATAACCAAAAGTTGATTTCCTGGTTTGTTCCATTTGTTTATCTGGTTCAATAAATAAAACAATTAAAATACATAAATCGTGTGAAAAAATAAAAACACTATTAAAGATGAATAACAACAAACCTGTTACTTGTGAATGAGTGGTGAATTGTGATTGTGATGTATTATCAAATGTGAGTCTCGGAATTTATAGATGCAAATTAGGTCACAAAAAAATGAAATCCCCTCATTTTCGTGCTTCATCATAGCTGTAAATCAATAGTGACTGATTGAGTTTTGATATAGTTGCCTTGAATAAATGATGAAAATACAGAAAGTTTGAAAAGCAAAATCAAAAATTGATGAAGAAATTTTTTTGCAAACCTCTGTATCCCTGGTTTGTAGCAAAAAAACGCCCAATTCCTTTATTTTAGTTGTGTGTATATTCGGTTGATTTGATTTGCAAAAGTATCAAATAAACCGCCTTAATAGTGTTTGTGTTTAGGTTTGTTTAGTAGAGTGTTTAGTAGTTTGTTTTTTCAACCTTTATCACAAAGGAGACCATGGCAAAGTGGTTAAGTTGTTGAACGAATGAATCTCCTTTGTTAACCGCCCAAGTTCGAACCTTGCCAATTCCTTTTTTTATGTAAGTGTTTATTGAATGCCATGTCATTACTGAGTCATCGTTGAGTCATCATTGACGTGGAAATTATGATGTGTCATGGTCTCCTCTATTATATAGTGTGGAGATTTTTGTGGAAGACCTGGTTGGTCTGGTGGTTGAATCGGTAAGTCGGTAAGCCAGTGACTCGACCGGGTCGATTAGAGCCAAGTTTTCAAAACATTGATTAAACACTAACACTATTTAAACTGAATGAAAATAAGATGAGTTATAAACAAAAATAATAATAAAAGTTTATGGTTTCTATAAATAGTTTACTTAATTTTCCCACTTTTTCACTTTGAGGGTTTTTTCTTTATGTATAGTATAGATAATAATTTGAGTAAGTTGCGTAATTTGGTAGTAAATTTTAATAAGTTTTCGCTTAACTCAGGTATCTAAATAAGATGCCATCTTAGTAAGTAGGAGAAAAGTTCATTCGCTTACCCTTATTTTGGTGCTTACTGAGTGATGATCACCGCCATCGATTTAGGTTGATCTAACGGTGGGGATTAATCTAAATTTTAATTGGTTTAACCTTATTTTCTCCGCTATATATTTTATTCTTTCATTTAAAACACACATTCAATAAATCATAGGTGAAATACTATCCTCTCCACTCTGCATCGAACCACCACTACATGTCATCACAACTACCTCTAAACCGCTAGCAAAACCACCACTACACCACCGAATAGAACCACCACTACACCAAGCACCTAAAATATTGTGGAAAACTAGAAGGGGGGTTGAATATTTTACCGATTAAAAACTTTGTTTTGAAACTTATTGAAAGATCAGTTGATATTGATCTTAGATATGTTAGTGAATGATAATCAATATGCAAACAATATATAAATAGTAGATAAGGAAAGAAACAATAAAACCACGACAAGTTGTTTATAGTGGTTCGGTCTACAAGGACTCTTTTTCCTTGCCCTACTCTACTCCTCGAGTCTCACACTCGAGAGTTTAACTTCACTAGTCAACAAGCTCCTTTCACCGGCGGAGGAACCTTTACACTTCGCTTACACACTATTTTCGACACTAGGCTAGATGTCGAGTTCTTTTCAAGGGTACAACCACTCCCACACACAATGTATTTTAAGGACTAAAATACTAACCAGTCACACTTACAAGATTATGATGGTTTGTTACAACAATGATGTATGAATCAACACAAGATCATACAACAACAAACAAACAAGACTTCCAACAACTTGTTGAAGCTTGAATATGCCTTGATCTTCTTAGCTACAAAAGAGATCACTAAAATGATATGAAACCGAGTTAGAAATGTTAGAGAAGGAATGTATGTGAATATGATAGAAAGGGATGAAAACAACTTGGTTTGGCTTTGCTATTTATAGCCAAAATACTTAGCAGCACCACGGACCATGAATCCCTCAAAAGGGTTCCGTTCGTGTTAATATTTGGTCACGGGTCCGACAAAGAAGATCACCAAAATATTACCAAAGTCAACCATATCTATCCAAGATTGTGTAAGATATGTAGAGTCTAAATCTACACAAAGTATCTATTGAAATCTTCTAAGGCATTCAATGATGCACTACATGATATCATGTGTTTGTTTTTCTATTTTTGAAATATGTAAAATACATATGTAATGTTTTGTTTTAAGAAACCAAGACATTCTTGAACTAAAAATACTAACATACATTATGGTTTAGAGTCATATCAAAATATGATTAATCAAAATGTAAATGCTTGAGTGATGAAGATATTATTTGAAAAGCTTGTTTTAATATCTATTAAACTTGACAAGCTTTAAGCTTTATAAAAGTTAAATTTACTTTTGTCGTTGACAAAACTTAGGTAAAGATCATAAAATATAAATAACGTTTAATGACGATATTTGTATTAACAATCTCCCCCTTTTTGTTGAGGACAAAACATAAATTTTATTTTTATAAAAGATGTAAAGATTGTACAAGAGTTATAAAAATACTAGTTTTAGAACTTGAAAGATAAAGATGATAATGCAAGTATGTCCAATTTAGACATGATGTTGACTTTTCAGAAAGTCAAAGTGTGCAGTTGACTTTTTATAGAAGTCAAAGTCTTCATAAGTTGAAGTATGATATTGACTTTTCTGAAAGTCAAAGTATGCAGTTGACGTTTTATAAAAGTCAAAACTAACCAAGTTCTATATAGCCCCTTTTGTCTCAACAAAAGAATATACGAGGCGGAATATGTAATGAGTCCGAGCCATTATCTCCCCTTGACTAATGCTCCCCTAAATTGGGTGCCAAGAGAAAGATACATGGATTTTGAAAAGGCTACAAAAAAAATGTTAGTAATAAGCATCATCACAAGCATTTCCAAACACCATTAACAATCAACAACAATGTAAGAAACACCATTCATTTGTTAAAATTTTTCATGATATAAGAATCATGAAAAGGGAACACAATGAAGTGTTAGTACAATAATAAAATCCTAGAAGAGAAAAGAAAAAAAAAATACAAAGAAAATCCTAGAAAAATAAAAAAAATGCTTAAAGAAGATAAACTAGGACCCTCTTATTGAGGTGGTGGATGAGCAAGAACATTGATGCGCTCTAAGATGTGATTGAGGATGAACCTCATTTCATCTTGAAGCTCATGGACCATCACCTGGGTCCTTTCGGTAATGTGGGCGGCCCGCTCACAATTGGAGCAACCGTGTCTAGGAGGGTAGTATGGTTCATGATTTTGTGGTGGTGAAATGGTGGAGTTGTTGGTGTTGGTGGTTGGAGTGGTGATTATGGAGGCTAGCAAAGCACTTTTCATTTGCATAGCACCACTAAGATGAGAATCCACCATATTGGAAAATTGGTGGAGATGATTGAGCTCGGCTTCAATCTCTTCTTTAGTGGGGTGATCATCCCAAGATTGATTCCTCAATGTCCTCTATAGAGAGGGCATTGATGTTTTTGGTAGTGGTTGATCCCCATATAAAGGACCATGGATTTCTTTTGTGGATAGGATGGAAAAGAAGAGGTATTGTTATTCGCTCAATAGTACCAAAAGTAGTGGTGGTGGATGATTGGGCCTAGGAGGCAAGTCCTCCAAGTCTTCCAAAATGGATTGGAGATGTAGGTGGTGTAGAGAACAACTCTAATGGAATGAGTGTTGGAGATTTTGGAGGTGATGGTGATTTTGATGTTTGGATAGGAGCCGGTGTTGGTGAGCTAGGAGTCTTTGTTGGTGGTGGAGTAGTGATAATGATAGGTGATTGTGGAGGTGGTGTAGGAGTAGCCAAAGATAGAGTTGTCTCATCTTTTATGGGAGATGAGATGGTTAATGGAGAGGACTCGGAAGAGGAGCTTATGTTGACAAAGCAACAAGGTCTTACGCTCTTTGTAGTGGTTCTTTTGCAAGGCTTGGTTGATGGTGAAGACTTAGTCATTTTGACTCAAGTTTTTGCTAGTAGATGATAAGAATTGAGAAGGTGTGAAGATGATCAGGGTAAAAGCTTCTTAATTTATAGGATTGGAAAATAATGGAGAAATGTGTTTGATTTGATGTTAAACCATAGAAGAGATGAGGTTTCTAATGATTTTGAAGTGGGTTTAATGCTAGTCATATCACCCAAGTCAATCCATACAAGAAGGGTGGAGTGAAGTGACAAAGATTTGCAATAAATGTGTTCTAATGATTGTGGGATCTTTAGAATTAGATCATCCACGGATTGCAAGGAACCAAATTTTGGTTCATTCATTTATGAAAAGGGCTCCTGGGTGGGTTTTTCAAATTTTTGAAATTTGGTGGGAAATGGATATCCTATATGTCTAAGTGTGTTACACTAGTTCTAATATGGGTAAGAACTAGTTAAGACTAACCTAGAAGCAATGTATGGTAATTTGTAATGTTGAAATAATCGAAATTTAGAAAATTACATGTAGGATCCATGGCACCAAAAGTTTACACAGGCGGAACCCTTAAATTGGTGCCGCCTGGTCCGCCTGTACAGGTATGGTGGTACCAAAATCCATAACAGACGGAACCAAAATTATGGTGCCTTCTTGTCTGTGGAGACCAGAAATCAACACAGACCATGTTTTTAGGTGTCGGAGACTTTTCCGAAACCTGAAATTTTGCTTAAAACATGTGACATTAATTATTTCTAGTTAGGAAAAGTTGATAACACATATACAAACATAGTGGAGCATAGACTTTGACCAAGGGATAACGATTTTCACATAAAAGTGAAAATGGGTAAAATTTTATAACACACTTGTGCTATCCCCTACATAAACCGGTTAGCATACAACATTGTTTTAAGTCATATTATCATCCTACAAAGTAAAAACAACCAAATAATATCATACACCATAGTTATTGTCTTGTTCCAAACACTCTTTCAAATAAACCTCACTAATCCAACTTCTTGTAGATCTTTGGGATCATCCTACCAAGGCACTTGAACATCCCCTTGGTTTGCTTGAACTTCACCGATTCATTCTCAATCTCGGGAGAGATGCATAGTACTCTTGAGGTGGAAGGCGAGAATTTAGGAGACCGCCCCTGAGCTATTTGATGATGATGATGAAGGAGTTGGAGGTTTTGCCCTTTTCGCTTTAGTCTTAGCCAATCGTCACTCAAGGGCACAAATATGTGAGGGATAAGAGCATAGTCAAGCTTCAACCCTTTTGGGCTTGGTGGAATGGGTGCAAATGCTCTATAGATACGGGTGAGGAGCATCCCGTAAGGAAGAGCGACCGATCCTTGAGTTGGAATGTCTATCATTCTCCTAGCAATGTAATAGGCTAAATGGAATGGTTGACGAGTGGACAAGTTGTAGAGCATGTGACGAAGGCAAGCATTGATATAGTCCCTATTTCCTATAGTGCTAATGACATTGGCTCTTAGGAGTTCCTCCCACTTCTTAAATTCGGGCTTAAGCTCATTAAGCTCCATATCATATGGATCTCGGTTCACTTCCTTTCCCTTTCGGGTGACACGAGTTGGAGCGGGCCTTTCGTTAAGAAAGGTGCTCACGGATGACGTCCTTATCCGCTAAAGGAGTTTGGTAGGGAAGAGAGCGGTCATTGATAGCATCAAGGATAGTGAGTGACCACTTATCCGAGTAGACGCATGTACCTTGGTTGGGAGTTCCTAGTACTTGAGCAAATTGGCTTAAGGAGATGGTATGGTCGTTTTGATTGATCCTAAACTTAAGACCAAATTCATCGTCCTCATCAGTGAAGGCGGTAACACTAGCATAGAATTCTAAAACAAACCTAGGACAAATGGGTTCATCGATGTCAAGGAGACAATCGAAGTTAATGGTGGCAAGTTCTTGACGGAGATTGGTTCCGTCGACAAAGGATGAGTGAATGGTTCTAACCTCATGGAAGTACCTTTGCTCTAGACTCTAAAAGATTTCGACTTGTTCTTTGGAGAGGCCCTTGGTTTTGTGGTGTTTAGGGATGTAGTTAAGAGTATCCTTGTGATCATAGAATCTTACGGCTACCATGGTTAGTCCTATGAGCAAGAATTTACATGTTAAAAATAAGAACAAACTTAGCGTTTTGGTTCTATTGTGTGCCTATATGAAAACAATTGGGAGTTATACTATCTCGGCTCATTTTATGCACAAAATGATTTAGCGGGGTGTTTGGCAAAGGCATGAGATAACCCAAACTCTCCTAATTCAATGTGGCTTCATTTGAATATACCCGGAATGCATATTAGTTATGCATTACCTTTAGTATTCAAGAGCATTATGCAAGTGATGAAAATTTACGCTTCTATTTGTATTAACAATGAAAAATTATTTTCCTACAAGCGAGAAGCTTTTCAAAAAAATTTGACATGGGGTGTTTGCTTATTTAGAATAAGGCCTTATAGTCATTATCTTTTGATTAGTGGGAAACATGGTTTATTTATGCAATGCGACAATGTAGTTCCTAACTTCAATAACTAGTTATGCAATTTGCCAATTGAATCCATGTTTTTGTACAAGAATATACATAATCCCCATGTTATGATTTTGTGCACAAATTAGAATCCTAGACTCATAATTAGAAGATGTAATGTAGTTAGGATACTTACAATGATGTTATCTTTAGTGATTAATGGGTGAGAAGGTGTCAACAATCAGCTAGGTATGATGTTGAAACGTTTTGGTAAAGTGGGTTGTGAGGAAGAAGATGTTTTGTAGGTAGTATTTTTGCTACTGTTGTCACCACGACGTGACGACACCAAAAATTGGTTCCGTCTTTGTTGTCGTTTGGTGAGTGGGAACGAAGAGTAATTAAACTAATTTGTTTTGTTTTGTTTGTTCTAAGGTTTAGATTATGTTTTAACTACATGTTTGGTTCTATTAGCCCTAAACCAAGTCTAAGAATATTAAATGGTTCTCATTTGAGAGGCTTAGTTAGAATGTCGGCAATGTTGTCTTCGGAGGATACTTTCTCAATTGAGATGTTTCCTTTTTGAACATTGTCGCGAAGAAAGTGATGGCGGATTTCAATATGCTTCGTACGAGCATGTTGGACGGGATTTTTGTTGAGATCAATAGCTCCTTTGTTGTCTCAAAATATAACGATATCATTGAGATGAATTCCGTAATCCACGAGAGCTTGCTTCATCCAAAGAGCTTGTTGACATGCTTTTCCGGCTGAGATGTATTCGGCTTCAGTAGTTGAGATAGCTAGAGCCGTTTGTTTCTTTGCAAACCATGAGGTGAGACAATGTCCGACAAAAGTGCAAATACCACTTGTACGTTTTCTATCGACATAGTCACCGACATGGTCCGAGTCGGCATACACTATAGTTTCTACACCCGTTCTTTTGGGATACCATAATCCTAAACATGTCGTTCCCTTAATGTATCTAAATATCCTTTTCAATGCTTCTAAGTGTGATACCTTGGGATTTTCTTGAAAGGGAGCACATAGACAAACACTAAACATAATGTCGGGTCTACTAGCCGTGAGATAGAGTAGGCTACCGATCATTCCCCTATATTTAGTGTTATCTACCGATTCACCTTCCTCATCCATGGTAAGTTTAGTGTCCGAAGACATAGGTGTCTTTGTTGGTTTTGAGTCTTCAAGACCAAATTTCTTAAGCATATCTTTTATGTATTTAGATTGGTTAAAGAATATGCCATCTTCTAGTTGTTTAATTTGAAGTCCTAGAAAGAAGTTTAACTCACCTATCATACTCATCTCAAACTCATCGTGCATGATTTTAGAGAAATCATCACATAGCTCTTGACAAGTTGATCTGAATATGATGTCATCAACGTATATTTGAACAATGATAATGTGTGATTCATTTTTCTTGGTAAAAAGAGTATTATCTACTAATCCCATGGTATATTTGTTTTCAACAAGAAAAGTCTTAAGTTTATCGTACCAAACTTTTGGTGCTTGCTTAAGACCGTATAATGCCTTCTTGAGTTTGAAGACATGATGTCATTTCTCAAAGTCGGTAAAACCGGGAGGTTGAGCAACATATACTTCTTCGTTAATAAACCCATTAAGAAATGCACTCTTAACATCCATTTGAAATAATTTAAAGTCATACGCGCATGCATATGCAAGTAAGATTCTAATAGACTCGAGCCTAGCTACGGTGCATAAGTTTCATCATAATCAATCCCTCTTATTGATTATAACCTTGTGCGACAAACCTAGCTTTGTTTCTAGATACTACACCATTTTCATCCATTTTATTTCGAAACCCCATTTCGCTCCAATTATAGTTTGATTTTTAGGTTTTGGAACTAACTTCCAAACATCATTTTAACGAATTGGTTTAACTCTTCTTGCATAGCAATTACCCAAGATTCATCTTTTATTGCTTCATTTATGTTTTCGGTTCAATGGTAGATACAAAGCAAAAATGATTACTTTTTTTTGGGCTTGTGATCTTAACATTCTTTGATTTAGTTGTCCTATGACCTTTTCTAAAGGATGACTTTTGGATTCTTTGATGTTTATAATGTCATTATTTAATGGTTCATCTTTCCTTGTCATTTTCAATTATTTCTTGACTTTCTACAAGTTGACTTTCAACTAAGTCATCATCTACCAAAGGTGATGTCTTAGAGGAGGTGGACTTTAAATCGAATGTTATGTTCAACGATTCCTCGACTCTCATTGTTTCTTTGTTTAAGACAATGTAAGCTTTAATAGTTTGTGAGTAACCAAGAAATATACCTTCATAAGACTTTAGTATTAAGAATGAAACATTTACATCCAAACACTCTAAAATATCCTAAAGTTGGCTTTTTACCTTTATATAGTTCATATGGTGTTTTGTTTAAGAAATGACGTATTAAGACTCTATTTAAAATATATGTAGAAGTGTCAACGGCGTTACACCAAAACTTTTGAGGAATGTTTTGTTCATTAAGCATTGTTCTACTTATTTCTTGAATGGTTCTATTTACGCTCTACAACTCCATTTGATTGAGGTGTTCGAGAGCCGAGAAGTTGTGTGTTATACCATTTGTATCACAAAGTTTCCAAATTGTGTTTCATTGTCAAATTCACGACCATGATCCGCTCGGATAGACACAATGTTAACACCTAGTTGATTTTGAATTTTCTTGCTAGAATTTCAAATTTATCAAAAGCTTCATTTTTAGTTTTCAAGAATAATGTCCAAGTAAACCTTGAGTAATCATCTACTATGACCAAAGTGTATACGTTGCCTCCATAGCTTTTATAGCGGATGGACCAAACAAGTCCATATGCAAAGTTCTAGACACCTAGATGAGGACACTATGTTTTAGCCTTATGACTACTATGAGTTTGTTTACCAATTTTGCAAGCATTGCAAAATGTTGGTCATATTTAAGTTTTGGTAAATTCCTAACTAGCTCTTTCGAAGTTAGGTTTTGGATAAGTCTCATATTAGCGTGACCTAAGCGTCTATGCCAAAGAGTTGAGCTGTCATCTAATGTTGTTAGACAAAGTTTGTCATTAGATATTTTATCTATTTGCATGACGTATATGTTATTTTTCCTAAATCCTTTAGCTATGGTGATACCATCTTTTAGTATTTTACTACCGTTTTTTTCAAATAGTACTTTATACTTTTTATAATATAATTGGCTAATACTAAGTAGATTAAATCCTAACCTATCGACATGAGCAATATTTTCAATAGTTAGGGAGTTATGAGCGATCATACATTTGCCAACGATTTTTCTTTTGAGATTGCTACCAAAAGTAACATTATCTCTGTCATACTCTTGGTATGTTGAGAAGAGGATTTTGTAGCCCGTCATGTGTCGTGAGCATCCACTATATTTTATCCACTCATTGGGTTCCAATCCAATTTTCAAGCATACCTAAGACACAAATAAGTCAAGCGTTTGGTCCCCAATATCTCATGGGTCCGTTTGTGTTAAACATACCATTTACTTGGTTCATGTATGGAAATGATGAGTAAGGGTTCCATGGCATGTAACTGGAGTTTGATATGGTCTAGGAAGTTTTAATTCCAACCGTTATGTTGATAGTTGGGTTGTATGTTGTGGTTGCTCTTAGGAAAGGGTATTTGGCAATAGGTGTTTTATGTCGTTGTTGAGTAGTTTTATATCTAAATTCATTTCTAGCAAGTCCTACTCTAATGTAATAACAGGTTTTAGTTTAACATTATCCTTGGTTTTCTTTGTTACTTTACAAATTCACCACGGTCCAGACATAAACATTTTGTCTCTTGAAGTCCCCACGGCACCAATCTTTGCAAAGGACGGAACCTATTTTTGGGTCCGTTCGTCCGTCTTGTCATGTGCCAGCTTTGATGCTTTTTTTGTTTTTTCGGCCGCTTTGGTTTGACTCTTTGGAATTAATATTTCATTAAATCCTAGTCGATTCATGTTTCCGGTGTTTTTGAATTATAACTATTTCATCAAGACAAGCAATGTTTTTGTTAAACCTTTTAAATTTAGAATTATGTTCGATTAGAACATCTTGTGTGAGCTTTAGTTTTTCTATTTCAAGATTAAGCTCTTGACATGATTTGCAATCATCGTCATTTGCTTTTCCCTTTTCTAATCGTTTTGCATTTTCTTTTAACTCATAGACTTCATTTTATAAAAATTCTTTTTTAGTCTTTAAAAACTTATTTTTAGTTATGATTTTTAGATTAAGCTCACACAATTGATTATATTGTTTTTGCAAAGTATCATCATCAATAGAGGAATAAGATGAGTCGGAATGTACCTCGTTTGATTCATGTGCCATTAGAGCGATTTCATCCTTGCTTGATTCTTCATCATCCTCACTGTTAATACAAATAAGCCGTAAAAACGTTTATTTATATTGTACGATCTTCTAATGTTTTGTCGATAACAAAAATAAAATCATTTTAACGAAACAAATAGAATACGTAAATAGTTTGAGTCAATAGTTTCCTAACACACTTACGTTTTCACATAAAACACTAAAACAAGTATAAGTGATTTTATGATTTAGATACATATGTACAACAACTAGTGTTTACATATTGGGTTAGCATATACTTAAACTAAGTATACTAAAATAGGTAAAAACAAGTATATACTAAAATGGGTAAAAATAAGTATATACTAAATGGGTAAAAACTAGCAAATGGTATTGACCCATAACCCATGGTTTTATATATACCACTTAACCAAGTTCATTGTATCTAGAAAGAAAACCATGGATCAACCCATAACCCATGACCCATAACCCATAACAAAAAATACCCATGGGCAAAGAGGAGCGTCCCACGGATCCCTAGCTTTGTGCTAGCCGGATCCCTTATGGGAGGGATCCGCGGGATCCGGGGAACAGTAGAAAAATTCCTCTATAAATAGAGAGCCATTTCTTCCTTTCTACACACAACTTTACATACATACTTCCCAAGTATTATAACCCTCTAACCTCAGATCCAAGTGATCTATGTAGTTTGTCTTTTGTTTTTGTGTGATTCTCTAGGTTCCTCTTAAAGGCGAGATCACCAATTTTGAAGACGAGCAAGCTCAAGTCCATGAGTTGCCATGCTTCGTCATCATCAAGACAACTAAGGTTCTCTTGTTGATAGTTCTTTCTTTCTCCGTAGATGTTGGGTTGAAGGCATTAGTGAATGATGCCGAAAGTGTCAAGATGAAAGCATTAGTGAAAGGTGCTTATCGTCCGTGTCAAAGCATTAGTGAAGAATGTTAAAGGTGTCAAGACAAAGGCATTAGTGAAGGGTGTCAAGCGTTGTGTCAAAGGCATTAGTGAAGGATGCCGAAGAATCAAATCAAGTGGCATTTAGGAAGAATGCCTAGGTCATATGATCAATGAGGTGCATCGTTATACATATAAGTATTTGTTTATTTCCAAGGATGGTGATATCCTTGATGGTGTTGTAACAAGGAGTGGATCTCCTTGATATTAGGTGTTGTGTTGTGAAGGGTAGTAGTTCCTCCATAGTAATGGAACTAGGTGCTTAGCCTAGTACCTAATAAAGGGTAGGAGACGTTGTGATAGGATTAGTTCTCCTTGGTGTGAAAGAACTCGGTGGTTAGCCTAACACCGTATAAAGGGTAGGCGACGTTGTGTTAGGTGTGGTTCGCCTTTGTGTGAAGGAACTCGGTATTTAGCTTTGTACCGGAAAAAGGTTAAGCGACGTTGTGAAGGCTTCTCCGCCATAAGGAGTTGGTGTAGTGTTTATGAACTCTCGAGTAGGTGACTCGGGGAGCGGAGTAGGGCAAGGAAGGTGTCCTTGTAGCCGAACCACTATAAATACTTGTGTCGTGGTGATGTGCTTCTTACTCTTTATCTTTCATTGAAAAGCTTCCTAAGAATTATGACTAATTCTTAAAAAGGGAACCTCGTCTAATAGGAATAGTATTAAATCTTCAAAACCTCAAACCACAAGTTTTAGAACCTTAACATCAAAACACTAGGATCCATTTTAGAACTCCCAAACCAAAGTTATCAAGGAATGTTTGGTGACTTTTCTTTGTCAATAAATATCCATGCCTTATATTATGATAAAATGGGATCCCTTCGTTTATACTAAAAGCCGGATCCTCAAACAACAAGTTTTAGAACCTTAACATCAAAACACTAGGATTTTTAGATCCAAAGTTATCAAGCGGATGCCGATCCCTTCATTTATACTAGTCGGATCCTAAATGAGAGGGAAAGAATGATTAGTTAAAGAATGATCACTGTGGATGTTCCACAATTATACTCACCTCAAAGACTCACGAACTAGAACTCTGGTACTGTTCATAGGAGCAATTTAATCATTCCTCTCAAGTTTAACAATCACTTGTGTAAGTACAATCTTCACTACATTGTTAATTTAATTCCTTGATTTCTAAGATTACAATTCATTCATCTTTAAGAGTTGGGTTCAAATGGGTTTATCATAATTGGTCACCACATTGTTTTCTAAGGTAATCTAAATCAAAGAATTAACATTGTTAATACAAATTAAACACATTTCTTGAACTCAACAAAGATGGTGAGAGCAAAATTGTGATCAAACCCTCTAGGTTACTATTCACAATTAACACCACATTGTGGTTGTATAGTTTAGGAACAATCATGCCAAGCAACAAGCAACAAGATTACCAAGACACCGCTCACTACATACCCATGTACCATAGGAAAAAGGGATTAAGTTCGGATGATAGGAAAGCCTTTAAGTTGCTTGAAAGGAGACTCTTTCACGAAGGTAGAGTTGTTGATCCATCATGTCTTGCAAATACCGACATAAGGGAAGTATTTGGAACTATTGGGTTTGATTGTTTATTGGATATAAACGAGCAAATTTGCCCGGTCTTTGTGCTTGAGTTCTATAAGACAATGGGTATAATTAGAAATGATGACGGGTCCATCTCAATTGAATTCACCATAATGGTGTTTGCATGTATTCTAATGAGTGGTCATTGGAGGAGATACACTCTATGGTTGATCATCACGAAATTTATCACATGACAATCCCGGAAGCAACCACGGTAAGGGACACCATGTTTATGCCAAGAGCATCCCCATCAAGGGTTACTAGGAAGTCGAAAGTGATCTATAGGGATCCTTTTCCAAATGGAGCTCTCGGAGATGTACACGTTGTATAGAAAATGGGAAGATGTGATAAGGGAGAATGTGGTGTGTCTAGTAGGAAACAAGGATCACCCCAACGCATGTCTAAGCTTCATGATCTATTGTCTAGTGACCGAGACTCGCTTTAACATTGCCTACTACATGGTCAAGACAATGGCAAGTGTAAGAAGCATGGACAAGATGGTGCTCCCGTATGCAATGCTCCTAACCCGTCTTGCTAAATTCATATTTGAATTAGACCCTTCTCCACAATCCTATGATCACAGCTTTTGCAACAAAGTTATGGTACCATTAACCGAGGGTAGAACAACAAGGTTTATGGTGGAAGGCAAGAGGCCTCACCCACCCACGGATTCCTCGGATGAAAGGGAGAGACAAGGAGGAGGTGAAGGAAGTAGTAGCAATCCACTTGGAAATACAGATCTTGACCCCTTGGACTACATTAACCAATTGCCAAACATTCCTAATGAATCCCCCGAATGGCAACAAACCAACGGAATCTTCAAGTGCTTCACCAATTTCTTGAGGAAGAAGAAGTGAAGATGGTATGATAAAAAGTGGAGGACGGGTGAGGACGTGGAGGTGAAGAGAGGTAAGGTCTTAGGACCCAAATGTATGATGAACAATTTCAAACAATGGTTTGTAACACTTTAAACTATGCTAGTTGTATGTAGGTATCGCCATATCTTGGCACTAAACAATCCTAACTTAGGTATTTGGAAAATGAGATTTTACGACCCCTTGAGTGGTCGTCGTCACTCATTCTAGGAATTTTAGCTCTTCTTAATTTGATATACATAATATTAGTTGTGTTCTTACATTTAGTCCCCATAGAAACAACTAGGAGGAGCATTTACTATAAAGTGCAAAGTTGCACATTTGCTGAAAGCTCTCTGATCTGCAGTAGGCGGATCCCAGCATTTGAACTAGCCGGATCCCTCCCAGAAGGGAACCGCGGGATCCGTGACACCTGATATGCAATACAGACTTGCTTACATCTAAATAGTCTACTAGATCACCTCACACGAGTCAAACATAAGATACTAGAGCTAACTAAGTCTTTCTCAAATAGTTGAAAACCTCACTCTCATCCATGGCTTACCTAGGGTATATTTCAAAATATTTTTGATTTATCAACTCGTCAAAACTCACCATAATTCCGCTCCAACACTCACACATTATTTATCACGTCTGATAGCACTTAGTTTGGTCTATCCTTCAATTTTAGCAAATTGATCTTAATCATCTTTGACTCAAAATTAGGCTCAAAAATAGTTTTTCATTTTTTTTTTTATTTTTAAGATTTTAGTAAATTCTTCCTAGGTCATCATCTGACTTCTAGGACTTGTTACCACCATTTCTCCATATCAAATTAAATGGTATCCTTGTCAAACACATAGTTCGACTACCCAAAGTCAATTTTCTTGCCTAAAACCATCATTAAGCACCATCACTTATTATGGTTAAGGATTTGAGATATCCAATAGCTAAAGACTTCAAAATTAAGTCAAAACCTCGAAATCCATTGATAATAAACCTTACAAAAGCATAATCATTTCACCTAAAACACGTCTCGACAGTAGGATCCACGGTCTTTAACTAAGCGGATCCTCACGAGAGGATCCGCAGGATCCGTAGTCGCAGTAAAGCCTCAATCACTACCATATTCAATTTTAAGTCACCTTTGGTTCTCTAACCACTTTTAGCATTCATTTATTATTCTCCTAGAGCTGATCAAAATCCTAAGAGCATGCTTAATCCTCTAAGTGGCCAAGAATTTAACTTCCTAAATTCAAATTATCCTTTATAAACCAAACAACCTTAGGATTAAGGTACCATCCCCACTTACCTTTCAAAAATCAGCAATTAGAAGCTTACACTAGCATCATCATCACCATGACTAAGGCTCTTAGCAACAACTCCTCAACCTTAGGATCATCCAAAAGAAAGGGTCAAATGATCCATGAAATCTCATCCACCAAAACATCCCCCATTAGAGATAATGATACTAGAACCCCATCTCACCAAACTCATCCAACAAAGGCTAAGAGAACCGCAAGGATTAGCATCAAACCTTTCGGACTAGAAAAAGGATCCTCTAGTTCAAAACCAAACTTGACTAGTTCTAGCAAGCCATCAAAACCCTCATTCATTACGCATGGACTACACTCTTTGAATGAGACTCTCCCTTACCCAAACATCTACTCATTGGATCATTCACCACCAAGAAACTCCCATTCACCAACCTTTTCATTGAATAGGGAACCACCAACAACACCAAATAGCCCATCATGGGAAACAAGGAACAACCTTGATCATATGGAAGAAGTTCCATTACCACCCTCATTTTTAGAACCTCATCCTACTTCTCAAAATGAAGACCCACAATCACACATAGAACCTCCTCAAAATATCCATTTCCCTCCGGGTCCAAACCAAGACAATAATTGTCCAAATTGTCTAATCACTCAAGGACTTGTTCAAGAAGCACGAAATGAGATACATTTCATGTTTAATCATCTTCTTGCAAAGTTGGATCAAATCAACAAATCAACTCATCCCTAGACTCAAGCACATTGTCGCGTTTTAAGTCTAGTAACTAGTTAGTATTAAGTGGTACTTGTATGTCCTAGTTCATTCTCTTAGTTTTAGAGATTTGTTTGATTATCTCTTGTTTTATTGAATGAATATTTCTATGCTATGATTATGTTGTGCGTTGTGCTTGTTATGGTACACATATATCATCTCTCAATTAGCATTGTTTGACACATATTCATTGCTGAAGAAACTGTCACCAGATAGCCGGATCCCTCCAAAATGCCTAGACGGATCCCTCTAAGAAGGGAACCGTGGGATCCGTGGTACATAAGGACAAATTTCTACTAACTTGAGTTTTATTTGCAAGAAATTATGCAATATACTCTTGTTTTCTAACCTTTACTTTGTAGATTTTCAAAATAACACATGAAGATTTTGACACCATAAAGCTAGGGGAGCTTTGTGTCAAACGATATTGCAAAAACATTTGAAACTTAATCCAATTTTGGATTATACTTCATGACACCCCATTGCAACTTTGCAATCTTCAAGGGGGAGCACGTTTTTCGTCACTTAGACGAACCATTTGCAAACATATTTGCAAACACATTAGTTTATTTTACGTCATGTCCTTGACGCCCTCTCAAAGGGATGGACTCGTCAAGGGGGAGTTAAGACGAGTATCATTCCCGTCACTTGCTCTTTTTATATTTTCTTTTACATATTTTTCTTATAAAAATTGTGTTAGTTTCTTTTAACACTTTTTGTTTCTACAAAAAGGGGGAGAAGAAAGTAAAAACTACTAATTCAAATTTGCTACAATTTTAGTTTTCTTAAAATAATTTTATGTTTTGTCATCAACAAAAGGGAGATTGTTAATACAAATAAGCCGTAAAAACGTTTATTTATAATGTACGATCTTCTAATGTTTTGTCGATAACAAACGTAAAATCATTTTAACGAAACAAATAGAATACGTAAATAGTTTGAGTCAATAGTTTCCTAACACACTTACGTTTTCCCATAAAACACTAAAACAAGTATAAGTGATTTTATGATTTAGATACATATGTACAACAACTAGTGTTTACATATTGGGTTAGCATATACTTAAACTAAGTATACTAAAATGGGTAAAAACAAGTATATACTAAAATGGGTAAAAATAAGTATATACTAAATGGGTAAAAACTAGCAAATGGTATTGACCCATAACCCATGGTTTTATATATACCACTTAACCAAGTTCATTGTATCTAGAAAGAAAACCATGGATCAACCCATAACCCATAATTAAAAATACCCATGGGCAAAGAGGAGCGTCCCACGGATCCCTAGCTTTGTGCTAGCCGGATCCCTTGTGGGAGGGATCCGCGGGATCCGGGGAACAGTAGAAAAATTCCTCTATAAATAGAGAGCCATTTCTTCCTTTCTACACACAACTTTACATACATACTTCCCCAAGTATTATAAGCCTCTAACCTCAGATCCAAGTGATCTATGTAGTTTGTCTTTTGTTTTTGTGTGATTCTCTAGGTTCCTCTTAAAGGCGAGATCACCACTTTTGAAGACGAGCAAGCTCAAGTCCATGAGTTGCCATGCTTCATCATCATCAAGACAACTAAGGTTCTCTTGTTGATAGTTATTTCTTCCTCCGTAGATGTTGGGTTGAAGGCATTAGTGAATGATGCCGAAAGTGTCAAGATGAAAGCATTAGTGAAAGGTGCTTATCGTCCATGTCAAAGCATTAGTGAAGAATGTTAAAGGTGTCAAGACGAAGGCATTAGTGAAGGGTGCCAAGCGTTGTGTCAAAGGCATTAGTGAAGGATGCCGAAGAATCAAATCAAGTTGCATTTGGGAAGAATGCCTAGGTCATATAATCGATGAGGTGCATCGTTATACATATAAGTATTTGTTTATTTCCAAGGATGGTGATATCCTTGATGGTGTTGTAACAAGGAGTGGATCTCCTTGATATTAGGTGTTGTGTTGTGAAGGGTAGTAGTTCCTCCATAGTAATGGGACTAGGTGCTTAGCCTAGTACCTAATAAAGGGTAGGCGACATTGTGGTAGGATTAGTTCTCCTTGGTGTGAAAGAACTCGGTGGTTAGCCTAGCACCGTATAAAGGGTAGGCGACGTTGTGTTAGGTGTGGTTCGCCTTGGTGTGAAGGAACTCGGTATTTAGCTTTGTACGGAAAAAGGTTAAGCGGCGTTGTGAAGGCTTCTCCGCCATAAGGAGTTGGTGTAGTGTTTACGAACTCTCGAGTCGGTGACTCGGGGAGTGGAGTAGGCAAGGAAGGTGTCCTTGTATCCGAACCACTATAAATACTTGTGTCGTGGTGATGTGCTTCTTACTCTTTATCTTTCATTACACGTTTATATATCTATCTATCAACGTCCAACATAAACAACCAAATAGATTGACATAAGTCGATCTAAATATTTAAAAGGAAGTTTTAAATTGGTAAAACTATTCAACCCCCCCCCTTCTAGTTTTCCACACTCACTATCACTCCAAGCACCACTTACAAAAGCTCGTTGAGTTTTGCTTTTAGGTGGCTTGGGACAATCTCCTATTAGATGATTTGCATCACCGCATCCAAAATACTTTCTTTCACCTTTATCCTTTTTGTCATCCCGATCTTTTCGGAATGGCTTCTTCTCTTCTCGAGGTTGTCTTACAAACTTTCCTCTTCTTCTAAAGAACTTTTTGAAATCTCTAACGGCCATGGCATACTCCTCATCTTTGCTACCGGAGCTAGATTCATCATCATCACTTGATTCCGTTCTTGCTTTTAGAGCAACGGATTTGATTTTCTCTCTTTTTCCTTTGATGATTTCCGAATCTTTCTCCATCACCATTTCGTGTACTTTAAGGTTTCCGATTAGCTCGTCTAGTGTCACTTTTGAGAGATCTTTTGATTCCTCAATAGCCGTCACTTTAGCTCTCCACTCCGGATGAAGTGCTCTAAGAAATTTCCTGACAAAGTTCTTACTACGAAATGATTCATCAAGTGCTTTATGAGATGTAATAATAGTATTAAATTGAGCAAAGCCACAATCAACGGTTTCATTTCAGGGATAACAAATTGTTCATATTGTTGAACAAGAAGATCAATTTTGTTATCCTTGACTTGTGAATTTCCTTGATGTGTAATAATCAAAGATTCCCAAATGTCTTTAGCGGTTTCACACATAAAAATTCTTTCATATTCTTTTCTAGGCAAAGCATTATAAAGCATCATTTTAGCTTCATTATTTTTAGCTATTAATTTCTTTTGATCATCAACAGAAATATCTTTTGTTGTAGAACTAAAGTCTCCTTTAACTATAACAAACCAAAGATCTATATCTTTTAATTTTACATATGTTTCAAAACGGTTTTTCCAATAGATAAATCCATTGGTTTTAAAGAGTGGTGGTCTTTGCATAGATTGCCCATCTTTAAAGTTTTCAGAATCCATGGATCATTTCAAGTTTATAAAATACAATATATTTTAGAAATTCTTGGGCAACGAGGCTCTGGTACCAATTGTGGAAAACTAGAAAGGGGGTTGAATAGTTTATCGATTAAAAACTTTGTTTTGAAACTTATTGAAAGATCGATTGATATTGATCTTAGATATGTTAGTGAATGATAATCAATATGCAAACAATATATAAAGAGTAGATAAGGAAAGAAATAATCAAACCACGACAAGTTGTTTATAGTGGTTCGGTCTACAAGGACTCTTTTTCCTTTCCCTACTCCACTCCTCGAGTCTCACACTCGAGAGTTTAACTTCACTAGTCAACAAGCTCCTTTCACTGGTGGAGAAACCTTTACACTTCGCTTACACACTATTTCCGACACTAAGCTAGATGTCGAGTTCTTTTCAAGGGTACAACCACTCCCACACACAATGTATTTTAAGGACTAAAATACTAACCACTCACACTCACAAGATTATGATGGTTTGTTACAACAATGATGTATGAATCAACACAAGATCATACAACAACAAACAAACAAGACTTCCAACAACTTGTTGAAGCTTGAATATGCCTTGATCTTCTTTGCTACAAAAGAGATCACTAAAATGGTATGAAACTGAGTTAGAAATTGTAGAAAACTAGAAGGGGGGTTGAATAGTTTACCAATTAAAAACTTTGTTTTGAAACTTATTGAAAGATCAATTGATATTGATCTTGAGTATGTTAATGAAATATGCAAGCAGTGTGTAATAAGTAAATAGGAAAGAAATGATCAAACCACAACAAGTTGTTTATAGTGGTTCGCCTACAAGGACTCTTTTTCCTTGCCCTACTCCACTCCTCGAGTCTCACACTCGAGAGTTTAACTTCACTAGTCAACAAGCTCCTTTCACCGCGGAGAAAACCTTTACACTTCGCACACTATTTCCGACACTAAGCTAGATGTCGAGTTCTTTCCAAGGGTACAACTACTCCCACACACAATGTATTTTGAGGACTAAAATACTAACCACCACACTCACAAGATTATGATGGTTTGATACAACAATGAAGTATGGATCAACACTAGATCATACAACACTAAACAAACAAGACTTCCAACTTCTCGTTGAAGCTTGAATATGACTTGATCTTCTTTGCTACAAAAGAGATCACTAATATGATATAAACTGAGTTAGAAAGGTTAGAGAAGATATGTATGAGAGTATGTTAGAAAGGGATGAGAAAACTACTGGCTTGGCATTGCTATTTATAGCCAAATGGATGTGAGCGTCCACGGACCGCTGAACCCTTAAAAGGTTCCGCCTGTACCAAATTGGTACCGTGGGGTTCGGCACCAAGATATCAAATCATGCTAAAGTCAACTATATGTAAGTGAGATTGTGCAAGATATGAAGAGTACAAACCACACAAAATATCTAATGAAATCTTCCAATGATTTCCATGATGTATAACATGATGTCATATGTTGTATTTCTATTTTTAGAAATATGCAAATGCTTAAGTAGTGTTTGGTTTTAAGAACCTAACACATTCTAAAACTACTATCATACATAATGATTAGAGTCATATCAAGATGTCACTAATCACAAATGTAAATGCTTGAATGATGAATATATTGTTTGAGAAAGCTTGTTTTAATATCTATTAAACTTGACAAGCTTTAAGCTTTTATAAATTAAATTTACTTTTGTCGTTAACAAAACTTAGGCAAAGATCAAAATATAAATAACGTTTAATGACGATATTTGTATTAACAATCTCCTCTTTTTGTTGAGGACAAAATATAAATTTATTTTTATAAAAGATACAAGGTTTGTGCAAGAGTTATAAAAATATTAGTTTTAGAACTTGAAAAGAGAATGATAATGCGGTGTATGATTTTCGACTTTTATGAAAGTCAAAGAATTCACTAGTTGATGCATGATGTTGACTTTTAAGAAAGTCAAAGTATGCGATTGACTTTTAAGAAAGATCAAGTATTACCAATGAAGTATCCTGTTTGACTTTTCGTAAAGTCAAAGTATGCGATTGACTTTTCAAAAAGTCAAAATATAAATATAATCAAGTTCTATATTTTCTCCCCTTTTGTCTCAACAAAAAGAAGAGGCGATGAGGAATGTAATGAGCTGAGCCATTTTCTCCCCTGATCGAGCTCCCCTAAATTGGGTGCTTTAATGGGAAGATTCATGGATTGTGAAAATAAAGCTACAAAAAATTGTTAGTAATAATGATCATTCACAAGCATTTCCAAACACTTTGTAATGACACCAATATAATAAACAACATTCATTAGTTAAAATTTTCATGAGTAAAGATCATGAAAAGAGAACACAATGATGTGTTTTAGTACAAGAAATAAAATTGATCCTAAGAAAGTAAAAACAAGAAAGACTAGTCTAAAACCATCCTAAAGTGATGGTGGATGGGAAAAAGCGTTGAGACGCTCAAGGATGTGGGTTGAGGATGAACCTCATTTGTTCTTGAAGTCATGGACCATAACCCGGTCCGCTTACTTGTTTGGCCCGCTTGCTCACAAGTTGAGCAACCATGCCTTGAAGGGTAGAATGTTTGGGGAGGTTGTTGTGGTGGAATGGTGGATGTGTTGGTGGTGTTGGGGATGTTTGGAGTGGTCATGATGGATGCAAGCAAGGCACTTTGCATTTGCATTGTCTCACTTAGTGAGTCCACCATGCCTTTGAATTGGTGGAGGTTTTGGAGTTCGTTTGAATCTCTCTCTAGTGGGATTGGCATCCCATACATTCCTCAATGTCCTCAAGATGAGGGACATTGATGTGGGATTGAATGATCCCCATACAAAGGACCATGAATGTCTTTATGAATGGGGTGGAAGAGAAGAGTTTAGGCCTAACGGGCGTTTGGGACAAAGGATGACCGAGGTGATTCATGAGCCATCCGCTCAATTGTGCCAAAAGATGGCAATGGTGGTGGATGATTTGGCCTAGGAGGCAAGTCATCCAAGTCCTCTAGGAAAGGATTTGGTGAAGTTGGTGGAGTTGAAAATAACTCCATAGGAATGAGAGTTGGAGACCTTGGTGGTGAAGGTGGTGAGGTGTTTTGGATGTTTGGATGGGTTTTGAGGAGGTGAAGTTGGTGTTTTTGTAGGTGGTGGAGTGGTGATCACAATGTGTGATTGATTTGGTGTAGCCAAGGTGAGGCTTGTATCATCCGGATGGGAGATGAGATTGTGAGTGAGAAGACTCGGATGAAGAGCTAATGTTAACAAAGCAACAAGGCCTAACGCTAATTCTAGCGGTCTTCTTGCAAGATTTTGGAGAGGATTTTGTCATTTTGACTTGGGTTTTACTTTGCTAGATAGTAGTAAGAATTGAGAAGGTGTGAGGATGATCATGGTAAAACCTCTCAATTTATAGAAGTGAAAATTGTGGAGAAATGTGTTTGATTTGATGTTAAGCCATTGAAGAGATGAGGTTTCTAATGATTTGTAAGTGGGTTGAATGCTAGTCATATCACCCAAGTCAAGCCATTCAAGAGATGGAGGAAGAAGAAAAGATTTGCAATAAATGTGTTCTAATGGTGGAATTTCCTAACATTCTGATTACCCACGGATTTGAAGGTACCAAAAATTTGGTTCCTTCCTTTATGCCAAAGGGCTCCTTGGGTGGATTTTTCAAATTTTGAATTTTGGTGGGAAATGAATTTCTTATATACCTTAGTGAATTATACTAGTTCTAATAACAGTATAAACTAATTAAGATTGATTTATAAGTGATGGAAGATAATTTGGAATCACGAAAGAGTCGAAATCAGAAAATTGCACGGAGGATCCACGGCACCAAAATCATACGCATACGGTACCCTAAAAGGTGCCGTGCCGTCCGCCTCAGACGTGTACGGCGGTACCAAAATACATAAAGGACGGTACCAAAATTATGGTTGTCGGGTGGACAAGTTGTAGAGCATGGCAAAGACAAGCGTTTATGTGATCCCTATTTCCTATGGTGCTAATGACGTTGGCTCTAAGTAACTCCTCCCATTTCTTAAATTCGGCTTAAGTTCATTTAGCTCCATTCCATATGGATCTCGGTCTACCTCTTTTCCCTTTCGGGTGACTCGGGTTGTATCACTTTTGGGTTAAAAGGTGTTCACGGATGACATCCTTATCGCCAAACGGGTTAGATAGGAGAAGTGCGGTCGTTGATTGCATCAAGAGCGGTGAGTGACCACTTATCCGTAGACACAAGTTCCTCGGTTGGAATTCCTAGTACTTTAGCAAATTCGCTTAAGGTGATGGTGTAGTCATTTTGGTTGATTCTAAAGCTAAGACAAAATTCATCATCGTCTTCATCACTAAAGCCACCACACTAGCATAGAATTCTAACACAAACCTAGGACAATTGGTTCATCGATGTCAAGAAGACAATCGAATTGAATGGCGGCTAGTTCTTCACGAAGATTGGTATGCTCAAGGAAGGATGAGTAAATGGTTCTACCTCATGGAAATACCTTGATTCTAGACCCTAAATATTTCTACTTGTTCCTTGGTAAGTCCTTTGGTTTTGTGGTGTTTGGGAATGTAGTTAAGGGTGTCTTTGTGATCATAGAATCTTGCGGCTACCATGGTTATTTCTAAGGACAATAATTAAAAAATTAGAATAAATTTTAACGTTTTGGTTCTAGTGTGTGCCTACATGAAAACAATTTGAGTTGCGGTTATCTCGACTCATTTTATGCACAAAATGGTTTTAGTGGGTGTTTGGTAAATACCATGAGATAACCCAAATGCTTCTAATTCAATGTGGCTTCATTTGAATATACCGGAATGCATATTAGTTATGCAATACCTTTAGTATTTAAGAGCATGCAAGTGATGAAAATTTAACGTTTCTATTTGTATTAGCAATGAAAAAAATAGTTTTCCTACAAGTAAGAAGCTTTTCAAAACTTTTGACATGGGGTGTTTGGTTGTTTGAATAAGGCCTTATATTCATTATCTATCAATTAGTGGGAAACATGATTTGTTTATGCAATATGATAATATAGTACCTAATTTCAATGACTAGTTATGCAATTTGCCAATTGAATTCATATTTGGTATAAAAGCATACATAAAACCCCATGTAATGATTTGTGATAGTTTTGTGCATAAATAAGAATCCTAGACTCGAATTAAGAGATGAAATGTAGTTAGGATACTTACAATGATGTTATCTTGATGATTAGTGAGTGGGAAGATGACAATAATGAGCTTGGTTTAAGTTTTACACGTTTTGGTAAAGTGGGTTTTGAGGAAGAGGATGATTTGTATATAGCGCTTTTTGTACAGAGATACCACAGACGAGCAGTACCAAAATTTGGTTCCGTCTTTGTTGTCATTTGCGCCGTGGCTACATGAGTGCAGTACAAGACAAAATTGTTTTGTTTTGATTATTATAATGTTTTGGGCTATGTTTATCCTACATGTTTGGTTCCATTAATCCTAAACCAAGTCTAAGAAGATTAAAAGGTTCTCGTTAAGAGGTTTAGTTAAGATGTCGGCAATGTTGTCTTGGAGGATACTTTTCGATTGAAATGTTTCCTTTTGAACATTGTCAAGAAAGTGATGACGGATTTCAATGTGCTTTGTACGAGCATGTTGAACGGATTCTTCTTTGAGATCGATGGCTCCTTTGTTGTCATAAAGTATCACAATGTCGTTGAGATGAAATCCGTAGTCTCGAGAGCTTGCTTCATCCAAAGAGCTTGTTGACATGCTTTTCCGGTGAGACGTATTCGGCTCAAGAGTTGAGATGGCTAAAGCCATTTGCTTTTGCAAACCATGAGGTGAGACAATGTCCAACAAAAGTGCAAATACCACTTGTACTTTTTCTATCGACATAATCACCGGCATGATCCGAGTCGGCATACCCTATGGTTTCTATACCCGTTCCTTTGGGATACCATAATCCTAAACACGTTGTTCCCTTAATATATCTAAAATCCTTTTTAAGGCTTCTAAGTGTGATGCCTTTGGGTTTTCGAAAGCGAGCACATAGGCGCACACTAAACATAATGTCGGGTCTACTAGCCGTAAGATAGATTAGGCTACCAATCATTCCTCTATATTTAGTGTTATCTACGGATTCACCTTCTTCGTCCTTGGTGAGTTTAGTGTCCGAGGACATGGGTGTTTTAGTTGGTTTGGAATCTTCAAGACCAAATTTCTTAAGCATGTCTTTTATATATTTAGATTGGTTAAAGAAAATACCATCTTCTAGTTGTTTAATTTGAAGTCCTAGAAAGAAGTTTAACTCACCCATCATACTCATTTCAAACTCGTCATGCATGATTTTAGAGAAATCATCACATAGTTCTTGACAAGTTGATCCGAATATAATGTCATCAACGATATTTGAACAATAATAATTTGTGATTCCTTTTTCTTGGTAAAAGAGTATTATCTACTAATCCCATAGTATATTTGTTATCAATAAGAAAAGTCTTAAGACGATCGTACCAAGCTTTAGGTGCTTGTTTAAGGTCGATATAATGCTTTCTTGAGTTTGAAGACATGATGTGGTTTCTCAAAGTCGGAAACCGGAGGTTGAGCAACATACACTTCTTCGTTAATAAACCCATTAAAGAAAGCACTTTTAACATCCATTTGAAATAATTTAAAGTCATAAGCACATGCATAAGCAAGTAATATTCTAATAGATTCAAGTCTAGCTACTTGTGCATAAGTTTCATCATAGTCAATTCCTTCTTGTTGATTATAACCTTGTGCAACAAGCCTAGCTTTGTTTCTAGACACTACACCATTTTCGTCCATTTTGTTTGAAAGACCCATTTGTTCCAATTATAGTTTGATCTTTGGGTTTTGGAACTAGTTTCCAAACATCATTTCTAACGAATTGGTTTAATTCTTCTTGCATGGCAATTACCCATGATTCATCTTTATTGCTTCATTTATGGTTTTTGGTTCAATGGTGGATACAAAACAAAAATGATTACTTTGATTTTGGGCTTGTGACCTTAAGGTTCTTTAATTAAGTTGTCCTATGACCTTTTCTAATGGATGACTTTTAGATTCTTTGATGTTGACAATTTCCTTATTTGATGGTTCATCTTCCTTGTTATTATTAATTTGACTTTCTTTTATTTGACTTTCAACTAAGTCATCATCTACCAAAGGTGATGTCTTAGAGGGAGGTGGACTTTCGTCAAATTTTATGTTCAACGATTCCTCGACTATCATTGTTTCTTTATTTAGAACAATGTAAGCTTTACTAGTTTGAGAGTAACCAAGAAATACACCTTCATAAGACTTTGGGTCAAACTTGGTGAGATAATCCTTAGTATTAAGAATAAAGCATTTACAACCAAAGACTCTAAAATATCCTAATGTTGGCTTTTACCTTTATAAAGTTCATATGGTGTTTTGTTTAGGAAAGGACTTATTAAGACTCTATTTAAAATATATGTAGAAGTGTCAAGCATTACACCAAAACTTTTGAGGAATGTTTTGTTCATTAAGCAATGTTCTACTCATTTCTTGAATTGTTCTATTTTTACGTTCTACTACTCCATTTGATTGAGGTGTTCAGGAGCGGAAAAGTTATGTGTTATACCATTTGTATCACAAAAGTTTCCAAATTGAGTTTCGTTGTCAAATTCACGACCATGATCCGTTCGGATCGACACAATTTTGACACCTAGAAGATTTTGAATTTTCTTGCTAAGTATTTCAAATTTATCAAAAGCTTCATTTTGGTTTTCAAAAATAACGCCCAAGTAAACCTTGAGTAATCATCTACTATGACCAAAGTGTATAAGTTGCCTCCATAGCTTCTTATAGCGGATGGTCCAAACAAGTCCATATGTAATAATTCTAGACACTTAGATGTGGACACCATATTTTTAGATTTGTGACTACTATGTGTTTGTTTACCAATTTTGCAAGCGTCGCAAAAGTGTTGGTCATATTTCATTTTGGTAAATTCCTAACCAACTCTTTTGAAGATAGGTTTTGTATAAGTCTCATATTAGCGTGACCTAAGCGCCTATGCAAAAGAGATGAGCTATCGTCTAATGTTGTTAAGTATGTTTTATCTATTTTCATGACGTATATGTTATTTTTCCTAACTCCTTTAGCTATGGTGATACCATCTTTTAGTATTTTACTACCATTTTCATCAAATAGTACTTTATACTTTTTATCACATAGTTGGCTAATACTAAGTAGATTGAATCCTAACCTATCCACATGAGCAACATTTTCAATAGTTAGGGAGTTATGAGCAATCGTACCTTTGCCAATGATTTTGCTTTTGAGATTGCTACCGAAAGTGACATTACCTCCGTCATACTCTTGGTATGATGAGAAGAGACTTTGTTGCCCGTCATGTGTCGTGAGCATCCACTATCTTTTATCCATTCATCGTTCCAATCCAACTTTTAAGCATACCTAAGAAGCAAATAACTCAAGCATTTGGTCCCCAATATCTCATGGGTCCGTTTGGGTTAAACATACCATTTATTTGATTTATGTATGGAAATGATGGATAAGAGTTCCATGGCATGTAATCTGGAGTTTGATATGGTCTAGGGAAACTTTGATTCCAACCGTTGTGTTGGTAGTTAGGTTGAACGTTGTGGTTGCTCTTAGGAAAGGGGCGTTTGGCAAAAGAAGTTTTATATCGTTGTTGAGTAGTTTTTGATCTAAATTCATTTTTAATAAGTCCTACTCATGATGTAATAGCTGGTTTTAGTTTAACATTATCATTGGTTTTCTTTGTTACTTTAACAAATTCAGTACGGTCCGTATTGAACATTCGTCATCAAGTACCATGTACCATTTTACAACGGACGGAACCCTTATTTTGGTTCCGTCTCGTCCCGTCTTTATCTTCGCAACAATTTTGAGAGAATGTTCATCCTTTTCGGCCGTTTTGTTTTGACTCTTTGAATTAATACTTCATTAAAACCTAGCCCATTCATGTCTCCGGTGTTTTATGGATTTTAACTATTTCATCGGCAAGAGCGATGTTTTTTTAAACCTTTAAACTTAGAATTATTTTCGATTAGAACTTCTTGTGTGAACTTTAGTTTTTCTATTTCAAGATTAAGCTCTTGACATGATTTACAATCATCGTCATTTGCCTTTCCTTTTCAAGTCGTTTTGCTTTTCTTTAACTCATATACTTCATTTTCCAAAATTCCTTTTGATTTTAGAAATTTATTTTTAGTTATGATTTTAGACTTAGCTCACACAATTGATTATATTGTTTTTGAAAGGTGTCATCATCTATAGAAGAATAAGAAGAGTCGGAAAGTACCTCATTTGACTCATGTGCCATTAGAGCGATCTCTTCCTTGCTTGATTCTTCATCGTCTTCACTATCACTCCAAGCACCACTTACAAAAGCTCGTTGAGTTTTGCTTTTAGGTGACTTGGGACATTCTCCTATGAGATGACTTGCATCACCACATCTAAAACACTTTCTGTAACACCCCAACCCGACAAGGGTAGAAGTGTCACATTCTGGTGTCATATCAGAACATACAATTAAAAGCGGAAGTCAAGAATAAAGTATCAAGTCATTTAAACAATGATTTACAAGGGAATTTACAAAACCCAAAATGTCTAAGATAAAATGAAATCTCAAAACAAAAGCCCGCCAAAATAAGTCCAAATAATAAGGTAACTAGGTTAGTCCACTCGGATAATCCACCTCTCACCCAATCAAAGCCCATCTTCAAACCTAAAACCGCCAGGAAAAGAAATACGGTGAGCTTAAAAAGCCCAATGAGCAGATATAACAAAACGAAAGCTAAATAAAATCAAATGCGAAATGAAACAAAGGAAACGGATAACAAAGTCGCAGTGAAATGAGGACAATGAGTCAATGAGGATCCTCTGAACACAATTATATGAGATATCCAAAACGAATGAGATATGAGGAGAACGAAACAAAGCAAAGCATCATGACAAGCATACAAGCACATACAAACCGGTATACAAGCATGGAACATAAGCATAGCGACGTCGTATCCACACAACATATACGGCATACAATCAATTCAGAAAACGAAGACATACAAGTCAAACAGACATCTAAAGGCAAGCGGAAGAAATTAATTAGTTCTTGAGCATGGCAATCACACAGTTAAAACCCTTAGTTGAAAACATAACCAAGATCATAACAACGGAAGTACTAATAGCGATCAAAACATGGCAATACACGTAACAAGTAGGAAATACGGTATGAGCATTATAATTAAATGAACTAGGGCATAGCAAGGCAATTAAACAAGTTAACAAGCAGACGTCACAAGTTGAACCATTTACCCAAGCCGTAGCATAGGCAGAAATGTAACCATGGCGATCAACAATAAGCGAGATAAGGATACAACGGATAGTCATAGTCCACGAGATTAACTTAAAGAAGTACACATAATAAACAGACACAACTATCAATTACACATTAGCATGGTCACCAGACAATTCAGAGGTTCACATAACAGTGAGATCACATATAAACAGATGACAGCAGGTAAATCAGATAACCGTATAGAAATCATATCGCAGCACGGAAATCAGTAGTCATATAAAACATGAATAGCATAATCAAATCCAATAAACATATAATAACCCAGTACGTGAATGGAACCATGGTATGAAGTAACAGAATGAAAGTGTGACAGATCAATGTAATGGAGTATCTATATCTTGGTAAAAGTGAATCATATAAGGGTATTGAGTAATGAACAAGTAATATAGATTATGGTGCGTTGGGGAATCTGAAGGTACAATATAGGTTTATCAAAGTGTAAGGGTTATCGAAATCTACCCGAGCCGGAAACATATCATATCATATCATATCATCAAGAGCCATTGTATTCGGAGGGTGACCTCGGAATACCATACATAATAGGAGGAGACCTCAAGAACAAATGGAGTAGCTAGCTCCCGAATTGTGAAGACGCGGATTGCACCGACATCATTCACCATATATATCTCCAAACATATCAAATCCCTCGAAACATATCATATCTAGGATGCATCCATACGCCCCCAGTGGCCAAATCATATACATATAGTGAGCTCATAATCATATCATATCATAATGGGGACGGTGTGTATCATCACTCGACACACTGTGAGTCATGCCATTGGTGCATCAATGACACGGTCAGTTACCTTCCGACTAGGAACACATATTTGGCTCTGTATCGGATGAAGGGTCAAAGCATAATCATATCATATCATAAGGGTTCATATCAAAGTTCATATCAAAGGTTCATATCGGTTTCCATAACATAAGTTCATAATCGAGGTTCATAATCGATGGTTCATAAGGTTCATAATCATAAGGTTCATAATCGTAAGTTCATAATCATAACAAACGAACATCATAGCGAATGTAATCATATCAAAGGATTATGTCGAATCATATCAAAGGATCATAGCATAAGGAAATTATAGCAAAGGAATATCATAAGTGAAGTAAAGTCAAGGATCGAAAGTTATGAAATCCCTACCGAAAAGGGATAGAATATTTGTACCTCACTCAAGCAAGCAAAATAGGAAAGTAATGTCACACGATGAATCAATCCCGTCCGTAACCTATATGAATTGAAAACGCTTATTAAAGTCGGATAACTCATTTTAGACGGCTTTCCATTTTAGTGTGTTTCCACTTTTAGCGTGTTTCCGTTTAGTAACCTTACAAATTACAATGCCAATTTATTAAACTTAAAGCTTAATATTACTAATATCATATTTTTGAGTTGATTATAACAATTTTCCAAAAATTAGGGTCTAATATGTCATTTAGCAAAGTATAGGGTTTAAATGTGAAAACCACCAAAGTTTAGGGTTAAAGTTGTAAATTCCCATTTACTATTCTTGAGTACGTATTATAAAATGCATACATGACTCAAAAATCTCACCCACGTAGCATAATTGCATCATATTACAATCTCGTCGAACCCGAAAAACGTAACGCACTCGAGCCACGAAACCATACCAAGACTCAAACTAGACGAATAACCCCCGTCTCTACTTCCCCGACGCACCTTAAACACCCCGTAAAGCTTACCCATAAATCCCGCGATCACCCTCGAATTTACCCCCACCAGACTACTAGTTTTATCTATGATGACATTAGATATTTATATCACATGAAATCATGTACCATCTGTTTCAAATACATGCACACACACAACTTAAAGACGCATGGAAAAATGAATTAGCCTGATTCATGCACCCATAACCTTAACCTGATTAACACATTCAATACTCACACTTGCATCCACATACACGCCACCATACTACTGTCCATATAACGAGACCAAGCCAAAATACCATGCATGCATACACTACATGACCCAAACACAACTCGAGCCTCACATAACGAACCAAGAATACAACTGCCTGCTCGAAACTA
This sequence comes from Chrysanthemum lavandulifolium, assembly GCA_022545495.1. NCBI lineage: Eukaryota > Viridiplantae > Streptophyta > Magnoliopsida > Asterales > Asteraceae > Chrysanthemum > Chrysanthemum lavandulifolium. The sequence goes on along the minus strand of CM040241.1, from coordinate 256,462,008 downwards.
CCTCTAAACAACACCCTTTTTAATTTAAATACCCAAACTCTTTTTATTCATTCATTTATTTATTACGAGACCAGGTTCTTTTAAAACTAATCAATGGCATTTACCCATGTTCGATTGCCTCATCATTTAACATGAAGGTTCTGTTAAGCGTTTAAGTCATATATGTTTAAGTTTCATGCATCGAAGAGAAGACCACAAAAGACGATAGAAAGGATACCTTAAGAAAAGCCAACCGGACAGCAAGAACACAAGGATCAATCCTAGAGACCCCTCGATCTAACCAACGGTACGCCCCAAACAAGCCACTTACTACTTATGAACCGATTGATCGTTAACCGAACTGGAACAAGGGACTGGTCACCAATACAAGTTAGCCACAATGATCACCCAACTGCTACCCTCGCCTTGATCGTCTTGGAGAAATAAGAATGGAGGCTGCTGCTCTTTGCGTTTAGGGTTTGAGTGAGATGGGAAAAGTGATATTCATTTTATATAAATTGGGAGTAGTGTGTAAATTTATCACCGTGATTCTTGGGGATGGGTCGTTCCATCAAGCCGAACAAAAGGGAAAATATTAAAGACCTATTCAATATTTTCCTAAACTACAAATTGTCTTGCTTTATTTGAATTGTTAAGTTATAATTTAAGGATAAGTGAGATTTAATGGAGAGAATCACGGGGAAAATTAGAACGTCTATAGGGCCGAATAGGTGGAGTAAATCTTTTATTTCCATAATTTTCTAATTTATCATATGTGGTTTGTTACATTTAATTTAATGTCTAGTGTTGTAATCCAAATGACTTATCTTGTGTGATTTTTATTTGTAACATAAGTGACAATTATCTTGTATAACATTTATAAGCTAAGTGTAGTTAACGAGCTTGACATGTTTTACGTATTTTATAAACATTAAGTTAGAGGGGCAAAATAGTCTTTTCACACGTTTTAGATTTTTAGGGTTTTACAACTCTTCCCCTCTAACAGAAAATTTTCGTCCTCGAAAATTGAATTCATAGAGGTACACGAAGACGTACAAGTTCAGGGCAGGTGTAGCAGTTCGTAGTCTCACACAGATCATAACGATTCCGTTTCCAAAGCATACAGAACTTACACATAGCAGATGTTGGTGGGAGTTTCGCAAAGAGGTACAGAATTTCAGACGAACATGAGGAGTGTCAATTAACGGTTATAAGTTTTAGTCCATTCACGTACCAACCCTAGGCATTTCCCAAAACGTCGTATGATTCCAATAAGTTCAAATTATATGATCTCGGTATTATCACGTTGATCAGGCGTCATAATACTTGCATCACATAACAAGCCCTTATTATCACCATATTCTGTCCCGGGTCATGACAAACCACATAGCCAATATCACACAAAACATATCACATACAGATAACAAGTAACATACCAAAGTAGACCAGATTCATATACACAACATAAACTGCATCAAACGACTTACCATATCACAATGAAAGAATGCCACCAACTTGCATAAAACGGTTCCTCATGACTCATTACTGACGATCCACAAGAAAAACTGAGATATTAACAAAATGCCAAACGATAAAACTTCACGATTCAAACCGAGTTCCGAACAAATCAAGAAAAGCAATATCGATCAGAATCACTTAACAGAATATCAAACCGCCTCAAAACGCATGACAAACGAATAGGAGTAACATAAGTTGCGCCCAAATCATATGAAGTAGATGAACCTCTCACCACGGTTGAATCTTGTCTCCGTCTTTGCATCTTTGGTTGGTCCGTCCGACTTCCTCAATGACATCATGATGTCTCCAAAGAAGACGGCGATCGGGTGCGGCTTCGCTTCATGAACCTCTCCACTCGAGGCATTGCAAAGAACACAGGTTCGGCACCATCATCTTGGCTCCACGGGTAGTCTCCATCTAATGATCGGCAAACGGATGTGCGAAGACCAAATAACAAAATTCGATGCGAAAATAAGAAGGCCAAATTAGTGAAGACAAACGAATATCAAAGTCAAATCGAACGACTATCAAACGAATCGGAGAAGATCGTAATGCATTTGAAGCCTAATGTCTACCCGGTCCTCACGGTCAATCCTAAGGTTAACAAGACGAAACTGGCTCGATACCATAATTGTAACACCCCAACCCGACAAGGGTAGAAGTGTCACATTCGGTGTCATATCGTAACATACAATTAAAAGCGGAAGTCTTAAGAATAAAGTATCAAGTCATTTAAACAATGATTTACAAGGAATTTACAAAACCCAAAATGTCTAAGATAAAATGAAATCTCAAAACAAAAGCCCGCCAAAATAAGTCCAAATAATAAGGTAACTAGGGTTAGTCCACTCGGATAATCCACCTCTCACCCAATCAAAGCCCATCTTCAAACCTAAAACTGCAGGGAAAAGAAATGCAATTTGAGCTTAAAAGCCCAGGTGAGCGGATATAACAAAACGAAGCTAAATAAAATCTGAAATGCGAAATGAAACAAAGGAAACGGATAACAAAGTCGCAGTGAAATGAGGACAATGAGTCAATGAGGATCCTACAGAACACAATTATACAGATATCCAAAACGAACAAATAACAGGGAGAACGAAACAAAGCAAAGCATCATGACAAGCATATAAGCACATACAAACCAGGTATACAAGTACTGGAACATAAGCATAGCAGACGTCGTATCCACACAACATATACGGCATACAATCAATTCAGGAAAACATAAGACATACAAGTCAAACAGACATCTAAAGGCAAGCGGAAGAAATTAATTAGTTAGTGAGCATGGCAATCACACAGGTTAAAACCCTTAGTTGAAAACATAACCAGTTTCATAACAACGGAAGTACTAATAGCAGTCAAAACATGGCAGTCACACATAACAAGTAGGAAATACAGTATGAGCATTATAATTAAATGAACTAGGGGCATAGCAAGGCAATTAAACAAGTTAACAAGCCAGACGTCACAAGTTGAACCATTTACCCAAGCAAGCCTTAGCATAGACAGAAATGTAACCATGGCAGATCAACAATAAGCGATAAGGATACAACGGATAGTCATAGTCCACAGATTAACTTAAAGAAGTACACATAATAAAGCAGACACAACTATCAATTACACATTAGCATGGTCACCGACAATTCGAGAGGTTCACATAACGGTGAGATCACATATAAGCAGATGACAGTAAATCGATAACCGTATAGAAATCATATCGTGGTGGAAATCGGTAGTCATATAAAACATGAATAGCATAATCAAATCCAATAAACATATAATAACCCGAGACGTGAATGGAACCATAGTCCAAGTAACGGAATGAAAGTGTGATGATCAATGTAATGGAGTATCTATATCTTGGTAAAAGTGAATCATATAAGGGTATTGAGTAATGAATAAGTAATATAGATTATGGTGCGTTGGGGAATCTGAAGGTACAATATAGGTTTATCAAAAGTGTAAGGGTTATCGAAATCTACCCGAGCCCGGAAACATATCATATCATATCATATCATAAGTAGCCATTGTATTGAAGGGTGACCTCGTATACCATACATAATAGGAGGGAGACCTCAAGAATAAATGGAGTAGCTAGTCTTCGAATTGTGAAGACGCGGATTGCACCCGACATCATTCACCATATATATCTCCAAACATATCAAATCCTCAAACATATCATATCTAGGATGCATCCATACGCCCCGATGGCCATATCATATACATATAGTGAGCTCATAATCATATCATATCATAATGGGGGACGGTGTGTATCATCACTCACACACCGAGTCATGCCATTGGTGCATCAATGACACGGTCGAGTTACCTTCCTGACTAGGAACACATATTTGGCTCGGGTATCAGACTGAAGGGTCAAAGCATAATCATATCATATCATAAGGGTTCATATCAAAGTTCATATCAAAGGTTCATATCAGATTTCCATAACATAAGTTCATAATCAGAGGTTCATAATCAGATGGTTCATAAGGTTCATAATCATAAGGTTCATAATCAGAAGTTCATAATCATAACAAACGAATATCATAGCGAACAGAATCATATCAAAGGATTATGTCGGAATCATATCAAAAGGATCATAGCATAAGGAAATTATAGCAAAGGAATATCATAAGTGAAGTAAAGTCAAGGATCGAAAAGTTATGAAATCCCTCACTCAAAAGGGATAGAATATCATGCCTCACCAAGCAAGCAAAATAGGAAAGTAATGTCACACGATGAATCAATCCCGCCGTCGTAACCTATATGAATTGATAACGCTTATTAAAGTCGGATAACTCATTTTAGACGGCTTTCCATTTTAGTGTGTTTCCACTTTTAGCGGTTTCCCGTTTAGTAACCTTACTTAATTACAATGCCAATTTATTAAACTTAAAGCTTAATATTACTAATATCATATTTTGAGTTGATTATAACAATTTTCCAAAATTAAGGTCTAATATGTCATTTAGCAAAGTATAGGGTTTAAATGTGAAAACCACCAAAGTTTAGGGTTAAAGTTGTAAATTCCCATTTACTATTCTTGAGTACGTATTATAAAATGCATGCATGACTCAAAAATCTCACCCACGTAGCATAATTGCATCATATTACAATCTCGTCGAACCCGAAAAACGTAACGCACTCGAGCCACGAAACCATACCAAGACTCAAACTAGACAAATAACCCCCGTCTCTACTTCCCCGACGCACCTTAAACACCCCGTAAAGCTTACCCATAAATCCCGCGATAACCCTCGAATTTACCCCCACCAGACTACTAGTTTTATCTATGATGACAGTAGATATTTATATCACATGAAATCATGTACCATCTGTTTCAAATACATGCACACACACAACTTAAAGCATGGAAAAATGAAGATGGGTGATGAGTGTCTAAATACTCATCATTTTGTACTATCTAGATGCGCAAAAACATCCGAAAACACTCGAAATGCATCAAAATGATGAAAATATCACAAATAAGTGTTTTATGTGTTTTAAATGCAAAAATATGAAAATCGATGAAAACGTATCAAGTTTGCATAATTGGCGCTTTAGTCCCTCAAGTTTCAAAAATTGTCAAAACTAGTCCCTGGTAATTCAAAAACTTGTAAAATGTCATTTAAGGTCCATGAGATTCAAAAGTTGTTAAAACAAACCCTTTAAAGTCTAAAATTTACAAAATGACAACTTTAGTCCCTAAAGTTTGAAAATTGTCAAATATAGTCCTTGGTTAATTTGAAAAGTGAAAATTATCAAATTTTAACCTTGTACTATTCATAAATGACAAAATTGGTCCTTATGGTGAACTTTTGGAAAATTACATGTTTGGTCCCTTAAGTTTTAAAAATGACAAAAATGACCCTTGGACGTATTAAAATTAACATTATTGGTCCTTTGGTAAATGAAACTTGGCAAGTTTAACCCTTGTGATAAGTTTGTAAAATTGACAGGTTCAGTCCTTTAAGTTTGGCCGAATTGCAAGATTAGTCCTTGTTATTAACTTGAACCAAATGGACCCTTTGTTATTACTTAACCCAAATCCAAAACACAAACCCAGCCAACCCTTTTAATTAAGCCAAGCCCAAACCCAGCCCACTAACCCAATGTTTAAAATAAAACCCGCGCCAGTATTGTTCATCTCCTTCAACACCTGTATCCAATCCAAACTAGCCATGCTACTCCCCACTTTCCACCTCTCCCCTTTCCTTTCTCTCATACCTCTCACTATCACCCTCCACCTCTGCAAACCAACCCACACTGCATTAATTGTATAAACACGCTATCTCGACCTTTTCCGCCAAATTTCCAAGTGGACGATTAGGATGAATTCAAAGGTGCAATCAAGTGGGAAAGCACAGAGGTCGACAAGGAACATAATGGAATAAATAAATACAAAGAAAAGCAAGGTGAAAAGCAAGTAGAGTAGTTTTAGTTTAGTTTATGTCGTTTAATAATTTCAAGTTTTTTAGTGTACTTTTAAGCTTTTAAGTTCTTGTTTAAGCATTATTGAGTATATGTGAACCTTTATTAATAATAAACTTCAAGTTTCCAGTTTGATTTCAAGTTTGAGCAATTTTCAAATTCAAAAATTTCAATAGGTATGAATGTTATCTTTGGTTGTTGTATTGGACTTATAAGCTTATATAAGCTCATTATATAACCTTTGAGAGCTATTAGAACCATTTAAACTCAGTTTAGTTTCAAGAAAGAAAAATTCCTAAAAAATACCAATAAATTAGTTAAAAATAAAAATCTATGGAAATGATCAAGAAACTGGTGCAGAGCTGGTCTTTGGATTGCTTATTGGTATAGAGCTTCTTGGGAAGCTATAGGAAGTATCTCTTGGTTCTCATTTTTCTACTTGGAATCCATTTTGTTAGGTATTTACTCAATTTAGCATTTCAACGTATATGAATGCTTTGTGCTTTAATTTTCATGTTTTTATGTTTAAAATTGTATTATTAAGTAGTAATATAAGTTTATGAATTAGTTTCATGGTTTTAAAACTTGGAATCCTTTGAAAACTCTTTAAAAGCAGTTAGTTGAAAGGGTGTTTGGTTTAAATTAGTTAAACGTGTTATAAGGTATTTGAGTGGTTACTTGTTGTTGTTCTGTATTACATTAGCTCCTAACAATTCAATGAAACAATAAAGACTAGTCTCTATTAATGTAAAAGTCAAAATCCTTTTCAAATTCACCTTCACTGTCAACTGTTAGGATTTTAGATTGTCAATATCATCATAATTGCTTAAAACTTGTTACTCTAGCTTAATTTCACCTTATCCTAGCTTATTATAACATATTCAGTTAATTAGAGGTGATCAAAGTTCAATAAAGTCAAACTAGTTCATAATATAAAAAGTCAAATTTCTCCCAATAACAGTTTTTGAATAAATTTCATAATTTTGGTGTGTGCTTAATATTAAGATTTAGTCTAAATGCTTTTGGGATAGTAATATTTAGTTGCTTAACTAAATTAGAAAATATTAGCTTACTTTCAATTAGCTTATAGATTGCTTATTTCTTTGTCTATTTTAAGCTCCTTTCACAAACACTCAAGATTCACCGGTGCACCACAACAATAGCCATCACCACCACTTTGGTGGGTCATTCAAGCACATCAGTGGGCCTGAGAGGTGTTTCTTGGTTCTTTGGAATCACCAGGTGATCTTACTATCTATTTCTGTCAAGCTTTTGAGCTTAAGCTGTTGGACCTTGTCCTAGATCAACCATAATGTTGTTCCATTTCAAATAAAACTAGTTTTGCTTTGCTTAATTCTTGGCTTAAGCTGCTTTAGTGAGGTTTAGGATAGTTGGAATAGGTTAGTATTAAGTAATTATAGCATAACCTAGCTTCGTGATTATTTGGTGTCCATTTGTGGATTTTGGCTTATTTTGAATTGCTTATTTATAAGCGATTACACTCTGATTTCATTTCTCACACACTAGCATATGTTTTTATATTTTTATAAACTTAGAATAATATTTTAGTATTTTCCTGAATTTTTCAGATTTTTCCATCACTGTTTAGTATTTTTCCTTATTTAAACTAGTTTTTAATTCTTTTAAATAGCTTTTAATACAAATAAATCGAAAAAACTTTAAAAATATGTTTTCAATTTTCATAGATTAAGATAAATATAAAAGTCATAAAAATATTTTTCCATAATTTTCTTGGTTTAAATAGTATTTTCTAGCATTTTAATTAGTTTTAAATAGTATTAAATTAATAATAAATACATAAAAAGTATAAAAATATATTTTCAGTTTTAAAATAAGTTTTATCATATTTTAGATTTTTCTAAGTTATAATTTCATTTTCTAGGTTAATTTTGTATTTTCTTATATTTTAGTGCACTTTAAATACTTAATAAATAGTTCTTAATTAATAATAATTAAATAAATAGTTTTAAAATAATTTTATTTTTCTAATAATTTTCTTTTATTATTAGGATTGTAAAATATCATTTTATATTTGTAGGCCTTTTATTTCTTAAAACTCACATTTTATTTTGTACGTTTACGTAATTTTATTTAATCGTCGTTTTAGGTTTTAAACGTTCATCGATTTTAAAAATAGTGATAGCGTTTATTTAATATATTTTAACTTTTTAATTTTCTTTAATTTGCATTTAAGCCCCTGTAATTTGTAAACTTTCTCTTTAGGTATAAATATTCCAAAATCATTACTGATCACTATCCTTAGTGATTATTCGACATCTGTCTGTGTTAAACACCAATTCATCCTCCGTGGGACTTAACGACCCAAGAATCCACTATATTCCTCGACCTTCATTGTATTGGTTTGAGCTGTTTTAAGTTTATTACGGTTAGCCATTTCAAGTGGCTAGCTTGTGTGATATAACTTGACTGTTTGGGACCAACCAAATTTTGGGGGGCACGGGAGGTCAGTAAGCGTGTTTTAAGCATTTTCGATCCGTACTTGCACATATACCACCATTTGTAAACAATTTTTTGTAAAGTTAATCAAAATCAAAAGTTCATTAACACTTTTCCTAAAGTGTTAACAACACCAAAAATATTTTCATTCTTTGTTTTACACAATGTTTATCCAAAAATCCAAAATATTCATCTTTACCCTCTTACCCTTTTTGATTCTTTATTCCTTTACCCTCTATCCATTTGATTCTAACTTCTTCTATTCTCATGGAATCTCTCGACCACGACGAATTCGGAACGAAGTTGAAAACTTCCTACTTTATCACAAATATCAAGAATTCGTGTTGTTCATGATGATCCATTAATTTCTGCGTAGGGAAATGGAACGAGAAACCGGGGTGACAAAGGACCGGTACTTCCCTCCGATAATGGAGGTGCTAACACGTCCAACCTACGGTTATCCAAAGATCTAACCCTCGATTGCTCCTAAGCCGTCTAAAATTGATCCTACACTTTCACGATTTACGGTTAAAAGCAAACATGCAGAATTTAGACCGGTGACTAGCAAGAATGACTTGCCTAATCTTCACGTTTCTCAAGAACCAGAACCGGAGACCATAACGGAAGTGGTGGAAATTGCTAGCTCTCAGAGCACACCACTTGTCCCACCTCCGGATTTTTCAAAATGTTCTTCGAGTCTAGATAGTCATTCAGATCACCATGTTGGTTTTGTTGATTCTTTGAATGAACCGATTCCTTCTCTTAACTCTCAAATAGAATCGTTTATTCCTTGTGTCGGTTGTGGTGAGCCTCTTTTTGGTTCACCCTGTCGCTGGTGTACGTGTGTATAGTGTGGTAATGATATTCGAACGGGAGTTGTTTGTTTTGTGGTTCGAGGAATTCATTTGATTATGATCCTAATCCGAACTCATTTAACGACCCTCAAAATTTTCCAACTACCCACCACAACCCGACTTATCTTTATATAATCAACATAATCTTTGTGAATTTTGTGGAGGTCCTCACCAAGGATTTGAGTGTCAATCCGAAACACGTTTGTCTATGAACAGTTCTCGGTGATGCTCGTAACTTTGGTTATGACCAATATCCATATGATTCACCAATCCAGCTCAACAGTTTCTTGTTGTGAGAACTATGGAGGTCCCCATTTCACTCGATTGTCAAACATTGAATCCATTTCCTTGTAACAATTACAACTATCCATATCACGACCAACCTCCACGGTGCCAAATGACTCAAACTCCTCAAGAAACCCAACAAGACACTTATCTAGAGCTTCGAGTCGGTGAAAAAAGAGCGAGGAGTTGAGTAAAACAAGATTTCATAATGTTCCCGTTTTTCTTGTGTATATTGTGGGGTCCTCATGATGATTATCAATGTCAACCTTCCGGTTTTGACAAATCTCCACTCCCACAATGTCCCGTCATTCAAAATTCACATGAGAAATCCATGGAAGAATTGCTAGTGAAGAGAAGGTGCTAAAATAAATTCCCAAATTGCCTTTGAAAAATCTATTAGGGAATCAATTGCAAAAGAAAAAGAAGCGATCTAGCTCTCAATTTCATTTTATTCACGATGATAGTGATGATGAGGATGCACTTGGTATCCTACAATTTTATAAAGATTCATCAAGTTCATCGGTTGATATCCCCCAGATTGAGATTCATTCTCAAGCAACCGCTATCACACCAAGCTCCCACTCACTCTCTAAATATGGGGATGAGCATCTTGACACTGTTCACGAAAAGGAATCGGACGAATTCATAAAGTCTAGTGTTAAGGACCTTGTCCCAATCCCGAGAGAGTCACACGGAACTTTGACCATATGTGTGATACCCTTCCCTCTTGAGTGTTCAAAAGATCATTTTGAGACTTTCTCCGATTTTAGCGATGATTGTAAATCTTATGGAGACATTGAGAATGTTGAGGCATCACTTTCACATTTTATGTTGATCCTCTTCTTGAGGAGTTTACCGATGAACTCATTCACATCATTCCACTTTCATCGAAAGTGATGATGATCTCTTTGATTTCAAAGCCAACCTAGGAGAAATTGAAAGTCTCCTTTATAATGATCATTCACTTACTTCTCACCCTAACAAATTCAATAGAGAATGTTAATCACCTTGTTCCCGAAGCATTCAAAGCTACTTTCACCAATCCTCTATTTGAATTGAATCAATTCACTTGGATTTCTAACAATCCAATCTTTGACGAGGATAGTGATGAGCCCACAATGGAACAAGAGTTCACAAACTCACTTCATGTGAATGATTCTCTTTACGAGGAGTTCTCCTTTGAACTCACTCATATCATATCTCTACCAAAGTATGATAACTTCCACTTTGATCTAGACATAAATGATCTTTGTGTTCGGAGGAAATGTTCTCACCATGAGAACTTGCTTGATATCAAAATCCCATCCCTCCCACCCGAATATGTCTTGATCAAATGAGCTTAAATGATGAGATTCATGATCTAGAAATCATGAATTCCCTTCTAATAATTATGAGTTAATCATGATTTTTATCATGATTTTCTTTCTTTCTTCACATATGGTGTGACTTCTCGTTCCCTTTTCTCCTTCGGAATGAAGACACTATTTTGATCCCGGCATTTTCATTTATCATTTTGAGCCGGTTCTATGTATATCTCATCGGTGTGGAACTTTCACGTATTTCAATGTTTATACAAACATCTTGAATGAAAGTCCGATGGAGATTGTCTCTTCCACTTACTTCCCATGAACAATTTAATGCGGGTCGAGTCAAGCTAGCGACTCGGTAATCAAAAACGATGAGTTAAACATGGGTTTTCACCGTGTGTACCACCCTAGTGTGGGGAGATGCCCACATGTTGTATATAGATCTAAAAAATGAATGAAAATTGTAAATATTAAAAAAGAAAATAATTGTTGTGTTTCTACACTTAGCTAGCAATGTTATCTTTTACGTTCTAAGTTTCGCATAACAGTAGGTACTTTGAATATTGAGGACAATATTCATTTCTAAGTGTGGGGAAATTCGCGAATTTGATCATAAATGTACCCTTTTAGTCCCTTTTTCCCCCAAAATGGCCAAATTTTAATTTTTTTTAGTGAAAGTACTATGTACTAAACACAACAAATGGTAATTAGTCCACCATGTCTAACCCACAAAAGGATTGGCTAATCCAGGAGCAAACGGCTCTTGGTAAAGATTTATCAAATCCGTTGACGGCTTGCAATTTGCCCAAAATTGTATGGTGTTCAGCTCACCATATCTTTAATTAGTGAAGAGTTGGCTAGCCCGCAAGTTTATGGCTTGTGGTAAAGGCAGTTGAAAAACCATAATTGGTAATCGGCTCACCAAAGATATTTTATCTAAGAGTTGGCTAGTCCAGAAGCAAACGGCTTCTGGTAAAGAGAAATCAAATCCGTTTACAGCTTATGATTTGCTCAAAATCATTTGGTTATCATTGTACCAAGGTTCTTACTTGAACTTAAACAATTGGCTACTCCAGAAGTGATGGCTTTTGGTAAAGAGTTTTTAAAATCCATTAAAGTTCTAAAACATTGCTAGGGACTAGCAATATCTTAGTGTGGGGATTGATGAGTGTCTAAATACTCATCATTTTGTACTATCTAGATGCAAAAACATCCGAAAACACTAGAAATGCATCAAAATGATGAAAATATCACAAATAAGTGTTTTATGTGTTTTAAATGCAAAATATGAAAATCGATGAAAACATATCAAGTTTGCATAATTGGCGCTTTAGTCCTCAAGTTTCAAAAATTGTAAAAACTAGTCCTCGGTAATTCAAAAACTTGTAAAATGTCATTTAAGGTCCATGAGATTCAAAAGTTGTCAAAACAAACCCTTTAAAGTCTAAAATTTACAAAATGACAACTTTAGTCCCTAAAGTTTGAAAATTGTCAAATATAGTCCTTGGTTAATTTGAAAAGTGAAAATTATCAAATTTTAACCTTGTACTATTCATAAATGACAAAATTGGTCCTTATAGTGAACTTTTGGAAAATTACATGTTTGGTCCCTTAAGTTTTAAAAATGACAAAAATGAACCTTGGACGTATTAAAATTAACATTATTGGTCCTTTGGTAAATGAAACTTGGCAAGTTTAACCCTTGTGATAAGTTTGTAAAATTGTCAATTTTCATCCTTTAAGTTTGGCAAATTGCAAGATTAGTCCTTGTTATTAACTTGAACCAAATGGACCCTTTGTTATTACTTAACCCAAATCCAAAACACAAACCCTTTAACCCAAGCCAAGCCCAAACCCAAACCACTAACCCAATGTTTAAAATAAAACCCGCAAGACTTGTTTCTCATCTCCTTCAACACTGCAATCCACTCCACCATGGTTTTACTCCCCACCTTTCCACCTCTCCCCACCTTTCCACCTCATACCTACCTCTCACTATCACACCCTCCACCTTGCAAACCAACCAAATCCCATTAATTGTATAAACTCGCTATCCGACCTTTTCCGCCAAATTTCCAAGTGGACGATTAGGATGAATTCAAAGGTGCAATCGAGAAGTGGGAAAGCTTCAGAGGTCGACAAGGAACATAATGGAATAAATAAATACAAAAAAAAGGAAGTGAAAAGCAAGTAGAGTAGTTTTAGTTTAGTTTATGTCGTTTAATAATTTCAAGTTTTTAGTGTACTTTTAAGCTTTTAAGTTCTTGTTTAAGCATTATTGAGTATATGTGAACCTTTATTAATAATAAACTTCAAGTTTCGGTTTGATTTCAAGTTTGAGCAATTTTCAAATTCAAAAATTTCAATAGGTACGAATGTTATCTTTGGTTGTTGTCTTGGACTTATAAGCTTATATAAGCTTATTATATAACCTTTGAGAGCTATTAGAACCATAAAAACTCGGTTTAGTTTCAAGAAAGAAAATTCCTAAAAATACCAATAAATTAGTTAAAAATAAAAATCTATGGAAATGATCAAGAAACCGGTGCAGAGTGGTCTTTGGATTGCTTATTGGTTTAGAGCTTCTTGGGAAGCTATAGGAAGTGATCTCATCACCTTGGTTCTCATTTTCTACTTGGAATCCATTTTGTAAGTATTTACTCAATTTAGCATTTCAATGTATATGAATGCTTTGTGCTTTAATTTTCATGTTTTATGTTTCAATGGTATTATTAAGTAGTAATATAAGTTTATGAATTAGTTTCATGGTTTTAATCCTTGAATCCTTTGAAAACTCTTTAAAACAGTTAGTTGAAAGGGTGTTTGGTTTAAATTAGTTAAACGTGTTATAAGGCATTTGAGTGGTTACTTGTTGTTGTTACGTGCCACATTAGCTCCTAACAATTCAATGAAACAATAAAGATAGTCCTTATTAATGTAAAAGTCAAAATCCTTTTCAAATTCACCTTGTTCAATCGTTAGGATTTTAGATTGTCAATATCATCATAATTGCTTAAAACTTGTTACTCTAGCTTAATTTCACCTTATCCTAGCTTATTATAACATATTCGATTAATTAGAGGTGATCAAAGTTCATTAAAGTAAAACTAGTTCATAATATAAAAGTCAATTTCTCCTAAATGCTTTTGAATAAATTTCATAATTTTGGTGTGTGCTTAATATTAAGATTTAGTCTAAATGCTTTTGGGATAGTAATATTTAGTTGCTTAACTAAATTAGAAAAATATTAACTTACTTTCAATTAGCTTATAGTGCCTTATTTCTTTGTCTATTTTAAGCTCCCTTTCAAAAGCATGCCTGCACACGGTGATTCAAAACAATGGCCATCACCACCACTTTGGTGGGTCCCAAGCTTCATCAAGCTGGGTGAGAGGTGTTTCTTGGTTCTTTGGAATCACCAGGTGATCTTACTATCTATTTCTGTCAAGCTTTTGAGCTTAATTTGTGGACCCCACTCCTAGATACCATAATGTTGTCCCATTTCTAAAATAAAACTAGTTTTGCTTTGCTTAATTCTTGGCTTAAGCGCTTTAGTGAGGTTTAGGATAGTTGGAATAGGTTAGTATTAAGTAATTATAGCATAACCTAGCTTCGTAATTATTTGGTGTCCATTTGTGGATTTTGGCTTATTTTGAATTCTTATTTATAAGCGATTACACTATGACCTCATTTTCTCACACACTAGCATATGTTTTATATTTTTATAAACTTAGAATAATATTTTAGTATTTTCCTGAATTTTTCAGATTTTTCCATCACTGTTTAGTATTTTTCCTTATTTAAACTAGTTTTAATTCTTTTAAATAGCTTTTAATACAAATAAATCGGAAAAACTTAAAAAATATGTTTTCAATTTTCATAGATTAAGATAAATATAAAAGTCATAAAAATATTTTTCCATAATTTTCTTGGTTTAAATAGTATTTTCTAGCATTTTAATTAGTTTTAAATAGTATTAAATTAATAATAAATACATAAAAAGTATAAAAATATATTTTCAGTTTTAAAATAAGTTTTATCATATTTTAGATTTTCTAAGTTATAATTTCATTTTCTAGGTTAATTTTGTATTTTCTTATATTTTAGTGCATTTTAAATAGTTAATAAATAGTTCTTAATTAATAATAATTAAATAAATAGTTTTAAAAATAATTTTCTTTTCTAATAAATTTCTTTTATTATTAGGATTGTAAAATAACATTTTTATATTTGTAGGCCTTTTATTTCTTAAAACTCACATTTTATTTTGTACGTTACGTAATTTTATTTAAACGCACGTTTTAGGTTTTAAACGCTCATCGATTTTAAAACTAGTGATAGCGTTTATTTAATATATTTTAACTTTTAATTTTCTTTAATTTGCATTTAAGAATCCCCTCCGTAATTTGTAAACTTTCTCTTTAGGTATAAATATTCCAAAATCCTTATCATCCCGATCTTTTCGATCACTATCCTTAGTGATTATTCGACATCTGTCTTTGTGTTAAACACCAATTCATCCTCCGTGGGACTTAACGACCGAGAATCAATAGCGGTCACTATATTCTCTCGATCTTAATTGCATTTGTGTTCGAGCAAAGCCACAATCAATGTTTTTTAAGTTTATTACGGTTGACCATTCAAGATTCTCGGTTTTTCCAATAGATAAATCCATTGGTTTCAAAGAGTGGTGGTCTTTGCATAGATTGCCCTTCTTTAAAGTTTTCAGAATCCATGAATCGTTTCAAGTTTATAAAATACAAGTTATTTTATAAATTCTTGAGCAACGAGGCTCGTACCAATTGTAGAAAACTAGAAGGGGGTTGAATAGTTTACCAATTAAAAACTTTGTTTTGAAACTTATTGAAAGATCAATTGATATTGATCTTGAGTATGTTAATGAAATATGCAAGCAATGTGTAATAAGTAAATAGGGAAAGAATGATCAAACCACAACAAGTTGTTTATAGTGGTTCGCCTACAAAGACTCTTTTCTTGCCCTACTCCACTCCCGAGTCTCACACTCGAGAGTTTAACTTCACTAGTCAACAAGCTCCTTTCACCGCGGAGAAAACCTTTACACTTCGCTTACACTATTTCCGACACTAAGCTAGATGTCGAGTTCTTTCCAAGGGTACAACTACTCCCCACACAATGTATTTTGAGGACTAAAATACTAACCACTCACACTCACAAGATTATGATGGTTTGATACAACAATGAAGTATGGATCAACACTAGATCATACAACACTAAACAAACAAGACTTCCAACTTCTCGTTGAAGCTTGAATATGACTTGATCTTCTTTGCTACAAAAGAGATCACTAATATGATATGAAACCGAGTTAGAAAGGTTAGAGAAGATATGTATGAGAGTATGTTAAGATATGTATGAGAGTATGTTAGAAAGGGATGAGAAAACTACTTGGCTTGGCATTGCTATTTATAGCCAAATGGACAGAGCGATCCACGGACCATGGAACCCTTAAAGGGTTCCGCCTGTACCAAATTGGTACCGTGGGGTTCGGCGTACCAAGATATCAAATCATGCTAAAGTCAACTATATCTAAGTGAGATTGTGCAAGATATGAAGAGTACACATCCACACAAAATATCTAATGAAATCTTCCAATGGTTTCATGATGTATAACATGATGTCACATGTTGTATTTCTATTTTTAGAAATATGCAATGCTTAAGTAGTGTTTGGTTTAAGAACCTAACACATTCTAAAACTACTATCATACATAATGATTAGAGTCATATCAAGATGTCACTAATCACAAATGTAAATGCTTGAATGATGAATATATTGTTTGAGAAAACTTGTTTTAATATCTATTAAACTTGACAAGCTTTAAGCTTTATAAATTAAATTTACTTTTGTCGTTAACAAAACTTAGGCAAAGATCAAAAATATAAATAACGCTTAATGACTATATTTGTATTAATGTAAATGTTAGAGAGAAGGAATGTATGTGAATATGATAGAAAGGATGAAAACAACTTGGTTTGGCTTTGCTATTTATAGCCAAAATACTCAAGCAGTAATTACGCATCACGGATCCCTCAAAAGGGTTCCGTCCGTGTTAATATTTGGTGTCGCTGCCTCGACAAAGAAGATCACCAAAATCTTACCAAAGTCAACCATATCTATCCAAGATTGTGTAAGATATGTAGAGTCTAAATCTAATAAAGTATCTAGTGAAATCTTCTAAGGATTTCAATGATGCACTACATGATGTCATGTGTTTGTTTTTCTATTTTTGAAATATGTAAAAATACATATGTAATCTTTTGTTTTAAGAAATCAAAACATTCTTGAACTAAAAATACTAACATACATTATGGTTTAGAGTCATATCAAAATATGATTAATTAAAATGTAAATGCTTGTGTGATGAAGATATTATTTTAAAATATTGCTTTAATATCTATTAAACTTGACAAGCTTTAAGCTTTATAAAAATTAAATTGACTTTTGTCGTTAACAAAACTTAGGTAAAGATCATAAAATGTAAATAACATTTAATGACGATATTTGTATTAACAAACACAACCTGCCATTTGAGGACTAATCGTCATCGTCGCCATAGCTGCACCTTTTTGTCACTAATTTGAAGGTTATTAGGTAAAATTGGCTCTTCAAAGGGTTAAATTCTTACACTTTCATCATTCACATATTTGTAATTGGTGTTCAGTTTGACGGTTGCTTGTAATATTTGTTAATTTAATACTTTTATCACCATCATTGCAGCAAATTTATTCAGTTTCATAATGCATATCAACTATCTAATGAAATGCCTGAACCAATATTGCTCAAGTTGGGAACTTTATTTCCTGATTCATTATTTTAGTAGTTTTGATAATACTTACGGTTATGCTTTTTTAATTATGTTAATGCTTGTTGTCGGTGTTTCCTTAAGTAAAAACCGAGCTGAAGAAGCAGTTGAACAAGAAACACTTGCTCCTTTGATTGGTTCATCAATCCAATCCGCTGCTAGAGTCGTTTATAATATCACATGAGGGGAAGACATAACTTTTCAAAAGGTCAATAGAGTGTCTCAGGTATATTTATTCACAAAACTTCATTTATTTATATTTGCTATATAACGGTGTTACAAAAGTTACTATATTAGACAATTAGCACTTGCGGATTCAACATTTGAATATAAAATGTGAATATATCGGATTTAGTAGTTAGGATACGCATCAAATGTAGGTATTTTGTTAGGAGGATTTACTGAATGAGATTGTGACTTAGGTTTTGAGAAAATTAGGTAATGTAGGTTTAATATGAGACCTGTAGCAAGATGGATGTGTTAGTTACATGGAAGACAAAGATGTATTCATAGTATCTTTGAGTTCTACCTTACATCTTCGGTCTCGTCTTGAATGCTAAAACATGATTGTTCTAGTATACACATATATTTGTGAGTTCAGTTCCCAAGAGGATATATGTTGTACAGTTGGCTAAGATTTTAATGCTTTTGTCGTAATGTAGCAGTTATTACACAATTGTTGACATCAGTCTTAGTTTTTGAAGACGAAGGTATAAAAGAGTTACAAATAAATAAAATGCTTGCATTGAACTGTATATTTGTAGTATCACTTGTGATATTTGTAGTATCACTTGTGATATTTTGTTTATTTTGATAGGTTTTGATATTTACTGGTTAAACTTTATTATATGTCATGTATAGTATCACTTATGATATTGCATTATTATTTTTTTATAATCATAGTTAAAACCTTTTTTAAGTTGTGATGATACCCTATTTACTGTGTGTTTACCTTTGTTTACAACTTCTAATAGTGTGAAAATACCTAAATCGCTTAATCATCATGAGTTTATTGACACTCCTGGGGGATAAGTTTTTTGGGTTTTTCTTCTAGTGCATTACCAGTATTCTCTAGGCATTACCCCGGGGGTGGTGACCTCTGGAGACTGTGGGCTCAGAGACAGTGTTCCTAGAGGCGGCTCCATTGAAGGTGGATATGCTGCAGTCAAAGTCTGATTTTACCTTCTTTTTTTTTAAATGGTTTGATGTATGACTTGTGATTCATAGCTTTTCAATATTTAAAAAAAAAGCTCAGGCTCAATAGTTTTGAATAACTTTTTATGAGGATTTTTGTAATCCATACAGTTCTTGTATCTGGTATCACTTGTGATATTCTGTTAAAAATGATGCAACACTTGGGTTTGATTTTGATGTTTATATCACTTTTAATATTCTGTTAAATTTGATGCAACACTTTCTTTGATTTTTAGAATATGTCAAATTTTTTATTTTATAGTTTTGTTTCTTGTTTTTATACATATTTGGCATATGTAATTGATAGTGTTATATCTCTTGTGATATGAAACATATTATTGTAACACAAAACGTTTTATTTTAGCTAAGAATAATATCACATGTGATAAAGGAATAAAATGCTATATTAATTCTTATCCATACAAATGATCATACAAGTCACTTAGTCATTCTCAAAAGTAGTACAAACTCCGGCACCATGTAATATGACTCGGGACCTAATAGAGCGCACCTTCTTGGGTAACTCCAAACTCACATTGCATTTTTAAACTAAGAAACAAAAGGAAATTACTATTTGTTTACAAACATGAAATTAAACATAAATCATTGGCGATTGCTTCCTCCTTTGCCTGCTCCTTTTCCGGTCATCTTTGTTTCATCTATTATTCTCGTTATCCAACCATCTTTTTTTTGTAGCAATCTTGTTTGCATAATCAGACATCTTTTTCTTTTTCTCGTTTACTTGATGTAGTATTATCTTTGCTACAATTCTTCATAAAGTTCCATATGGATCATCATGTACAACCCACAATCTATCTTTTCATCTTTTGTCTTCCATTTCATTTTTAAGACTGTTGGATATTTACTGTCTCTCATGATTTGTCCTGCTTTTGGATGTTCGTATACCATCACGTGCCTCGCAAGCACGTCCTTCTGTAAAATTAATAGGTCACAATTATTAGAGACCAATATATACTCATTTATCACTTGTGATATTATATTGCACTTAAAAAAATATGCAACATATTGTTCAGCTTGTGGAGGAACCTGTGATACCGTGATATCATAGGTGTATCACCTGTGATATCACAGGCGTGCCGACTTCTTCTATTTTTTGAATCAATAATGATGATGATGGAGGAGCATGTGATATCACAGTTTTCATACTAACAATCAACACTAGTTTTAAATACCATTGTTAAACTTATCGATTTAACCTATAACAGTTGCTATACTACCTATTGTCCATGTTTATTGTGATATCACATTAGATATACTACCAATCGACACTAGTTTCAGTTACCGATGTTAAACCTATCGATATAACCTTTCGGAACAGGAAAAATCTATCCGTTTAACACACTAATATGCAACAAAACTAAAAAAACATAATAATATCTCTTGTGTTTAGTTACCTAACCTTTGTTCCCCCTTATAATCATAATAATCATCACATGATCACAAATTTTTAAATACAATCACTAAAACACACTTATATTCATCCTCTAACAGTCAAAACTAATTTATAATCACGACAATCCATCAATAAACAACTAAAATGAATAAAAACAACAAAAAATTCATAAATAACATCATTAACACATAAAAATACATAAATAACATATACGAGAGAGAAAGTACCATCATTGTCAGCCTGAATCTCTTCATTTTGAATCTTTTTCCCCGGATCTGGTTCTGGTTGCATGATTCATCCATTCTATGTATTTTCTTTGATTTCGACGGTTAAAATCGGTTTGATTTGTGATATTTTTGGTTTATTTTGAAGTTTTTGTTTAGAGAGCGAAAGTTTATGTGTGTGTTTTTTTGTTTGAGTAATTTTGTGAGAAATGACGTGTGTGGTGTGGGGATCGGTGGGTGAGAATGATGAATTTTACGATAGTAGCCCTTCCGTGTTTTTTTCATTAACTTTTGTCCTTTTGATCCATCAGTTAGGATTTGTCTCTTGATTTGTAGGGCTTTTTGAGTTTCTAGAATAACTCAACTCTAGTAATTAAGTAGTGCTTTCTATAGTTTCTATATTGAAAAGGCAACTTATGAATGTAGCCGCAATATGTTAAACCTGCTAAACATGTATATTGTAAATGTTGAAGATATGTTGTTTCTTTTAGTTTTTTGCATCTAGGAGAAACATGAAATAATATTCGAAGCCAAGGACGAACAATATATCACTCGTTATAGAACATCTACCTATTATATACAAAAGAGCTCTTTTATGACTGTAGCTGCTTCAAGAGATGACACATCAGCATCCAAATACCTTCATGAAAATGCCATCTGTCACTTGATAGTACGCTATTGTTAACCCACTTTTATATTTTTCTTTCATTAACTGTTTAACTAATTGAAGAAAAAAAAAACCATACAAGATCTTGGTGTATCTCTATGATTTTGTAGTCAGTCACACAAAATAACTACACCTCCCCTCTTCCTTTCTTCTTCTCTCAAAAACTTTTTCCTCTCTCTAAAAATCCGGCCACATTTACCTTTCTCTGGTGAACGCAAGATGCCCTTATGTACAACTTCAAATATATCTCAGCCAACCTTAATCTTTGGATCTAACCCTTTTAATCGCTGCTTTCTTATTCTCCGATGGTGTCTTCGTTTACTGGGTTTTTGTTTCTTTTACTTGATATTTGTTGTATGTCTAGATTTGTGTGGGTTGGCTTAACAAGAAAGGTATATATTAGTCTCCTTTCCGGTATGATTCTTAACTTTGTGGTATAGATGGATTTATAATTTTATAAATATTTACATCTGTTTCTATTATGCTTTAGATTTTTTTTTTTTGATGTGCTAATGTGATTATAACTTTACTTACTTATTTAGTTTTTGTTCTTTCTATGTTCAGCTCATGACAATAACTCAAAAATGAGGATTAGTGTTCATTTATGTAGATTTGCTTGGGTTTATGTTATTTGCAGCCAAAATGACTCAAAAGATGATGGTGAGATTTGTTTCTTTTATACATCCGCATTTGTTTTGTTATTTGCTGACTCCACAAAGATAATGGTGACGTTCTTTTATACATTGATTTGCTTTTTTTGGTTCTTTTCTTTGCAACAGAATAACTCAAAGATGATGGGAGTTTTGTACTACATACCATCATATGTAGCAATTTTGATTCTTTTTTTAATATTTTTATTTCTTGATGATTCGAAGGTGATGGTGATATAAATGAGTTATAGACGATTGAGAGGTTGTGGCTAATAAGGAGCTTGATGTGGGTTGCGCTAACTGAAGTCGTGAAGCCAAACAAGACAGAAGATGGTATGATACTCAGTGGCCAATACATATTAAGGTTTTGTTATTAGTATAATTATTATAGATATCTATTTTTTTTTTTATCATTTAGCCAATGTATTAGGTTTCAGAGTTAAGTTGGTGGTAAAATTTTAGTTTCATAGTTAAGTTGGTAGTAAATTTTCGATTTCATGCTTAAGTTGCCAGTAATTTTCTGTTATTGATAGTTTATGTTGGATTTGTTTTATCTTTTTATTATTGTTTGAAATGTTGGTATATAACTCATACGGATTTATATAGAGAAAGATTATAATAATTGTGAATTGTGAGTTTATTTTGTTGTGTAATTTTTCACCAATAGTTTAAGCTATTCATTCCAGAGTTACAATTTATTGATCCTTTTGCATATTAAACACAAACTTTTATGTGTATATTGCGATAAGTAAGGATTTAGGAGTTGATTGGATATAAGCATATATAACTACAAACTTTCTCAAGGAATAATATAAAGTACTCGTAAATAATATAAAGTACTCGTAAGATGTAATGTTATTGAGTTGCTCTATTTCAAAAAAGAAAAAGAAAGATAGAAGATTGCAATGTTACTATGCGAGGATTGATATGATATAAAAAAATTTGCGGGGCTTCGGCCCTTCTCTTGCTGAAAGAGAAGAAGATGCAATGCTATGTTAGCATGAGTTACTATGGACACTCACGTTTTTGAGAAGCGATGCCAACTTTGTTAAAAGCTTTTAAAGTAATCAAACTTACAACAACAAAGACTTCCAAGGTGGGAGCCAAACCATAACAAGAATGCAGCCCATAAAACCTTTCATACCAAAACAAAACAAAATGCCAAAACTAAGAGAAGTTTGAAACTAAGATTTTAATATTTTCAATTATTCCAAATAGTATTGACTACCGCAATATTATTGTGGGAAATTTTGTAATTAATACGATAACTTGTTTATGATGTTGATACACAACACAAAATTATAAATTGACTATATTTTCGTTACTATATGATAAACGAAATATGTTACATACTAAAATATGAAGTATGGTGGAGGCTTGTTAGATTAGACTATAGGGAATGGGAGAAGGGGTGAGCTATTGTCCTTTCAAATTAAAACTCAGATTTAAGAGATCTCGTAGGTGAAGAAAATAGTATCACAAGTATGGTGGTGTTGTAGACGTGGACAAAAAGAAAAGTAATTTGACTAGATGTATAGCTAAAGGTCACGTCTTTTTTTTTCTTTCTTTCTTTTTTTTAAAGGACAATATTAAAATGCTACTTTAAATCTGTGCTTCTGATGAAACTTAAAACCTCACGGGTAACACATCTTATATACTTACAATACCGAACTCAAAATCTCATTTCTTTTAACATTTGTTCAATCATAAAATGCGGATATGAAATTTTATTGGGCCGTGCTTAGCACGGCACAAAAAAATTACCTAGTTGAGTAAATTATAAAGTTACCTAACGAGATTTAGGAACTCAATACAGAACTAACTTGGTTTTAACTCCTGCATTTCCTAACATTTTACACTAACCTTTCACTACTTTTTTTCTTCAATCCATTTCACACACGCACACAAACACGTTTATAAACCTTAAAGGCATGGGCAATTTTGCAAAACTATTTTACTTCCTCAAACGATTGCCTTCATGGGATCTCCTTCGTTCACATTTTTATCTTTCCTTTTTCTAATGATACTTCTAGTTGCCATGAGCTTGTCGGTTGAATGTTTAGAAGACGTTCCAAAGCATTGCTGGAGAAAACACGGACCTGTTGCCCAGAATTCTGGTCTGGTGTCTACCATGCGATACAAAAGGAAACGCATCCCTCCTTCTGCTCCTTCAAAGAGACACAACTTTGCTGTCAGTTCTAGACCTCCAAGTAGATCAAGACGTACAAGAGTCAAGAAATTTTAATTTGATCTACCATATTATATATAATGTATTAAAGAAACTCTTTAATGTATAAGAAGCAATAACACAAAATTAAAAAAAATAATAAAAAAATATGCAATTGTTTTGCTTTATGCAAGTAGAGGTGTTTCTTTTTTCATTTGTGGAGATTTGAGCATACAAGGTTTATGGTAATTCAATGTTCTTTGGTGTATCATTGAATTAGTTTATTAAGAAGATACGTAAAAAGTCTCCTGCCTTATAGAGTTTTCTTTTTCCGTCAATGTTAATCTTTGATTTCAATAAATTTGCTTATATGTAGACGGTATTGTTGATTTTGATTCTCGTACTTTCTTGACTGAGCTTCTTGATGATCGTATAGCTAGGTGAGCATGCAAAAACTCTACCATGAATTTGTCCCTCTGGATCCACCACAAGTGTGAGTTGAAGATCCATGTTTACATTACCCACTAGAACTTGTGCTTGGTTAAAGTATGCCGTCTCCTGAAATGGATAGGATCATCTGATGTTGAAACATTAAAAAGTTTAAGGTATAAAAACCAAAATTTGTTAGCGAAATTATGAATCTTTTTCGGGTTTTTTTTCCCAATTATATTTTACTTTATTAATCAAAATCGAATTTACATAAAGGTGAAAGTCAAACGAACAACAAGCTACGTCGTTAATCTTTTTTGGATTGCAAATAAATTTTTTTGAAAACTACATCTATGAATCTAAGTTTGATAACATTGCTATGCATAATTCATTAGAATCTGTTGAAGAGCTCCACCCACAAAGAAATCAAGAGCATGAAACCAAAAATATCTTTTACATTAAAAAAGAACTAAGCATATCATGTTTTTTCTTTAATCATATTTATCTAACTCGTGCTTTGAAAAATGCGTTATAATCGGCCCTATTCAAATATCATTACCTAGATATCAACAATCACACATATTTGTTACGTGAAATTATGGTTATGGACTTATGGTGACTTTGTGTGCTTTTAAAGTTTAATTGTTCCTTAATGGTCATATACGACTTTCAAGAGTAAATTATAAAATAGCGTAAATTACGGGTGTGTTAGGTAGACATCATTTAAAAGCATTTTAGAGCAATTAGCATTTAATATCTATACTACTTATAATAGAGGGATAAACCCCTCTCTTCTAATTTTTTAAGATTTCTATATATAAATTTTAAGCAATACAACTATTTAAGCTATATGTACAATTACTTTATGCATAAACACCTACACATATTGACTGATCAACATTTGTAATTAATGTCATATTTAGAATACCCATTTGATTAAAAGTATAATTTATAAAACACAATGTACAAACTATTTGAAGCACAAATACAACTAAAAAACACTATTCAATACATACAATTAATACACTATTTAATTTACTCATTCACTAAAATATACAACCATTTAACCACAATGTACAATCTAATCAAACTACTAAACCAAGCATTTAAAAATAAAGCCATTAGGTTGCCCGCAGTGGTCTCCAAAATTGACGAAAGGTGATTGTGCTGAAGGAAAGAATCAAGATTTTGTTTGTGGTAGCTTCGGTTAATAGGAGATGAATTATTTCCACGGTCATAACTAAAGTTATTGTTATTTGTAATTTAATTGTTTAATAAAAGTATGGCCGCATAATATTACATTGTCAGAAAATATAGTCACAGGGTACCCGCCGCCGCATCGCGCGGGTACCCTGCTAGTTTACCATTATTATTAAAAAGCTCGTTTGGAAGAAAGCAAATAATATTTAGAGTAAATTACACCGTTCGTCCTTGTGGTTTGCGTTGACAGTATGGTTTCGTCCTTTGACCAAAAAAATTGCACCGTTCGTCCTTAAGTGTGAAACGTTATGCACCGATCGTCCTTTGACCAAAAAACGTTAAGTTTGACCGTTAAAAAACCCATCATGTGACTTGCACATGAGGTTAAATCGTCATTTCAACAAAAGAAAATTAATATTCATTATGATCCCACCAAACCATAAGCAACAAAATCGGACGCTCCATTTCCTCTCAAAATAACTATCCGCCTACCACTTAATTTTTCTTACATGATTTCGGATCTTAAACACCCAAGAACATAACCAAATCAGATCATCCCATTACAAACCCTAAGATGAAATACCATCCGCCCACACACGCCCTCATACGTATTCACAACCAACGTAGCCCACCACATCAATCCTTTATCTACATATCTTAAGGCCACGAAATAAAGATCATAACTTTTGATGTTACAAGGCAAATGAAGATAACAAGATATACGACATTAATATCCTTCGAAAGGGTACCGGTAGGGTGATTGTTGTTTTCGGTTTTGCGTTTACTTATTTATCAAGCGAACAAAGAAGTGATTATAACAAGATTGTTATAAATCATTCTTTCTTATTCGGATAAAAAGAAAGGTCACAACCTTCACGGATCGTGAAGATGTAACATTCGTGTGAGACCTTGAATAATTTCATTGAGTCCCACGGGTGAATCGAGATCAAGTTTTCGCTTTTGATATATGTTTGAGTTGAAGAGATGTAGATTTGATGTGAAATAAATGGAGATGAGTTAGGATAGTTTAGCAAGTGGATGTTGTTGTTGTTGTTGTTGGATTGTTGGCGAGATGAATTTGGTTTTTCATCATTTTTTTTTATTGATTCGGACTGATGATGATTAAATAACTGAGGTCGAGAGGTTGTGGTATTTGGTATTTTTATGGTCTAATAGTCAAGGAGTGTTTTGAGGTGGGTGGTGTAGTGTGGTAGGCGGCGGTGTGGCGGTGGTGGTGGTTTAAGGTGGTCGGCGGCTAGGTTAGAGAGAGAGAGAAATGGTGATGATGATGATGTGTGGTAATGGTTAAGAGAAGAAGATAGTGGGGGTATTTTTACACGAGTTTAACGGTCAAACTTAACGTTTTTTGGTCAAAGGACGATCAGTGCATAACGTTTCACACTTAAGGACGAACGGTGCAATTTTTTTGGTCAAAGGACGAAACCCTGCGGTCAACGCAAACCACAAGGACGAACGGTGTAATTTACTCTAATATTTATAAAATTATAAAAGTACTAATTTCTTTATGCTATTTGAATAACCATTTAGCATGTAGCATTTAACGTTACCATATTTTACACATTAAAATTACAGCTATATCTACTCTACCAAATACTTATATAAATTAAACTGCTACTGTTAACTGATATTGTTAACTGCTACTGTTTATCGCTACTGCTACTGCTAACTGTTAATTGCTATCTGCTAACTGCTTATGTATATACTGTTAACTGCTAACTGGTTCATTCTTATGGTTTAACCCAAATTCCTATTACGGTCCTTGATATTCTTTTTTACACATAAAGGATCCGTATCATCAAACTTTGTAACACCGTTAATCCTTATCCTCATTAACTTTTTCCATTAGATCCCCTCATATGACTTGCTCATGAGGGTATAATTGTCATTTCCTTTCATTTTGTTTCATTCACACACCAATTAACAAAAGTACCTCCATTGTTTCTCTTTTCACATCAAATCACACACATTATAACACTCAATTTCTCACTATGCTTCCACCTTTAACCACCATTGTCCGCCGATCAACCCACATATTCCACCACCATCCTATTACCTACAAACACCAGCTCCGGTACCCACTCCTCCGTAACAGCCGGCCATGACCACTGCAAATTTCGGTCACCACCTACCTACCGACAGTTCTTTGTCCACTTTGCTACACTTACTAATTTAAAACTTTTTGAACTAATCTCTTGTTGTTAAGTATAATTACCAAGAATTAGGGAAAAATGATTTGGGTTTTTGAAGATCGAAGAATATTGTTTATGATGGGTTCAATTAGAATAGACATTTACAATGCTACTCTTCCTTACAAAATGATCTAATTCTAGTTCGTTATGAGGGCTATTTACGCCTCATGTGCCTTGCACATAATGGATTTTAACGGGCATGTTTAACGAATGTTATAGATAAGGATGAATGATGTTACAAAGTTTCAAGATAAAGTTTATTTTTTAAAAAAAATAAAATAAAGATTGTAGGAGATATTTGAGCTAAACTACAAAGACGAACTATGCAATTAATAAAAATTAATATAGCTTATGTATAATCTTTAATTATAGCGTAATTAATAACTTTCCGTTCAACTTGCTAT
This sequence comes from Chrysanthemum lavandulifolium, assembly GCA_022545495.1. Classification (NCBI taxonomy): domain Eukaryota; kingdom Viridiplantae; phylum Streptophyta; class Magnoliopsida; order Asterales; family Asteraceae; genus Chrysanthemum; species Chrysanthemum lavandulifolium. The sequence continues at coordinate 256,433,744 of CM040241.1, read as the reverse complement.
ATTATCCGAATTACCCCATGTGATGTGACTAGGGTGAATATAGTTACAATTACATTACAAACCAAACATATTACATAATTAAATATGAATTACAATTCCTTTTATTATGCAAACCTTTTTATTATGCAAACCATTTAATCTAAATAACGTAATCATACTACAATCACGTTATATTACACCAGATTGTAGTGAAGCAAATGTGTGTAAAAGGTAATTATTTACGGTACACGGTTATATGGCGAATTGACGACATGAACCATCAAGACATTTCATGTGCATCGTCGAGCTATAATCTATTATTGGTCTATTTCAAGTTTAAGGTCCTTTATGTCATGTTTATAAATATAAGGTATAATATGACAATTGACAACTTTAGTAGTAGTTGGGACTAGGGTGTTAACGAGTCGAGCTTTTAATGAGCTACTCGAGCTCGAGCTCATTTATCTCGAGTCGAGCTTGATTATTTTCGAGCTCGAGTCGATCTCAAACAAGATGTAGAGCTCGAATATCTTCACGAGCCGAGCTTTAAAATTTAATATTTAGCTCGGCTCGTTCGAAAACTCGTTTAGTTATTCGAGTCGAATAAGCCAAACGAGCTAAACGAGTCGAACAAGCTAAACGAGCTAAATATGTAGTTTCAAAATATTTTATTGTAAATTTTTTATAAATAATAGTATTATAGTTTAAAAAAAAAGAAGTCAAAACTAATAATAAGTTAACCTTCAATACTTTTCAAAAAGATCTACGCTTAAGTTAATATTGAATAAGAAGCTTTGTCCTTTGTTTTATATAGCCCTCTCATCTCTTTCTTATTGTTTCACTCATCAATGTGGGATGAGAAGTGAAATCTCTTTCTTTTTTTCGCTTTTTATTTCATTTGAGCTAAGGATCACTTAAATTGTTAATGTTAATTAAATTGTTTAATTTTCTTTTAATTAATTGTAGATATCAAATAAATATATCTCATAAAATAAAATTACCCACTATTATTTTATTACCTATAAATACAGTAAAACCTCTATAAATTAATGATGTTGGGACCGAGATATTTTATTAATTTAGCGAGATGTTATTATATCGATAAATTAATAATTTATTAATTTAAAGAGGTTTTAGATACAACCTTTAAATTTCCAAGTCTAATTAACATTTTATAATGTATACTAGTTAAAGATGAAAAATAAATTAGAAAAACAAGTTTGAATTAACATTTTATGAATTCAAGGCATTAAAGAAATTAAAGAATGTATATTAATGAATATTACGAGGTTAAAGACATTGAAGAAATTGTGAAATGTTTTAGTAATTATTAATTTATAATTTCGTTGGGACCAATGTATATACATTAGGGTTTTAAAAAAATTATTATTTTATTATTTTATCGATTGGTGTCTAAATTTGTAGTGGTCCCAAGTTGAGACCGGACAAATTATTAATTTTATCGAGGTTATTAATTTATCGAGTATTAACTTATAGAGGTTTTACTGTATCCCATAAACTTTAACATTTTTAAACAAAACTTCACATTATATACTATTTATTCTATACTGTATACTCTCAACTTCACATTACAAAATGTCTCAACAAAACACTCCAAAAAACACAAAATATCAACAACGAAACACTACTCGAAACACTCGCCCAACATCGGAAGGAACATTCACTCTCGAAAATGTTGAGTTTATGATATATAAAATACAATAAAACATAAAGACATCAAGAGTACACAGCGGAAGACTTAAGATCATAACAAATAAATTAATTAACTGAAAGTATGCGTAACGTACCTCTTGCGAATGTCAAATCCCTCGAGCAAAGCAAAACAAAGAAGTACTAATTGGTGTAAGAATAATGTCTTACAACCACGTTCTTGTACACACGAATTAACCAACGAATCAAGCGATTGCTAGATCTAACACAAGTCCTCGCTTATGAAAACGAAACCAAACTCCCTTACTTGGGGTGTTCGGCCGAATATAGGACAAGAGAGAGAGAGAGATCTAGGGTTAATTCAATGCACAAGTGTATGAAACCCTGAACCTAACCCTCTTTATATACTAGTAGGTAACTTTGAGAACAAGTTAGTGAATTAGGCTTTGTTTAGCCCATATGGCCGCCACCAATGCAAGCCCAAAGCCCATTCCATAACTTTTCCAAGTTTCCATTTCTAGTCCTTCTCTTTCCATTTAACGGTCGTTAGTCATTTCTCCGTTAAATACTTAACGATCGTTAACCGGACTTAATGTGTAATAATTAATCGTAAACATAAACATTAATTATTAACTTTAATTCTCATTCGCTAATGTGTGCAATCCGTGGTCACGAGTTCGAATCCGGACATTCACATGTTCGTAAATATATACATTTCCAACGACTCCCACTGGATATGTTTACAAACGTGAAATGACATTGGTTGGCGTCTAGCAACACGCCAATGCCCCGGTACAACTCGTGTATGGTTTTCTGGAGAAAACCAAATTTGATGATTCATCATCATATTCATCCTTTTGTTTCTAATACCATGTTAATAAGAATATGGATCTCACTCATTTCTTAATTAACTATTCATTTCTCGCTTTATGTGATTGATCAAGATTACCAATTCTTCCGAACATATTCCGAAGACCTTGGGCATGGCCATGCAAACATCTTAATAACCCTACGAGGGGCCCAAGAGTATTATACTTCAAAATAAATTTGAAGGAAACAAACCCATTTTGACTACAAGGTGATTCATAAATTTGCAACACTTCGAAAACAACCCTTATAACTACCGCCACGTATAGCGTTAGATTGCTTCACAAAATGCACTACATCCATGACATATCTCGGTATCTCAAGTCGAGGATAAATATCCATGATATACTTAATGACAAAGATCCATAAAGTATCATCATGTGGGTGGGATAAGTCCTATACTCAATTCATTGAATATCATCGAAATTAGTCATGCTACGCATCAATATACTTTCAAGTATATTCTAACTAATACTCGATTTGTCTTAATTCAATATCATTCCCATGTTATTGATTGACAACGGACTATTTAGAATAACTTAAGTTATTCATGGATTTAAACATGCAAACATAGGACACAATATTATAAATGAAATTAAACGTATACCGTACTTTAATTCATTATAAATAATAATTGTTTAACATCCTTTATCCAAATACTAAATAGATCAATGCATGATAATTCTCAGTTAATGAATTTTGCCACAAGTTATGCAACTCACACTTGTTGACAAGGCATAATTTCAACTAACTTTGATCTACAAGAATTTTGAGAATACTTATTTCAAAAATTCAATAATTGAATTTCTTGTATGTGTTTACACATATCTTGATATTGTTATATCATTCCATAAGGTATGTGATAACCTGAATCACCTTTATATGACAATCATCTTTCAAAACTTTTAAAGTTTTAAAGTATTCTTCATTCTTTAATGTATAATGCAACTATGCTCCTAGTTGAGCATAACTAGTCAACATGGTCATCATCAAGGATACCATGACTAGAATTGAGTGTCATCTCAATTATACCAGCATCATTGTGTACAACAATATGCTCTTTAAACGTCCGTAAACTTCGAACAGTTATAGTGTAATGTTGGTGCCTTCCAAACTCAAGTTTGTTGGCAATGACAATTATGAAATAATTGCCATATTTCCATCCATAGAATCTAGGAGCATCTCCGGCGTGGAATGTGATTCTAAATCCAAACATATTCCTTTTAAAATATTTATTACACTAACAACTTTCAATGTTGTCAAATCATCTTGTAATCAAGCATGACACAACAATCTTATACACAACATGATGTTCATGATGAATCTTCAAGTTAAACTTTAAGATCTCATCTATCTTGTCAAAGATATGTATTCATCGTGTTCTATTAGACTCATTTATTTTACCACATATGTTTATAATAGTAAACATATTTTTCAAGGTTATATATCTTATTTCCAAATCTTACAAACGAAGTTCATTCCCAACTAAAACTTAATTTAGGTGGAATGTAGTTGCCCATACAACATATAAGATTTAAAATAATACTCCCACTAGCTTTCAGGAATACTTATGAGCTATCTTATTTTAATTTATTAAATCAAACATGAATTTAATATTAAACATAAGAATCATCTCCTAGATGCATGCATATATCCATTCATGGATTCTTGCAGTTTGTACATATTCAAAGATTATTTGAATTTATAAAACTACTTTGTATTACTCATCGTCCTCGCAAAAGTAATTCCACAACAAAGAGTTATGACATTCATCGTCAAAATTTCATATCAATGAAACTAAGTATGACAATTATAATCTTTATACTTTTATTTAATGTATCTAGAAAAGAATATTCAATCATAGTTAATTGCTTAAATATGATTAATATTATTATCACTAGACATGCATTAAATATGTGTACAATATTGTCCATATGATTTCTAGACAAAGATTTAAACCACTAGGGTTTCCATCTTTGAAGAAACTCATATTCATTATTAAGATAAACCAAGTATCTAAAGTTGATTATCTTTATGGATGAGATCTCAACATTCATAGTATGATTGATTTACCACAATTCAACATTTGGTAAATTTATCATTATGATTAACAGTGCTTACCATGATCCCGTAACTCATATTCCTCAACATATTAAATATCTGAGATATCCTTACGGATCTATGAATGACAATTCCATCATTTTGAGGTCTATCATATACATGTTTAGCCTCATCATGATATTTGCTAGTGCATTTTAGAAGATTATGTATTTTGTAATTCAATCTTTCAAGATCTAAACAAAACTCCCACTTGCCTTTAAAAATTTAAAGATTACCTTTAAATAGTTTAACAAGTAGAGCAACAATACATTGTTCTCTTTTGGGATATTACAAAAAACATTGACAGTTCCTAACATTAGTTTGTTACAACTCACTCTATAAGTAGTTTAACAAATTCAGAACTTCATTTATAAGACTTAATGTGATTCATCACATTCCATAAACAAATGGTGTCTTATTAATCTTCTAGGTTGGAGTCTTATTGAGTATATTCAATCTATACTCAATCTACTAACCTTGATAACTTTGGAAGAAACTATAGTTATCTTGAATCAAATAATGCCAATAGATTTTGATTCTTCTAACTGAAGATACCATAAAGCTATGGTATTTCCTTAGAATTAATATTGTAAGATAATCTAACAATATTTAAGATAACATCTACTATTTGGCTTACCTATTTACCAATAAAGTAAAACTTAATGGTACAATAGAATTACCAAGTCAATTGCATGTATTATAACACAAGAATTTTGACCAAGTCAAAAGACAAACAGCTTATAATCCCACTATACGTTATAAGTCTTTGATCAACTCATTGACTTCATGCACATGTCTTAAAACATAGCAAGTTAACGTCTTACTTTATTTTGTAAGTCTTGTATTACAGACTTCATGTTTGTGACTTTACAAAATCATAAACATTTATAATTAAAGTAATTATGAACACCACCTCGGGTTTCAATTAATATTTCAAGTTAATATTTACTACATATATTTAAGTCATTCAACGAATACTCAAATTCAAAGTAGTATCGATTACTTCATTTAATTATGTCATTCCATGAAATGTTCAATGTAAGAAACCGCAGAATCATCCATGCTCGCTCACGACACGTGGATATTTTACCTTGGCTACAATCTAGTTCACGTTCTCACGCAACATAAATTGTAACTACACGTGTTTCTTAAATATTGAATAACATAAATATTTAAAATAAAGTAGTCTATGTTATCATCTTGACACATGTTCTTAATACGGCAATCATACATATTTAAATGTATAATTCCTATTGAACGTTACTCTCTTACCTTATGTCAAGAGAATCATATTTATATGTGTTGTACCTTGCACACAATAAAGATTTCTCCCACTTGTGCATGGAACAACATCATGTAGCGTATAAACAACACGATACACGCTCATTTATTTGATTAATATGATTTGTGTCATAGATATAACAAGTAGATGTAGGACTATATTGATTAGTAAGGAAACGCACATGACAATCCTTGAAACCATAAGTGCCTACAATTGGAAAGTAATTATCTTTGAAGATAACTGGTTACTACAGGGAAATAAGGCTTGTAGCTCCCACCGAATTAGAAATCATTAAAACAACTCTTATTCAAGAATGCAACACAAATGCTCCCACCGAATCGACAACATTGTAAGTGTTGCATAACCGGTGAAAACAACTTGCTTGCTTTTTATTTTCCTACACCTTTAAAGAACCATACGTAATCATTACTAAGGTACTAAAAGGTGTATTCTACTCTATGAATGATGGGTTATCCATCAACGTTATTAACTTGAAAAATTGGGTATGCAATTTCTTCCTTAATGTGTCTACCATCCCCATGCGGTATGTAGCACCTTTAAAGGTTAAAGTAAACCAACTAGATAAATTAAGCTAGTTTTCCTTTACCAATTTTCATGGTAATTAGTCTAGCTTCTAATTTAGTAACTTATATACATGTTTTCCAGCTAACCAACATTCATGTTTGTTACAAAAGGATTCATTCACCTAATGAAGGTAATGAAATCTTTATGGAAAATATGACGCAATTCATTGCTATGAGTTACATTAGAATTTAGACAATTCAAAACGTTCCTATTATACCTTCTCAATCATGAAAAGGAATAGGATTGAGTCTAATGCTTCTCCCATGGAAAGAGACTTCGCTTGTCTTTTCAAGAATTATTCTCTATCAAACATTTGTTTGAAAGCGAATGGAACAATTTATTGATCAAAGACTAAACTTCGCTTACGGTTAAATGTTGCAATTATACATTCAAAAGAATTACAAAATTCAATTTTAGTATTTTCGATAATTAACCTTTTCAAGAAAATTAAACACCCATGGTTCATAAACATATAACCATTTAATTTTCACCGAAAACTAGGATCCAAATTGTCATAATCTCATCACATCGCTTGATCCGCTAGTAATGAACCTTATACAAAATGGTAGAGCTTTTGCTCAATTGCCAATTTCAATTGCAATTCCTAGATTTATGGGATTTACATATAGCCAATTTCAATTGCCATGTAAACATGTTTTATCCCATCTTATGCCTTGAGTTGCCGCTCACTACAAAACTCAATTAAGTTGTCCAACTTAAGAAACCGCAAAATCGTCCATGCCCGCTCACGACACGTGGACATTTTACCCTTGATTACGATCTAAGTCACGATCTCACGCAAATAAAAGGTAATCTTAGGTGTTTCCGTTTCGTTGGATGGCATATAACTTAAATTAAAGGGTAATAATTTTGATGTCAATCAAATATGTACAAAGATGTCATGCATTCATCTTCGTAATATAGGTTTTATTAAAACATTTATATATTGTTTTAATGTTTAAGCTTTTCATCATCAAACTTTAATTGAGGTATTGGTTTCATCAATCAAGGAATTTAGTGTTAATTATCATCCATTATACCGTACTTTTGCATAAGTGTAAACACTTAGTGTTTCGGATAATTACCACCTAAGTGGCGCATGGAATCAATACTAATTCGCCTTAAGATGAGCTTGCACATTTAATGAATTACTAAGTAGCTCCACCGAACTTACAGGGGAGAGGACCGTGCACGTGCTAAAGCACAACCTTAGACATCCATTCGGCGTGATGCGCACTTCTTTAAACCCCTTTTATTAGTTCATTCTCATGGGTGAAGTGCATGGAATCAATACTAATTCGCCTTAAGATGAGCTTGCACATTTAATGAATTACTAAGTAGCTCCACTCGAACTTACAGTGGGCGAGGACTGTGCGTGCTAAAGCACAACCTTAGACATCCATTCGGCGATCAGTCGCGCTTCTTTAAACCCTTTTATTAGTTCATTCTCATGGGTGAGCCGTTCAGTCATTTGTACCAAAGTCATCAATCAATTAAACGATTATGATTACTATTCTTAAAAATTACATGTTTCACCATTGTTTAGATCAATTTATTTTTCTTGTAAAAATACCCTTGTTACAAAACACAAACAAGCAAGTATTTTAAAAAAATAAACAAATAAACAATAAATGCATAACAAATAAAGTTATGCATATCAAATAGCCACATGCAAACGGTTTTAGATAAATCTTATTAATTAACCAATTAATATATATTGAGGTCTTCCCCAATTTTAGATCTATCAAAATTAGTGTATATCACTTAACCACGAAAGACATACAATAAAAGAAGATCCATGATAAAACATGCATGTAATTATTATGGACATAAAATTACACTTAACAATTAATGCAATTAAATCAAAGTTACATATACACATAAAGTTGTATGCATCTTAGGGTTTCTAATCCAATTAAAACAATAGTTTACAAAACCTAATTAGGCATACAAAAACACCCTCCCTCAAAATTAGGGTTTAGGTTAAGCAAACCCTAGATCTAAGCATACAAACAATAACACATTCATGTTTATTTTAATTATGTGTTTCAAGAATTAATTACTTGTTATACAAGGCTCGTGATGCCACCGTTGAGTTTATGATATATAAAATACAATAAAACATAAAGACATCAAGAGTACACAATGGAAGACTTAAGATCATAACAAATAAATTAATTAACGAAAGTATGCGAACGCACCTCTTGCGAATGTCAAATCCTCGAGCAAAGCAAAACAACCCTCGAGCAAAGCAAAACAAAGAAGTACTAATTGGTGTAAGAATAATGTCTTACAACCACGCTCTTGTACACACGAATTAACCAACGAATCAAGCGATTGCTAGATCTAACACAAGTCCTCGCTTATGAAAACGAAACCAAACTCCCTTACTTGGGGTGTTCGTCAATATAGGACAAGAGAGAGAGAGAGATCTAGGTTAATTCAATGCACAAGTGTATGAAACCCTAGAACCTAACCTCTTTATATACTAGTAGGTAAACTTTGGGAACAAGTTAGTGAATTAGGCTTTGTTTAGCCCATATGGCCGGCCACCAATGCAAGCCCAAAGCCCATTCCATAACTTTTCCAAGTTTCCATTTCTAGTCCTTCTCTTTTCCATTTAACGGTCGTTAGTCATTTCTCCGTTAAATACTTAACGATCGTTAACCGGACTTAATGTGTAATAATTAATCGTAGACATAAACATTAATTATTAACTTTAATTCTCATTCGCTAATGTGTGCAATCCCGTGGTCACGAGTTCGAATCCGGACATTCACATGTTCGTAAATATATACATTTCCAACAGAAAATACTCCACGGTCAAACCAACAAATCAACTTCCGACCACAATCGTTTTTTTATGGAAACCAACCTTACCAAAACCAACCATACAAAAACCCACAATACCCACAACAAAACATATCTACCCAATACCCACAACAAAACATGTTCTCATTCGACACACCAACTACGGCTCACAACCCTATATGCGTTCGTATAGGATTATTATCGCGATGTTACTCCTCTGGATAAAAGTTTGGAGCGATTGCCCTACATTCGTCTTTTATAATCATATTATGTAATATGATGCATGTGTACATCATATCCCTTTTTTTACTTAGCTTCATTGGCTGTGCGGGAGTATTTATTATAGCTCACTTTTTCTTCAGGACGCCAAATGCCCATTCCACATCTTTCCTTATTGCTTCGTGCACGTCCTTATACCTTATTCACTTTGTGTTATTCGAGTCTAGCTGTGAAATGGACTTAACAAGAACAGACCCTTACGGATATACCACGTAAGTAAGATAATATCCCCCTTTTATAAGTCACGTCGTTAGCCACATATGGAACTTATGATGCTTCCCCATATTTGAGATCGTTGAAAATAGGCGATTGACTTATAACGTTCACGTCGTTGTTCGTCTCAAAAACATCAAAGAACGCATGCCAAATCCATAAGTCTTGTGAGGAAACCGAGTCTAATAAAATGAATAGATTTGATTCGTTATCACCCTTACAAATTTGAGCATGATATGCATTTGGGCAATTGGCCCACGGCCAATCCGTACAATCAATGCTTCCTATTATCCAAAGAAACCCATGTTTATCCTCGTGATGTAAAGCCAGGGCCAAAACCATGATCAAATATTACCGGGCACACAAAAATATTAAACCATAATTATAGAAACACATTTTGATGGACCATGTGCATTTAATATGACCAGGTGCATTTAATATGCATTTAGCAAAAATTGATATTTTTTTAAAAATAAAATTAGCACTACATTAAAAAACATCATAAATGTCCCGGAAAGTTAAAATTAGCACTAAATAAAATTAGCACTACATTTAATATGCATTTGTGCTAAAGTTGAATATTGAACTCTTGATGAATATTTGCATAGAAAGTTAAAAGGCTTATATCTATATTGTCTAGCGGGCATAATTTAATGTGCTTTTGTCTGTCTAAATCGACTTCATATAATATCCAGGTCAATGAAATCTTCGAGCTTATGAAATAAAAGACCTTGTGTTCAAGCTTACAAGCGATAAACTTAAGCTTGAGTAGTCAAATAAATTTTTTGAATAACTAAACGAGCTTCGAGCTCGAGCTCGAACACTAAATAGTTACTCGAGCTTGAGTTCGAGCAAAATTTGGAAACTTTATTCGAGCTCGAGTCGAGCTCGAGCCGAGTAATAGTTAATCGAGCTTGGCTCGAATATCTTAAAGCTCGACTCGGCTCGGATCGTTAACACCCCAACTTGGGACTTAGGAGTGTGTCTGGATGGGTGGCTTAATGGCCAATTGTACTCGTATAAGATTTATGAATGGATAGGTATGATATTCCTTATTCCTCTCCTCTAATTGCTCAAATTATTATCTTCCTGGTTTCGGGTTTTCATCAAATAAATTGTTAAATCGATAATTCCAAAGATGATTATAACATGTGCTTGTTCTCGGTCTTAATCTAGTTTGGATCGTATCAAAAGCACAAAATTATAGCCATTGGACGACGGATGCTTATTTTTCCTTTTGACTATATTTAAGCAAAAAATTACATCAATTGGATAGTAAAATGGAAGAGATTCCTTAACTTGTAGTGGTAACAACATGAATGAATCAATCTGTGGCTAGGATGGGTGGGTAAATTTTAAGATTTGTGCGATGTGACATCGAAATACATGATGACATATTATTATGGGAAGATAAAATTATAACATGATAGGGTCTCATACAGTTTTGCATACATCAAGCGTGAGTAGCGAGAAGATTATAGTTAACACCTTGTATGATTTCTCCCAGTGGTTCAAACAATGGTTGGGGTAAGTTTTTCAAATCATACCAATCCCAACCTTCACACTTTTCGGGTTCGATATTTTGAGGTGTTTGATTTGGGTCTGATAAACTTGCACGCATGTAAGTAGTAACGGCATGCACATCAGAAAGGATATGATTGGCTGTTGTTAACACCTCTATATTTGTTATGTCTAGTCCAGTTTCTTCCTTCACTTCTCTTTTTATACCTTCCTCAAAGGTTTCACCTGAGAAATTCAAATTGAATCAAATATAACGTTACTAATAATTTTTTTTTTTTTTTTTTTTTTTTTTTTTTTTTTTTTTGATATAATATGTAAACAATTAAAAAGTTGACGTGAAATAAATGAATGTACTACAGTATGAAGTTTAATGAATTTGGAGGTTAATTACTAAATTCACAAGGTGTTAAATTAAAATCTATTTGAGTTCAAGAGCAAATATGTTAATCTTTTATGTTAAAAGGGGTGTTTTTGATTATTTTTTTGAAAAAACACTCTATTGCTTTTCAAGTTCTAAATTGTTATTTAGAGAATTTGAAAAATAACACTCAATTTGAGAATCATGAAGTAATCAATAATCCATGTTGCATGTTTTCCTATTAGGTTTACACAACGAAACATATATGCATGGATATAAATGTATTAATGTAACATGATATTATATATCCAAGGTGTTTATTTAAAGAGAACTGACCGTACTCAAGGTGGCCGCCGGGGAGATTATAACAGTTGCCGGCGACGAGCGCTGAGCGGCGGCGTCCTAGCAATATCTTATTATCTTTTACTATGAAAACTGTAATCCCAACCTCCGGCGCCCGAGATGTTACTCCATCATCTATATGTGATGCTCCCACTCTTTTTACTCTAGAATCCGAAGGAAACCTGAGGCAGCTTGTCTATGTAGAAAACAAGTTTCTTTGGTTAATTACAAAATCACACACACAAAATTATTTGAATGTTACATTTGGTGACTGTGAACTATTATAAAATATAGAAATAATATCTTAAATACAATATTTTCGAGTGACTAGAGGAAAGTAAAAGATATATTCTCCTAATTTTCTTTTCAAATTGAGATGAAATGAAGTGAAATTGATTTTAAAGCTTTTTTTGCTTACAGCCTCTTCCTTTTCTTTCCAACTCGAGAACACAAGATTAAAAATCAAAATTTTAATTTCTCCTCCTCTTTTATCTCTTTTTTTCCCTCTTCATTTTTCTTCTTTCCGTTTAATACTCGAAAACATAATATAAAGGAAACACACTAACTTCAAATTTTAATTACAAAAGTTACTTTCCAGAAAATCAAACTCAAGTTACTCAACCACTATGAGAGCTCAGCCTTATAATAGAGCCTCTTAATTGTCCAATAAAAATCATAATTGAAAGTAATTTGGGTCTAAATTATATTTAAAAGAAATTTATATATAAAAGAAAAAATACGCGTGGCCTGGGGATTTTTTACTTTTGAACTTAAGTTTGAAATCTAGGGTAAAGGGTTTCCTTGATAAAATAGAATGTGAAATCTATATATAATAAATGATTTTTTTAGTGCCACTGACCCTTATTGTGACGTTATATTAGCACGTGGCGTTTTCTCACAGCCCAGGGTGGATTTACCTTATAGACAAAGTATGCACGTGCATACTTTGTGAAAATTTATAGCAGTGTAATTCTTTTTATTTATTTTTTTTCAATAGTTACTACAAAATACACTAAAAGTTTGAGAGTGCACACCCTCCAAAATGTAAGATAATTATGGGTGCATACCCAAAATCCATCTTACCATTGTTAACTTGTGAAAGAAAATGAAAGAATTTCTCCTGAAATTCTGAATAAGTGATTGTTAGGCTTAGGGGTGGGCATACGACCCGAACGGATCGGACCGACCGTCGAACCGACAGAGATCGGACTGGACCGTACCGGACCGACCACATTCGGACTGGTCCGCGGTCTCGACTTTTGGGCTAATTCGGTCCTCGGTCCGGTCCGGTCCGGACCAAAACCGACGAATTTGGGCTAATTTGGGCTAATTTGGCCTTGTTGGACCGGACCGACCACATTCGGTCCGGTCTCGGTCTATGAGTTTTGCCAAAATCGGGTCTCGGTCCGGTCCGGTCCGGTCTTAGCCGGTCCGGTCCGGTTTTTGAACCGTGCACACCCCTAGTTAGGCTCTTTTGTGAAGAAGATGATATAAGGCCAAAGGGAGGGTGATTTGCACACTCTTCAAATTGACCGACACATCTTAAATTAGAGTGTTTTGACATTTAAACTTTCATATTACTTTTACACATTTTTATTTTGTAAGAGTATAAATGTCAAGACACTTTAATTTAGAGTGTATCAATTAATTAAAAGAATGTGCAAATCATCTCCCAAAACCAAATGGTCAATAGATTTTGTGGTTTTAATGGGCCCGTTTTGATGTTAAGTTTTTACACTTATCATTTCTCCTCCTCCTCCAAGGCCCGACCCATCTAAAACTTAAGTCACTACTTATCTTGCAACATATAAAGCATAAATATTTTTTGCTTAAAACTTAAAATGAGTAATGTTTAATTTTAGAATACATTTTTAAAACTTAAATCCCTACATTAACAATGTTTCTACTCAAACTTTTAAAACAATGCATGACAACTTTGACAATTTTTTAATGTAGTTTCAAAAAATAGAGGTGATCTTTTTATATCTAATCTCAATATTCATAAATTTAAAATTTATCCACAAATTAATTCTAATGTACAAGACATCATATTATAATTTTTTTTTTTTATTGTTGTGTTAGTTCACGATTGATGAAATTGAATAACCATAATATCATAGCTACAAATATTTGCCGTTATAAAATCACGTTGTTATGCACGGATACTCGTCTAGTTCTCGTCTAGTTACAGTAAATGATAAATATTAGTTAATAGTTACATTGAGGTGGCATGCAAAATATTTATTCAAAGATAAATGCTCAATATGTAATTTTGGTTAGTAGCTACCAAAAAGAAGAGATGAGTTCAATGGACAATTTTAAACGACAATAAGTATTACCAATAGTTTATGAAGATTACTAATATAGAAATAACTAATGTGCATCCAGAAATTCCCCAAAACTTGATTTAATTTGAATACTCAAAAACAGAACCCGCAAACATAACTAAAAGTGAAAGATATATAGAAGTTGTTCAAAAAAAAGAAAGATATATAGAAGGATGTGAGAATTTACTTGAAAGATCGAACGATTGAGAGAAAATGCTCGTTTTCTTCTTTCTTCAGCAATCTTCATCGAGGAATTGACGGGTTTCATAACACAACGTTGTCGAGACGAATTGAGGAATTTGTAAACAGTTTGCGATGATATAATATTCTTCCCCGAAGTGAGACCTCGATCAACATCTAACGAGATACCACGAGTTCCTAAACTGACTGTCGCCATGCCAGTCAGTATAAGTCAATAGAAGCTTTGCTCGTGGATGTGTAGAACTTATAAAAATTTAATTTAAAACTCTGACTAGCCACATTTTATGCGACGCTCAACGGTTGTGCAAGTACACATTTATGGACTTTCATTGGTTCCGCCACCCAATTTAGAAATATTGTAGCGTTCTTTAGTAGTATAGGACAATAGGAGTGATTATTTAATACAGTACAATTAAATATTATGGAGTAATAGTCAAATCGGCCATGTGATTAATATTTTACATATAAGAATATACATAAACTTTACGTGCTAATGTAAAGAAAATGACCCCTTGTTACATATGAAACTCATGAATAAGAAAAAAGATTATATCTTTTATATAATAAACGAATTACATTATTCGGGGTGATTTTGTCAATTTATTTTTATTAAAAAAATAATTGGAACAATAAGAGAGCTCGATTTCACCACGTAGGAAAAATCGTGTGATGAAATCGGTTAATAAAAGTCAAAGTTAAATTGATTTTGGTCAAACTTTAATAAACTTGTTTGAGAAATTTGGTTGATAAAAAAAACATATAAAAATATAGGTGTTAAATTTGTGAAAAAAAAAAACTTTAAAAAAGATGAGGTAATTAATAAAAATTTAGTGGTTGAATTTTTAAAAATTATATAAAGTTAAGTGTAATATTATAAGACTCCATGTTTTTTTAATAACTTTAGATTATAAACAAATACTCCCTTATACTTTAAATACTTTATATCTTAAAAAATACAATGTATATGTTGTTTTAAAATAACAATATATAAATTTGCATAAGATTATAAGTATAATTTTTTTTACTATATATGTTCAATAAATACTCATTTATTTCATTTTTAAAAGTTTAACCTATGTGGACACGAGTTTACATTTTAAATACGACAAAATTACTGAAAACAGGAATATAATTAACAAAATGTAAGAACGGGTTACTTTAATATAAAAATAAATATACGCGATTGTACTTATAACAATGACTCATGTAGTTCTTATCTTTTCTGTTAATACAAATAAACAGTAAAAACGTTTATTTATATTTTACGATCTTCTAATATTTTGTCGATAACAAACGTAAAATCATGTTAACGAAACAAATAAAATACGTAAATGGTTTGAGCCAATATTTTTCTAACACACTTACGTTTTCACATAAAACACTAAAACAAGTATAAGTGATTTTATGATTTAGTATTACATATGTACAACAACTAGTGTTTACATATTTGGGTAAAATATACACATAACTAGTATGTAGTATATTGGGTAATATATGGGTAGAAATTTAAGTATCATAACTCATTGACCAAATACATTGAATGTAGTTGGGTACAACCCAAAGTCCATGACCCATATCCATGGAGCTTGACCCTTAACCCATTGCATGACATCATGCTTATGTCATATATGGATAATATCCATAACACATGGTATTGACCCATACCCATTTGACTAGGTGCATTGTACTCATGAGATACATTGTATCTAATAAAAGACCCACGGATCAACCCATAACCCATGACCCATAGCCAAAATACCATGGGCAGAAGAGGGCGTCCCACCGGATCCCTAGTTTTACACTAGGCGGATCCTCATGGGAGGATCCGTGGGATCCGGAACGATGAGCATTTTCTCTATAAATAATGAGCCATTTCTTCATTGTTTCTAACCCCTTCTCACATACTTTCTCCTCGAGTTAAAAACTCTAACCTCGGATCCAGTGATCTCTATTTGTAGTTTTGTTTTGTGTGATTCTCTAGGTTCCTCTTAAAGCGAGATCACCACCTTTGAAGTCAAGCAAAATCAATTCCATGAGTTGCCATGCTTCCTCATCATCAAGACCACCGAGTTATCTTGTTGATGGTTCTTTCTCTAAGTGTAGTGTTGAAGATATTAGTGAAAATGTCTCAAGTGTCGAGACGAAGACATTAGTGAAGGGTGTCGATCGTCCGTCTTGTAGGCATTAGTGAAGGGTGCATAGAAGTCAAGTCACAAGACATTAGTGAAGGGTGTCTTGAAGATCTAGTTAAAGGCATTAGTGAAAGGTGCCTAAGATGTACATTCGATATGGTGTGTTTCGATGTATAAGATAGATTAGTATTGGATCCAAGGATATTGATATCCTTGATGATGTTGTAATAAGGAGTTGGTCTCCTTTTGGGATTAGTTTTTGTGTAGTGTTGGGTAGTAGTTCCTCCATTGTAATGGAACTCGGCACTTAGCCTAATACTGGGATAAAGGGTAGGCGACCTTGTGGTAGGTGTGGTTCACCTTGGTGTGAAAGAACCCGGTGGTTAGCCTAGTACCGGAAAAAGAGTAGGCAACGTTGTGAAGGTTTCTCCACCATAAGGAGTCGGTGTTGTGTAGTGATTACGAACTCTCGTGTAGGTGACTCGGGGAGTGGAGTAGGGCAAGGAAGGTGTCCATGTAGCCGAACCACTATAAATACTCGCGTTGTGGTTTTGTGCTTCTTACTCTTTATCTTTTCATTACATATTTATATTTCTATATGTTTGTTATCAACATCCAACAAAAATCCAAATAGATTGACCTAAGTCAATCTAAATAGTTTAAAACGAGTTTTAATTGGTAAAACTATTCAACCCCCCCCCCCTTTTAGTTTTCCACAATTGGCATCAGAGCTTCGTTACCAAGTTTCTTGAAGTATATTGTACTTTAAAAACTTGATACGATCCATGGATAATTGAAAATTACAAAGAAGGTTTTTCTTAAAAACAAACACCATGTCTTTTTAAACTCTTTGTTTGGATGTTGATTAGATGACAACATTTTTCTTATTATTTATTTTTCATTTAATTGCACTAATCCTCTTTGTCATGTTGCTTAGTCAAAGTTCATACCTACCAAGCTATAGGAATCGTTTGGTAACAAGAATACCTTCCCTAAGAAGGTATCTTAAACACAAAGGAGCCGGAATTGTCTACTGACATTTGTTGTGTCATTTGTAAAGACATTCCTAAGTGCATTAGAGGTATGACTTTCTACTTATCTCTAAATGAAATTAGCTTGATAATTAAGTATGCTTACATAGGTATTTATATGATTATCTTTTGTGCATATACATGTATTACATGTAGCTTCATTAGGAAGCCTTTTCTCACATACGTGTTACTTTTTCGTCTAAAGTCGTGGTATATAAAACTTGTGTTTTATTTCACTTAATCCAAAAATCATATCTTTCTATTAATAAAACAAAACACAAATCTCAAAAATTCCTCCTTCCCCATAATAAACCATCCGTCGTCCACTATATCAAATCCCCACTTTTTCAAATCTTCCATTTTCAAAAAAAAATTTACCTCTCATTCAAAACTTCATCTTCCTCTCATCTCATCTCATCTCATCTCAAACCAAAACCAAGAAGGTTCGTCATCGACATGGTTTACATCGCCCTCGTGCTCATCGACTTAACACTCATCGATCTTGTGTTCCCTATGAAGAAGTTCACATACGGAGACATATACTTTGTGTTGTTAATCTACATTGGGGTTATATACCCAATCCTTTGTATCATTCTTAGCATTGAAATGAAATATTATTAATAGACTAGTTTATCTAGGTTATTATTATCATAATGTGTTTGTCATTTCTATTGATTTATATCTTTCATATTCTTTCGTGATACATTAGAAACCATGAATGCATGCTAAAAGAAAATGTAGGCTAAAACACATATCTTGGTATAAAACTATTAAACTTATATTTCTATCAAAAATCGTCACATTACAGATCCACGGATCCGGCAAGCATACTAGCGGATCCCTTATAGAAGGAACCGTGGGAACCGTCCTTCCGGATAATGATTTTCCATGCAAAATAAAACCACTTTCTTCCTAAAAGAAATGTTCTACTAGAATGTCAAACATTAAGTGAGTTAAATGTCATTGTTAATAAACATCTTGTAAAAACGTTAGGTAATCATTGTTTTACCGTAATCGTCACATTCTATTAACTTCTCTTCCTATAGGTTTCGCTATGTCGCATGAATATGAGTTTGATTTTTCACTCACTAGCGTCTACACTCTTAACATCTCTCTTGAGCCCAACACACCTGGCAATCATGTTCGTGGGTTCAATAATCTCGAAACCCGTCACTTCCACGAAGGACGTATTGTCGACACTCCTCTACAATACGAAGAAGGTATCAATACTTCCTTCCGAACCTGGAATGTCTTCTCGAAATTAACGAGAAAATATGTCCAAGGTTTGTATTGGCATTCTTCCGTCAAGTCGAACTCGTTCGTAACGAGGATCGTTCTCTATCTCTTTGGTTTGGATCAAAAACCAAAAGTTTGTTTTAACCCTTGGGCAATTTGCTCAAATTCTCTGAATTCCAAATCATGGACAATGTGCCTTCACCGAAGATTGGTCTCTTGATTCTCTCTTCAACTTTCGTGAAGAAAATAGTCCATATTGTTCTCACATACCCCCGGAAGATTCGAATCGCATAATATGCAAACCTCAACCATATTACTCCGATCCAAACATTATCTTTACACGGGACATCCGAGAAGAGTACAAACCTCTTGCACTCATCCTACGTGAAAATGTTTGGAGTCTTAGGGGAAATCGAGAAATCCTTCCCGCTTGTTGTGCTCACATAATGTATTGTTTGCTAACACAACAACCATACAATCTCGCCTACTTCTTCGCAAGGCGAATTGTAAATCTTCAAGGCTCCAAGAACAAACTCATCCCCTATGGAATGTTCTTGACACGCCTTTATCATAACATCATGTACTTCCACCCTCAATTTCAAAGTCCGTTGTACGTACTTGTGAACAAGATGATGGAACCTCTAAACACGTATCTCATGAAGACTTTCTTCATTCCCGAATCAAGAAACACTCATCAACCATTTGATGATCCTTCAAAAACGCTCAAGGAACTTAGTAATCTTTCAAATAGGATCAATCCTTAGTATTCATGCTTTATCAATGTAATCCAATTTCTTTCATGAAATAAAACATTTTACATTTGATATCTTAGTGTTAGAACCTCTTTAACTAACCTTGAAATATAATGCATTGTCAAAATCATTGCATACCTTTAGTAAAGATTCTGCTTAGCAGATAGACGGATCCCAAAGGTTGTGCTAGACGGATCCCTACTCTTAGGGAACCGTGGGATCTGGTAAACAGAAAATGAAATTGCAATCATTGTATTTTAAACATGTTCTTAGAACACTTCACACTAAGTTAGACATAGTGGCTTAAGGCAAATTGAGTCATTATCAAGTTAAGTAGATCTTTCGTACTCACACATAACTCACTTAGATCACACTCAAGACGCTTGTAGATTTATCGGTTCACTTAAACTCATTACTCTTCCGCTCTCAAGCTCACTCATCATTTCGCACATGATCCCTCACATCTAGCTTTGGAAATCTCTCAATTATGGAAAAAATGATCATAATCATCCTTACCTTAAAATTAGTCGAAATTGATCAAATTCTAGCTTTTCCATCTTAAGCCTTTAGGATATTCTCCAAAACATTATCCTAAGTCTCTATCTGATTTCTAGGATCATTTAGCTCCATTTGACACTCTCAAAATCTTTAGTGTCATCTTTGTTCATTCATTGGTACTCATGAAATTTCCAATCTCTTTCATAAAAGGCAATCATTAGCTACATCACTCATTACCCTTAAGTACTTAAGCACCTTTTCATTTAAAACACTTAGATGAACTGAAAACACTCAAGAAGAAATAGGCATTAGACCTTACAAAACATCATTGCATCTCTTCAAATTTGCTGAGAGACGGATCCCTAGGATTAGCCTAGGCGGATCCCTCAAAGGAGGGTACCGTGGGATCCGTATGACAGATTTATGTCAATTCTAGCCAAAACAATCATTTCAAGCTCATCTTGCTAACTTGAACACTCCATCTCATCTTAAATGAGTTCCTAGATTAGTACAACTCTGAAGTTGACTCTTGTGCATGTTAATCATCACATTCCAATGAATTCTAGTGGCTTAAGTCTTGAATGCACTTGCCAAATCCTTTGTTTTATAAACCCTATTGTTAGGACTCCTAAAGTCATCATCTTCATCCTCATTTTCAGCACTTAGAAATCTTTACAAACCTCTTGAAATCATCTTATCATGAGGAAAACTCCAAGTGGTAACTCATCAACCAAAGAACCACCCAAGAAAATTGCTCGTGTTGTACACGAAATCGCTTCAACCGAATCATCTTCGGTCAAGTCCACTAATGCAAGGATTTCTCCTCCACCAATCAAACCAATCTCTAAAAGGATAGTACCCACAAAACTACCTATGCCAAACACCACCATACCTCCTAGGCCAAACAATCCCATCTCCACTAAACCATCACCATTAGTTCCTAGAGCTATCTCATTCACAACTCCACTATCATCACCACACCACTACAATTTAGAGGATTTGCCTCCTAGGCCGTCTCATCCTCCTCCACCGGCAACATTCTCCTCATTAGGAGGAATAATAGTACAAAATCAAGGTGTTGAGTCAACATTAGCTCTGGCTTTCGTTTCACCGTCACTATCATATTATCTCATTTGGATTATGAGAAATTATCAAAGTCAACCACCCAACCATATGGAAGTTGACACTTCTCTACCACCACCATCATTCTTGGTCGAGCCATCTTCAAATGTGCCTCCACCAATTCCTCCGTCATTTGAGGCTCCCCAACCCGCTTCACTTGATCCTTTACATCAAGCAATTTCTTTTCTTCCACCACCACTACCTAGCCATGACAAAGATTGCTATCATTGTCAACATGTTGAAAGTTTGATACATGAAGTATGGGAAGATCAACGTTTCATGTTTTATCATATCCTCGAACGTTTCGACGAGATTAAACCTAAACAAACTTGAGCTAGAGGATTTTAGTGGTGTCCTAGTATCAAGCGTTACTTAGATAAGTCTAGTAATTCCAAGTCATGTATCGTTCATTTTCTTGGTTTTTAGAGTCATGTATATCATATCTCTAGTTTTATTAAATGAAATTACATGTTGCTTGCTATATTTCTGAGTATATGATTATGTTGTATAATACATATCTCACTTTGATGTTAGCATTATTTGTTATATCACCATCGTTGAATTCAGTCATCAGCCAGACGGATCCCTGAAATCCGCCTAGACGGATCCCTACAAGGAGGGAACCGTGGGATCCATGAGACAAAAAACTATTTTTTACTAAATTGAGTTATATTTGCAGGAAATTATGCATTATACTTGTTTTCTAACTTTTGTTTTGGAGTTATTCAATTTACACATGAAGACTTTGACACCCTAAAGCTAGGCAGAGCTTTGTGTCAAAGCAATACATTGCAAAATCACTTGCAATATTAGGATTACATTTCATGAGGTCCCTTTGCAAAGTTGCAATCATCAAGGGGGAGCATATTCGTCACATAGACGAAATCTTTTGCAAACTTTGTTGCAAATGAACTAGCTTAGTATTATTTTTTCTTGACGCCCTCACATAGGGATGAACTCGTCAACGGGGAGTTAAGACGAGATCCTTTCTCGTTACTTGCTCTCTACTTTTCTTTCTTTTCAATTTTCACATGTTTTTTTAAAACAATGTGTTAGTTTCCTTCAAGCTCTTTTGTTTCGACAAAGTGGGGAGAAGAAAGTAAAACTACAAATTCAAACATTTACGAATTTTAATTGTTTCTTAAAATAATTTTATGTTTTTCATCAACAAAATGGGAGATTGTTAATACAAATAAGCCGTAAAACGTTTATTTATATTTTACGATCTTCTAATGTTTTGTCGATAACAAATGTAAAATCATGTTAACGAAACATATAAAATACGTAAATGGTTTGAGCCAATAGTTTTCTAACACACTTACGTTTTCACATAAAACACTAAAACAAGTATAAGTGATTTTATGATTTAGTATTACATATGTACAACAACTAGTGTTTACATATTTGGGTAAAATATACACATAACTAGTATTTAGTATATTGGGTAATATAAATGGGTAGAAACTTAAGTATCATAACCCATTGACCAAATACATTGAATGTAGTTGGGTACAACCCAAAGTCCATGACCTATATCCGTGGAGCTTGACCCCTAACCCATTGCATGACATTATGCTTAAGTCATATATGGATAATATCCATAACCCATGGTATTGACCCACACCCATTTGACTAGGTGCATTGTACTCATGAGATACATTGTATCTAATAAAAGACCCATGCATCAACCCATAACCCATGACCCATGACCCATAACCAAAATACCTATGGGCAAAGAGGAGCGTCACACGGATCCCTAGTTTTACACTAGATGGATCCCTTGTGGGAGGGATCTGTGGGATCCGGGGAACAGTAGGCATTTTCTCTCTATAAATAGTGAGTCATTTCTTCATTGTTTCTAACCCCTTTCTCACATACTTTCTCCTTGAGTTAAAAAATCTCTAACCTCAGAAGTGATCTATGTTTGTAGTTTTATTTTTATGTGATTCTCCAGGTTCCTCTTAAAGACGAGATCACCACCTTTGAAGTCAAGAAAACTCAAGTCCATGAGTTGTCATGCTTCCTCATCATCAAGACTACTGAAGTTATCTTGTTGATGGTTCTTTCTGTAAGAAGTGTAGTGTTGAAGACATTAGTGAAAGATGTCTCAAGTGTCGAGACGAAGACATTAGTGAAGGGTGTTGATAGTCCGTATTGTAGGCATTAGTGAAGGGTATCTAGAAGTCAAGTCACAAGACATTAGTGAAGGGTGTCTTGAAGATCTAGTTAAAGGCATTATTGAAAGGTGCCTAAGATGTACATTCGATATGGTATGTTTCGATGTACAAGATAGATTAGTATTGGATCCAAGGATATTGATATCCTTGATGATGTTGTAATAAGGAGTTGGTCTCCTTTTGGGATTAGGTGTTGTGTAGTGTTGGGTAGTAGTTCCACCATTGTAATGGAACTCGGTACTTAGCCTAGTACCGGATAAAGGGTAGGCGACGTTGTGGTAGGTGCGGTTCACCTTGGTGTGAAAGAACCCGGTGGTTAGCCTAGTACCGGAAAAATAGTAGGCAACGTTGTGAAGGTTTCTCCACCATAAGGAGTCGGTGTTGTGTAGTGATTATGAAATCTCGAGTAGGTGACTCGGGGAGTGGAGTAGGGCAAGGAAGGTGTCCTTGTAGCCGAACCACTATAAATAATCGCGTTGTGGTTTTGTGCTTCTTACTCTTTATCTTTTCATAACATATTTATATTTCTATATGTTTGTTTATCAACATCCAACACATCGAAATAGATTGACCTAAGTCGATCTAAATAGTTTAAAACGAGTTTTAATTGGTAAAACTATTCAACCCCCCTTCTAGTTTTCCACATATTCATATAAGGATATCTAGATAAATATTTTTAAAAAACTTTAAGGAGTATACTATAACTTTATCAACGCTCATTATGTGCTATTAAACTTGCATCATGTGTACAACATAATATCAGTAGTGAAATTTAAATAACAACATCTTTGTCAGTTAAATAAAATTAAATCTTAAGTTACCTAACATAAATTTTTGAAATTTTTTTTACCAAATTCTAATGGATTTTAATACATAATGAAAAACTCGTGCATAAGTATTAGTTGTACTAATATCACAATTTTCATGGGCAAATTCTTATATGTGTATATATTGAAGTAAAATATTAAAATAAATTTGATTTATGTGTAAACTTCATGCGTGCACGAAATTTATAACTATATAAATATATGCAATTACTTTTAAAGACACACTATTTAGTATTAATATAGAATAATTTTTTTATTAAAACCCCGTGCGTACACGGGTATTATAACTAGTTTGCTTTATATAAGAATGGAGGAAACGGTAAACACTTTATTAATTAAATTAAATTATAATAAATAAATAACAAACAGTTAAATACAAACAGAAAGAGCTAGAAGCAGAAAACATGCATTATACAACAATAAGCAAAAGAAAGTAGTAAAGGTCGATGCACAAGGCTCGTGTTTAACACGATTCATTTAAAACAGATTCGACTCTGTTTTTCAGGGTACAACGGCAAAAGTAGATGCCTGCCGGACGTGACGAACTTGTCTGAAAAATCACGAAAAAACTTCGGCCCTAATTAAAAAAATCAGTTATATTAAAAACTGCTATACATATCTTTTATAACACAAAACATATTAGGTATAACTTAATCAATAAGGTGAAATCTATTCCTAAAATAGATTTACAGAAAATTCTGAAAAAGGAAACACGAATCTGGCAGCAAAAAGAATTGCACGTAAAGGAAGTTTCGGAGCTGCATTTGGGTCCGCAGATCGCGGGGGCTCGCATAAGTTCACAAGCTTAGAACCCATTCTATCCCAGGAATTTCAAATCTGCATCCTCCTTGCGGGCGGGCACGTAAGTGTTGGAGTAAACTAACAAATCATTTTGAAGGTTAATACCAAGATTTCAATATAAACAAGATTCTTCATGTTTTGAGCGATGTGGGACACTCTCTCTTTTTTCATTTTTTGTGTTTCAAGTGCCACACTTTAAGATACGATATCTCATTCATATCAACTACACTTTTAACGCATTTTAGCTAGTTGTGAAGCTCTCGTCAAGAAGAACACAAAGCTACCAAGAAATATAAATATATAACATATACATATATTAAATAGTGTCCAAAATTTGCAAAATTTATTTTGCAAAACCATTTTTCTAATAAAGATTACAAATATATATATATATATATATATATATATATATATATATATATATATATATATATATATATATATATATATATATATATGTTGGGACAATATTTGACCCAAATGTTCCAAACAAGTATTTGAACATAAAATAGCTAAGTCACTCGCTGATAAAAACAAATCAGTGAGCACACACTCAAACAACATGCTTCAAGAATGACACATACCAACTGAAGATGCACGCAGTTTACCTCACTGACGCGGAGTAAATGAGGAAAGTAACTGAGTAACATCAGGGACACTGGGATCTTACAATATATCTTTGTCTCTGAAACACCTTTCTCATAAAATAACGGAAGTCTCACTGACTGTAAACAACGACCTAATCAAGAAGCCTCACTAATGGTAGAATTAGCAAGCAGCACCATCAAGCTCAAATCAGAGACATCATCAATGAATCTAAGATCTCTTGAAGACATACTCTCAAGCTGATACGGGTCAACCAATATATACAAGGATCTCTAGCTAAAGTATATGACTCGGCATGGGTAGCAATACCCTAGTAACCTCTCAGATCTCTGATCAGACCAACAGAGCATAGCTCTTGTTCTCTGAGATTTAGGCAGGACTTTCTTATCAAAATATTTAAGCTGGATAAACCTTGGGAAGATAAATTATTGCTCCTTCCCAAGACACTAAAGTAGCTCATGGGTACACGCAACTGTCAACTCCGATAAACCAAAATGATATTCTAGTGTAAAGTCTAGGCACATGCCTATCTACATAAAGTTGAAAATATTACTATTCTCACGTGGCGCAACAGTAATTCTTTAGCTATAAATACTCGTTACAAAAATGAGAAAGGTAAGTAGCGCAGAGTGATTTCGCACAAAATATAATACAAAGTATTATAATAGTAGAAGTCCTCATTACTCAGAGTTCAACTTAGTTTTAATCTTTGTGAGTTTTAGTTGTCACTTAACGGGGATAGCATTCTGCAACTATCCCATTGAAAAGCTACCCAAGTATTGTTAGTATGTCAAGTGGGTTCTTAAGTAACCTTGTAATTAGTTTGTTTTAATGTAATCATAAACTCCCGATGATTTTTGCATTGATTCATGGTTTGCTCAAAATGTTTCCGGACCAACATATTCATTGTATTTGAACTTACTTTTTTTCTAAACTTTTTTCAGCTTAGCTTTTGAAATGTACGAATTTAAAGGAATAAGAATATAACATACAAATGTCATGTTTCTCGTTCCTTGGAGCACAAGAAATTAAGTTCACTTTGCTAAAAATGAAACTGTTTCGTACACAACTAATTTGGTGTTTTATTGCTAGGAGTCTTGGACGCGTATCATTTAATTTTTATTTTTTTCAAAACATCAACTATTATCTCACACAATATACACCACAATATATCTCATACGTCTTAAGCAGTATTTGAACCTCCAACCACTTTGTTAGGAAGCTTCCCACATAACATGCGTACAATTAGGACACAAGCCATTTGGTACGAATATAATTAAGCTTAGAGCACAAGGTATGCAAGGACTCAATAACACGTTATTGGTATGCCACCTCAGCGCCACATCATATATCTCCCAATAACACACCAATAACTCAAACAAACCTCCCTCATAACACACCACTAACATCATCTGTAGGTCCCGCAAAATACCCACCAAATATATCACTCACTCACAATAAAAAAAAACACACACACACAAAAGGTGCATTTGGCTTGAGCTAGTGGAGTGGCTCAAAACACAAAGGAGTGCATTTGGCACAAGTTTGGCATGTTGGCCGATAAGGTTGACACACCAATGACTCACCAATAACTCAACAATGGCACCTCATACCTTGTGCTCTTACTATTAATACATAAGGGGGGAGGGAGTGGTCACCTAGTACCCAATCCTACCCAAATTGCCACATCACCTCTATCCAATAAAAACCCTCTAACTCAAAACTACCCAATTCTACCCTAACACTACCCAAAGTGGACGGAGTGGTCACCTATTCCTATCCAATTTTTTTTTCATATGTTTTTAATACATAAAATCACATACAATATTAAAATAAAAACATACCATTTCATTAAAAATAAAAACATTACATATTACTTAAAAAAAACTACAACTTAAAAATTGAAACTACAACTTAAAAAAAAACATATAAACACAAATAAGCCGACATTGATTCTTAATTGGGCCAGGCCCAATGACCTTTTTTTAGGGTTGCAAAACATATATGTTGTATTCTACCTCTCAAATGCACATCTCTGCACATCTCCTCTTCTACATGCTGCAAGTAATTAAACACAAGACATAAAAAAACACAAAACACACAAATGTACAAACAAAAAGACAAATATAAACACAAAACACACAAACACTTTGTTGGAAAATTTAGTGCACTTGTGGGATTAGTTCACACCTTGTAATGGGTTAGGAGGTACGGAGTGTACACCCATAAGGTCCATGAACATCCCGACTCTAATAGTGGTTTGTATTGGTAGTGCTAGTAGAAAATCTGCTGGTGGAAAATCGCTTGTGGTTTCCATCGATAGCGATGTTTCAAGCGATGTTTCCAACCGAGGTAGTGTTTCCGAGGCGGTGTTTCCAATCGATGTTTCCACCGAGGCGATGTTTCCCATCGAGCGTTGTTTCCACTGATAGTGCTATGAAAGCTCGCTTGTAGCGGGCTTTGACCTATTCAAGTGGCGCCATTAACCGCATAATGACCACGTTTAATTGGTCATATAACCACTAACACTATAATGGGGATAATTATGAGGAGATTAATGGGCCGATTAATTCTCATAATTCCATTTGACTAGCTCAGAGTAACCTCCTATAAATAGGAGATCTGATTATGCATGAAAGACACACAGAAAACGATTAACACTTCTAAGCAAAAGGGTTATTGAATTGTGCCTAATTCTATAACTACATTTGGTCTTATCCCAAATAGATATTCGTGTAACCCAGGCATTAGGGTCGAATAGTTTACTTTGGAAAGTGATCACACGATTCCAAGTGATATCCGGTAACCACCTTGTTAGGAATTGGAAATTCCATGTTAAAGTATCGGTCACCCCAATTATAGTCTAGCATATGTTAGCTCGTAGATTTGTAGTTTGTTACGTTATTTAGTAGCTTATTAGTTAGTTTGTAGCATAGCTTAGTTTAGTGCAACACCGTGGAGGAAGGACGGGTCTTTACCCACTGTATGCCTGATCCACAGTCCGATAGGAGGACGTATTGTTTGTAAGTATAAATACCCCTTCCATCCATGGAAGGGGTGTGGCTTCTTTGAATCTAACCTTTCACATTTATTAAGCAACTCTCTTCAAGAAACCTCCTCTCAACTCTCTTCATCTTCTATAATGGCTTTCTTATTTAATCATTGTCCTAGACCACCCGAATCATCAAACAACATAATATTCACGATCCTACAATTGGTACCAGAGCCAAGGTTGTGTTGTTTTGATGATTTACATGGTTTGTAGTTGGCGGTTTGATGCAGTTTGATTCGTTTTTGGTGTTGTTTAAATGAGTTTGACATGATCTTGGTGTAGTTTGTTGTTGTATTTATTTGGTCTTTAAAGCTATGGTCTTAACTGTTTTTTTACAAACATATTACTGGTTTTGAATGTTTATTCATCTATACGAGTTGGTTTTGAATGGTTATTGATACTGATCATTTCGGTTTTAAGTGTTTCATCATGTCACTTGTTCCATATGAGTTTCACATAACTCTCAAACATGGTCTAAACGGTAGATTTGTCTAATATCATGGTCTAAACTTCTTCTTGGTTTTGGGTCTAATATGGACATATTCTTAGATGCGAGTTGGTACACTTCTTGAATGCGAGTTGCACTGATTAAAGGTTGCGAGTTGACTGTTTTTTTATGCGAGTTGACAGTATTGACTGTCCTGACTCTAAGTATTCTTGGATGTGAGCTGTTATGCTGTCCAGATACATTGAACTTAAGCGAGTTGTCAATGTTTTCTATAGAAGCGAGTTGGGATAACTGGTACTTATGCGATTTGTGTACTGGTCTTGTTAAATGCGAGTTGCATATTTATGCAATGAAAGCGAGTTGTTAAGCTATGAATGATGCGAGATGCACTCAACTCGCTTTTGAGCGTGTTGTAACTTTTGCGGGTTACTTCTGATGCGAGTTGTCAGGTTGGTGATGCGAGTTGGAAGTGCGAGTTGTAGATGCATGTTAGATATGCGAGTTGACAGAAAATGATGTAGAAGGTTTGTTGACCTTGACCACAAAAATACCAAGCTACCACTAGACTCTAGCAACCTCAGGTCGATACCTTCATTGATCCACAGTTTTTCTACATAACGAGTAGTTTCAACCAATCTAATACCAACTACAATAAGACCCTAAACCATCTCATCAAATCCGAATCAAAGATCAATTACTCAATCTAATGAAGTACCTCTACATAACTACAAATGCATAACAAGATCTCAGATTCGTGTGTGCTTTTTCAAGTCATATCCGATCATTAAAGATCACTCACACAACTCAATCCATCATAGATCCGAGCGTTAATGATAATATCCGAAATTTATTTGAAGCAAGAACATAACCATTAATGGTTACTTCCTCATCATTTGTTCGGCTTGAAAAAAATAAATAAAGTAATAATTTAACAAAACAAATTATTCACTTTCCTGATTCATGTATATGTCCAAAGCTCATATTAATCACCACCTAGGACACGTTCATCAAAAGTTTAAATGAATATTTTCACCGATCTCTGAATAGTACAAACGATCAATCTTTGAAGATTTTTTGTGTTGAACTTGTTTCATCATTGATCATTTTCGAAGTTGATTACTTCAGATTAATGTTCGAATGGTTAAGAATGATTAAAACACTTCGGCTTTAATCTTTTCTTGTGTTTCGAATGAAAGTTAAATTAACCTTAAACACGAGTAAAACCTACCTGAATCCGTGTTATTGAAGCCGTCCCATGTCTTAACCTAAGCCATCCCTGTGGCTAAGTCATTTCAAGACCTTGCTCGTGCTCTAATCATCCCTGTGATTAGAAGCAGTGATTTTCATTTGTTAGGGTTGGAGTGATAAGGAGTTAAGTTTGAGAGAGATTAGGAGGGGGCGGATATGAGGGATTAGGGTTTGTGAAATGTCACTTGGTATGATATGTGCGTTTTTTTATAACCCGTATGATTAGGGTTAGTGACTATTGATGGGCCGGAGATTGTCTTTGCAACAATTGGATCAGATGGGTTCTCTATTGATTGGGCCGAAGGTGTTGAATGAATAACTTGGGCCGTGTGTTGTCTTGAGCCCAATGTGTGGAGTTAATAACGTGAAGTGAGCCAAGATATTATTAGGTGAATGTGCATATAATTATGGATCGGATAATTGTATTACTTGAACTTGAGGATTTTATCCGAATCATTTGATAAGCGTGGGGTTCAAATATAATGCTTGGTTAATGGACTTGGGTCGGTGAATTATACTGTTTCATCAAGACTAGTGTTGGGCTTGGACCGGATAAATTGTCGATTTATTATTTGCCACAGATGTTGGAATGCTATAAATGATTTGTGCATGAAGTTACTTGGATCGGATCGGGTGGGAGTTTAATTGAATCGGTTGTTGAATTTTAATATTTAGGCCGGTTGATGATTATTCTTGGAGTTGAGTTGTGCGAGTTGTATGTACGATGAGATTTGTTGAAGTAATTTTTCAATATTAGTGATTGAAGAGGTTTTGATTGTGATAAGATTCGTAGTGAGATTTGATACTTTGGTTTATGCATTTTCACGGAGTATATTATGTCTTGGCTAGAATTGGTTATTGAACAAAGTTGACTACGGGGTTGTTTATTCGGTATCTCTTATTTGAATTTGAAGTGAGGCTTTTCCGGACGTGTTTACTTATTTTCGTCTTCTTTCTTTCTACCATTCCGCGAAGATGACTTGTTTGGGCTTATATAGAGTGTGATAAAGACTTGGCTATTTAGTTGCGTTTGTGATTCTTTCTCGGTTAACCCATAACGTAGCTATCACTTCGGTGTCTCACTCAATGGAGAATGTCAAGAGGTTTTGTACATTGGGTACACCGTTTCTTGTTCACGAGGATTAGTACAAGTTTAAGTGACAAATCTAGGGAATTTTACTTCATGATCAAGTTTGGTATATCGGGATTATTTCTCCATGTGGTCACTACAATAGCCGTCAGAATACGTGAATGATGTGTGTACCAATGGATTGATTGGTTGTGATGTGATCAAAAATTCTCATGATATATTCGACGCCACTGAATGTCAATAATACTTCACAGTCTAAGCAAAATCTTTCAAGAATCTTCAACGTCAGTCATGATCTTTCAAGATGCTTGCTTATGACAAGAACTTTTCGTGCAAATGGTCGTACAAGTTAATGATGCTTCCGAAATTTCGAAACCATCATGGGGGAGAAACGTGTACTTTGATGATTTACGGTCAACCTCAGGGGGAAGTAGTATTTACTACTCGACTTAGTGTGGTTTGTGAAGTTGTCTACATTTGGGTAAAGAATTGTTGATGATATCGTTGAAGCTAGATTATGAACCGCTGATGAACCGCTGCATGTTCTCCTAAAGCAGATATTCACCCAAACCAAGGTTGTCATAACTCATTCAAGTCGACATTGTTTACGGTTTTGTCTTGATTTTGTAAAATCCTTGAAGAACCCATTTCACGGTTTAAATCATAGACTTGTAAAATCCCGTGACAATGGAAACATCCTGGTATTAGTAAAGTGCATTTCCGGATCTATCTTATGGTTTATTCTTGGTTTTGTAAAATTCCGTTAAAGAAACTATTTCTCGGTTTAAACCTTAGAGTTGTAAAATCCCGTAATGATGGAACCATCTTGGAGAAGAGAAAGTGTAATTCTGGATCTTACTTGATGCTGGTGCTACGGTTTTTGCTTCGAAGAAGGGATAAAAG
Organism: Chrysanthemum lavandulifolium; assembly: GCA_022545495.1. Classification (NCBI taxonomy): domain Eukaryota; kingdom Viridiplantae; phylum Streptophyta; class Magnoliopsida; order Asterales; family Asteraceae; genus Chrysanthemum; species Chrysanthemum lavandulifolium. The sequence continues at coordinate 256,401,285 of CM040241.1, read as the reverse complement.
GGTGTACTTCATGAATTGGATGTGTGTTTGGTTATTCGTCATGGCAGTTTGGCTACTACATGGTTTTACGGGGTTATGTGCATTTAACCATGGTCGGGATGAAACCATTATGACCATTCTCATCAACATGCTTCATGCTTTTCCCATGCGCTTCAGTCTTCAAGTGAACCGGGCTACCACTGATTGTTTTCTCATTCCGCTTGCTCGATTATAATGAAGATGGCGACATCATGTGCTTATTTTGCAGGAGAGAAGTGTGAATAGAACATTCGGATGATTTTCACTTATTTAATCAAGAATGGCAACTCCGTATGCAATTCTTGAGGGGGAGAAGAAGTGTGAATTTTTTGCATTGTTGATTGATATTTGAGAACTTAAATGGTCATACGGCTCCTAACTCATGTAAGAACCGAGCTTCTTCTTATCGGGTCATCTTCACATGGAGTTGTTCTTCTGAGAGCCGTTGGTTGACATATTCACTCGGATTGATGAGTTTATCGACAAAGTGCTTCGGTTAATGCTTCACGTATACATCAACATGATGATTCGAAAATCTCTCGTTCTTGTTTGATGTGATTGGTAGTTTGGTGTTACCATCTTGTGTGTTCGTTCTGGCACGATTGTTGATTTCCTTGATGAACATCTTTCATTCTTGTTTGATTGGGAGGATTTTAGTTAAGGGATTTGCAAGATGTAAGTTAATGGGATGCTTTTGGTGAGATGCTTTTTGGTGTGAGTTGAAGATGTTAACTACGATCCCCAATTGGACAATCTTGAAGAAGGTCGAGTCTGATCGTTTCTACATTTTTGTTGCATGTTAGAAGACTAAAGACAAGTTGCATTTGATTATCCAAAGACTTCTTCTTATTCTGGGCATTTATCAAACAGATTGTCAGTTTAGGGGAGAGCACTAATTGGGGGAGTGTGAAAAGTCAGATTTATTCCCCAGTTAGATTTGCTCAAATTGTTTCTTCAGCAAGTTGATTCTCACAGATATATCTGAGCTAATGATGTTCTTCTCAACAAGATTTCAAGTATTTGGGCTTATATTTGTTCTTTGATTACAAGTATCAAAACCGAGAAAGGGCAAGGAGACACACATCTAAACACAAAGCGAGTAAACTTGATGAACTTAATACTTAAATGGCGAAGATATCCGGGAAGACAAATGTTATTACCGCAGAGAAACTCAAGGTTTGACTCATGGCGATGAGCTTAATACTTCTAAGTGATTGAAGATATCCGGGAAAACAAATGTCATGACCACAGAGAAACTCAAGGTTTTACTCATCAATGCTTTTGTGTTATTATTCCAACGACGTGGGGAAGTGATGTAAATGAAAGTTTACGAAGATAAAAGAGGTACACTAGTGTGTGATGATCTCGATGTTATCGCAATCATCAAGGAGAGAGAATTGTGTACATTGGGGCGCCATTTGTCTCACTTGAGGGCTTAATCGGTGATTCGTAGATATAATCACTTATTCCGAGTTGACATCCAGAGATTGTCGTCCGCAGAGATAATCGATGACTTGGCTGCTTCTTCAATGTTATCGATTATTCATTCCTTGTGTATTGATATACCGGATACTTGAGCTTCATACACGATCATCGGGGAAGAAAAATGTGAACATGGGAGGTGTTTTCATTCCCTCATGAGGTGTATTCGGAGAGCTCTTGGATATTGGTGTACTTGGTTCTTGAGCTTCATACACTATCATCGGGATGAAAGATGTGAACATTGGGGAGGTGTTCTTCATTACCCTCATGATGTGTATTCGGGAGAGTTCTTGAGCATTATACAAAGAGATGACCGCATCAATTCAACTACTTGGGGTAATTGTTCTCTTGACACCTTTTGGAATGGATTGCGTCGAGACTTGATGGAAAAGGAATTTGAGAAGATTTATTTATGTGTGGGATGATACGTTGTCGTTCTTGTTGATGATATAACCTCGAGCGAAGAATCACGGTGATTATTCTTGAAAGGAGCATGGATTTATGATAATGGTGTGCTCTCTGCACACAGCTAAGGCAAGCTTGAAATCGACTTCAAATCCGCTTTCGACTAAAGGATTTTCGATTTGGGGAAGCGCCAAAGTCTCACTTTCGATTGGTTCAATTTCTTTCTTGATTCAAGAGCCTTGGAAGCTTTGGTGGTGAATGTTTATGGATGATGACTTATCTTCTATAACCAATCGCTTCGATATCCTTATCTAAATACTCGTATCATCATCTTCTTTACTATATCATCTTCTCTATCCTTGTATATATTTATCAAAAAACCAAATACAAAAATATAAAACCAACTAAAGAAAATAGAAAAATATAAAACCTTCAAAACCCATAAAAATCGAAAATTTGAAAATACCAAAATATGTTTTCCTAGACATGTCTTCGTATCGATAACATCTGGTATTAGAAATGTCATTCAATAATGGCACGGGACTTTAGATGAAGTTCGAGCAGGAGGTGTAAATATTCTTTTTCAAAACATGCCTAAAAAAATGGCTTACAGTTATTTCAGACTGTAACTCGGGTTTCAAATGATGGCTTGCTATTATTTCAGATAGCAACCCGTTCTTTTAAAGGAAGGAAAGTGTTGCGCTAAACCTATTTTCAAAATATTTCGTGCACTTATCCTAAAAACTAATTAAGGAAAGTATGTCGAAGGACTGCTGTTCCTACACAAATGTTTTTCCGTCTAAAATTCTTCAGAAAAATATTTGTTGTTTTCTAAAATGGTGGTAAATGAGTTGCTTGAAAATCAATCAGTTTCAGAGTTTTGATAAAATTTGCAAACTCAATCAATGACTTCAGCGCTTTTAAATTTTTCAGAAAATGAGTCATTGATTGAGGGGAGAATGTTTTCAAATCTATATCATCTAACAGGCTTTCTTAATTATCCTCGTGCTTAATTAAAATGATATTTGCCTATGTCGAAGGACTAGGAATTTAGGATATGATTGTTAGGTTTAGATGATTAGAGTTTGATGAACACATTATTCCATACCTTATATGATCGATTGATATGTTGAATTGACTTGAATTAGTCGATTGTTGTTTGGGTGATGTCGACCACCATATATTTGTATGTGTGTTCACTAACGTGCGGTATATTGGTATATAAGAACGTTCGATCCGGATCCCACAATTGAAGATGATTGGATGCGAAAGGAAAGGGTAACTATTTCTTGGGTTGACAAATGAAAAGCGAGCTTAATTGGACTTCTATGGAGAGTTGGTATAAATGCAACGTAAGAGGTTTCTTGCATCGCAGATGGTTTTTTCTAAGTGATTGAAGAAAGCGGAGCTTAATTTGACCTCGGTTGGCATTCAAAATGCAACGTAAGAAGGCGTCTCACCGCATCACAGATGGTTTTCTTCAAACCCTACAGCAACAACAACAAAAGCTTCTCAACCACCTAACGAATCTTTGTGCAAGATACCATTTTAAACAATTTTGAGTAAATTGAATTAAATTGTTTTGAAAATGGAAAAAATATTGTTTTGAAAATATATTGGACTAAATTTTGAAAATCACGGACTTCATTTTATCAAAACTTAAGTCGCTCAATTATCGACTTGGTCATCGATTGAGGGAGAGTGATTTAAAATAAATAATTCAATCAATATTGCTTCATAAAAGTCCGGATTGTACAATATAAGTGGTGATCTAAAGATTTAATGTTATCTCATGGTATGATTTTTTCTTTAGAATCAAGGTCTTTCAAAATGAAATTTTTATGTTCTTGTTTGATTGTGAAATTGTTTTGTTTTACTTAAAGATCTCTTAAAACTATCATACGACACTAACAATCTTTAATGTCTTAAAATGGTCCTTATCTATCATCTTTCAAAATTGAATCTTGCCACGTCTTTCCCCAAATTTTTCTAAATGATTTAAATCAGTTGGGATCACAAATCTCAAATGGTTTGATATTTCTCATCGGGGTAGAGATCGTGTTTTAAATCTCAGATCTGTTTTAAATGGAATTAGTTTTAGTCCTTTAAAGGCACTCCTGCCTCCATGTGCCAAACGATTTCAATATACATAATGCACATGTTGAGGAGGAGGATTTATCCAAAAACCAGATGAGTATTTAAACAAGGCCACATTTTCTCCCATGTTTTCTAAACCTAATTAAATCACTTGGGATCCAAAATCTCAAAGGGTTTGATATTTTTGATCGGGGGATAATTTGTGATTTAATAATGAAATTTGATAAAAGGTGATCGTTTTGATTTAATTGTGCACGCTGCTCGCTCATATGTGCTAAACGCTTTTGAATCTTGAAGCACATATTGAGGAGGAGCAAATAAACTATCGAGGTACGGAAGCTTTTTAAAGTGATTTATAAAGTACCTTGATTGAGTTTTCAAATGGTTTCTTAATGGCTTTTGTGATTGTGGATATGCTTCAAATTAACTCTTGCCTCTATGTGATAAAATGTTTTCAAATATCCTATGCACATATTGAGGGGGAGAATTTTACCAAGAAAATCAAATGGCTTTTTCGTATTAAATTGTGATCAAGAATTTGTTTCAAAGAACTCTTGCCTCCATGTGCTAAACACATAAAATCACATGCACATGTTGAGGGGGAGCATTTTTCTAAATGATCAAAACTATTAAAGTACAAAATGCTTTGATCTCGTATCACAAGTACCTTGATTGTTTTTCCAAATGATTTTTCAATTGGTTTCATGAAGGAAAGAACAATACCAAAAGACCGACCAATTTACTTTATGCATGGTGTTATAAGGATGGTTAGGTTAGGTATTAGTTCCCATGATCCGCGAGCCGGAGGGATCTACCGAGGACAATCCACTAGATAGTGTAGAGTCCTTAGGTATGATGAAAAAGGGAAAAATGAGAAATGGGAAGAGTGAGGGTGAGACATAGCTAATCTTGGAGTAAACCCAACAAGGTTCTAGTTATGAAGTCTCGGTAAGCTTGAAGGGGTTGAAGAATGAAAAGAAATGAATATGAAAAGGGTGAAAAGAAATAGCCTCAATAATTCAACCTTAGGCGAAACGGGTTCAATACATATACTCTTGGTGGTTACTAAGGTAACACCGGTATTGAAGACAAGGCGTCATGGACCCGATGACGCCTTGCACTAAACTTCCCAAACTACTCAAGTTCCTCTTAAAATGGCTTGTTTCATTCTCACGGGAACCAACATTATCTATCGACTTTCTCTTAGAGATTGTTGATATTGAAGAAGGAGACTCTCTCCCTAGTCTCCGACACAGGAACCAAATGTGCACTATTGAGTCTAGAGCCAAGAGATCATCCACAATATCTCATTAGGACACTAAATTCTTGAATACTTCTTTGTTTCACACAATGTGGAAAGTAAGTATATATTAAGAGTCCTACGCATTATCCTTGTGATATTGCGGAACATCCGAGTGATATGTAAAAATATTCACAATGAAGATGGAAATCCTTCAGAGCCAACATCAAACAAGCTCTTGGTGGGTGACATGTGAGATCTTTCGTAAGATTAAACTTGTGACAACCGGATAGAAACAATGGGGCGATTCACTCTTGAATCAACCTTGGTCCGAGAATGGAATTGCGAATACTTTTGGAAAAACCGTTCGATGTGCAAACCTTCTTTTCTAGCACGTCGAATGTGTATTCATTTCAAATTCAAAAGTATCTCGATTGAAAAATACTTTTAGAAAAACCGTTCGATGTGCGAATCTCTTCTTTTCGCTAGCACGTCGAATGTGTGCTCATTCTCTAATACAAAAAGTATTTTGATTGAAAATTGATCTTTCTCATAAAACCTTCATCGTATTGCAAAACTCTTTCTTCAAGCAATACGCGATTGTTTTCAAATCATTTTTCATCAATCGGTGAATCTCAATTTCTTTGGTTCACTCACTCCGTGTTGTCTTCTTTGAGACATTCGGTTTGAGAACGGCTAGAGCATTGCGAAACCACATCAAGGAGATTCTTAGGAATTATACGATCACAAAAGTACTTGTCTTGATCAGCGAGGAACCTTGGGCGTGGGCGTGTGTAATTCGATGAAAGTGATCAAAGACACTTTCGTGGGTTTTATTGCTAATTGTTGTTTGCGGTACATTTGGACGGTTGCGGTGATCGTAATTGAGGAGTCAATCCAAAGCCGCATGCTCACGGCATCCACACTTATATTGAAGAAATCATGATTGGTGCATATCTACATAACACGGCTATGATATTTCATACTATGCTTCCTTCGCCGTTCTTGCAAATATCTTGAACCGATGAAGGCTTCCGCTACTCGATGGAAAGATGTAATGATTCAAAAGTGTAAGCATGTCGGTCCAAAGTCACAACTTCACATGATGGCAACACAATAAAGGGTGATCCAGAGATTTAATGTGGTGATGATCTCAAAGAAAGCTCGTAAATCATCAAAGATGTGGATCGGTTAAAGGCCTCCACTAAAAGTATAAATCTATGCGGACTTTGAAGAATCGCTTATGCACAAAGATTGCGGAATTGAAGAATTCAAGTCTCGAGCTCAAGAACAAAGTCAAGAAAAGAATGCTAGGATGCAAAATGTATTTCATGGGGTGACCTCCCTTAGGGGGAGATTGTTAGGAATTGGAAATTCCATGTTAAAGTATCGGTCACCCCAATTATAGTCTAGCATATGTTAGCTCATAGATTTGTAGTTTGTTACGTTATTTAATAGCTTATTAGTTAGTTTGTAGCATAGCTTAGTTTAGTGCAACACCGTGGAGGAAGGACGGGTCTTTACCCACCAGTATGCTCGATCCACGGTCCGATGGGAGGGCGTATTGTTTGTAAGTATAAATACCCCTTCCATCCATGGAAGGGTGTGGCTCTTTGAATCTAACCTTCACATTTATTAAGCAACTCTCTTCAAGAACCCTCTTAACTCTCTTCATCTTCTATAATGGCTTTCTTATTTAATCATTGTCCTAGACCACCGAATCATCAAACAACATAATATTCACGATCCTACACACCTAGTGGTATTTGTTTCTGACCGACGAATCAAAGATTTCACGACATTGATTATCTTACCATGTTCAGGAGCTACAGCACCAACAATCAAAGTAAACTATTTGTGATAATCAATCATGGTTAATAGTTATGCCGACCAATGAAACACATGGCTTCAAGCGTTGCCAAGCTTGATAAGTTTGAAGGGTGGACTTTAGGAGATGGCGAAAAAGAAGATGCACTTCTTCGAGATTGTCAAGCATGAGTGTGGTGTATGTGCTAACTACACCTATTCACGATGGTGATTTGCTCGGAATCAAGGATGCATATATTAAATTTTGGAAGTCGGTGATTTGCTCAAAATCATTTGGTTATCGGTGTACCAAAGTTCTTACTTGAATGAAACATTTGGCTACTCTAGAAGTAATGGCTTTTGGTAAAGAGATGAAATCCATTAATTTTTCTCAAATCATTGCTAGGGACTAGCAATATCTTAGTGTGGGGATTGATGAGTGTGTAAATACTCATCATTTTATCTAAATTAGGCGCAAAAACATCGAAAACACTCGAAATGCATCAAAATGATAAAAATATCACAAATAAGTGTTTTATGTGTTTTAAATGCAAAAATATCAAAATCGGTGAAAAGCGTATCAAGTTTGCATAATTGGCGGTTTAGTCCCCAAGTTTCAAAAGTTGTCAAAAGCAGTCCTGGTAAATCTAAATAAAGAAAAATATCATTTTGAGTCCCTAGGGATTCCTAAGTTGTCAAAATTGGTCCTTGAAACTTAAAATTACAAATTTACAACTTAGGTCCTCGAACTTTCAAAATTGTCAAGTTTGGTCCTTGGAAAATTTGAAAATGTCAAAAATAGTCCTTGTACTATTAAAGTTTGTCAAATTCAGTCCTTATGACAACTTTGGAAATTGGCGGTTTGGTCCTTCAAGAATTCGAGAAAGTACAATTTAGTCCTTGTCATATCTAAACCTAAGCCTTGTCAAATTGATTTTGACCCCTGCCATAATACCTTTTGGCCCCTGTCTTGACCCTTTTTGACCCTTTGGTCAAATAAAGTCAAAAATCAGAAAAATGGCGCCCCGCATTGTATATCTTCCCATGTGTTGCTGCTACCTTGCCAACACTGCTCTCAGGTCACCTTTTCGCATTTCCTCACCTCCTCATCATCACAAACCCCCACAATTAATGCCACCCCTACCTACAAATTTAGAGCCCTACAAGTCAAATGTATTTTTCCGCCAAAATGTAAAGCGATATTGCTCAAAACTCAACCATTGGTCGAATTGAAAGGTGGGATTCAATCGGAGGACACGTGGAAGGATTTTGGAGCATAAAAGAGAGAGAGCAAAGAGAAAAGCGGTTTTAGTTTTTAAATTTCATGTATGTCGTAATTTGTCTTTTAATGTCTTTAATTAAGCTTTAAGTTGTAATTTTTTGTTTCATGATATCAAATTAAGTTATTGAAAGGTATTGAACATTTTCAAGTAAAAATTCAAGTTTCTTCAAATTCATGATTTAGGGTTCCTTGTTGCAAATTTCAAAGTTAAACTCTTATGTCCAAAGCTTCAATAAGCTTTATTTAGCTCAAACAAACTTATCTAAGCTTAATATAGCTCTTGTAAGCACGGAGTTCAGTTTCAATCAAAATTGTAAAAAGTCAACAAAAGTCAAAGGAAGCAAAAATGGGTTCAATTTGGTTGGAAATGGAATGGGTTGTTGCGAGTGCATGAAATGGGTTGGATTTGGTTAGAATAGATAGTATTTGGGTTGGTATGTAATTGCAAAATAATTTGACCTTTGTGAGCTTGTCTTATCATTTTCATTTCTTATCAATTTTCATCTTGTGTTTTTTGGAACTTGTGGTCATTAAATAGTTTAAACATGTTCAATCGGTAGTAATTAGGATATTAGAGTTAGTTTAATTAATGAAATGAGTTAAATCGATGGTTAGTGTAGTTTCATCTTCATATGAGTTTCAAAAGGGTGTTTGGATTTGGCATGAAATCGTATTCTGATTTTGTGCGATGGGTAATGTTTGTTGTTTGTGGCTTGTCTAGTTCTAGTAAACTCATAAGCTGTCTCACTTTTGTGCCTCTGAACCAACAAAAGTCAAAAGTACCATTTAATCTATTTAAGTCCTTATCTGTTATGATTTTGTAAATCCAAAAGCTTGTTTCATGTTTGGAATTCAGTAGCATAGCCTAATCTAGTTTCATTTAACCATATTACATCAATATCAGTTAACAAATCAAGATCCAAGTTCAGTTTAGTCAAACTTGTCTCAACTGCTCAAAAGTCAAAATAGTGAAAAAACCAGTTTTAGGCAAACTAGAGGGATTTTTCACAGATTCATCTCTGGGCCAAATTAATTCAAACTTTGGGTTTTATAAGTTCTCTTGCTCTAGTTTCTTATCAGTATTTTTGTTGATTTTTGTTAATTTTCTAAAGCACTCAAACAGGCTCATCAAGCAGGGCTTATCGCCGCCTCTCATAGCTCGATCAAAACTGAGTGTTTCTCGACTTATTGCTAAGCTTGTCGAGCTCCTGAGCTTCTCTAGGGTGAATTTTGGTTTAAGGGTTCTTAGCCAGGTCTAGAACAAGTTCCAACTTTTGTTTTCTTTTCCGACTTATTGTGTTGCTTATGCTTGAGCTTAAAAGTAGTACCTACTTTTGTTTTAGTACTAATCTCAAATAAGCCAAATCTTGGTAATCGACTTATCGAGAGGTTAAAGGTTGTTGAAATAAGTTGCATTTGGGTCATTTTAACATAATATAGCTACGTGTTGGTTTGGTTTCCATTGGGTACACTTTAGCTTATTCAAGTGCTTATTTCATAAGCACTTACTATATGATTTCAATTTCTTCCAAACAACACCATGTTTTTCTATTTTCCTAGATTCGGGATATTAAGTTAGACTTTTCCTGAAATTTTCATAATTTTTCATAACAGTTTGCTATTTTCTTAATTAAAAGCAGTTTTAGGTAATTTTAAATAGCTTTTAATACAATTAAATCGAGAAAAAGTCCAAAAAATAATTTTTCATTTTTATTAAGTTTAGATAAATATAAAAAGTAAAAAAGTAATTTTCCAGATTTTTCATAGTTTATTTTGTAATTTTTAGTAATTTAATTAGTTTTAAATAGTTTAAAATTCATAAAAAATAGAAAAATAATCAGAAAAATATAAAAATAGTTTTGAAAATTCTCTTTTGTTATTTTAGATTTTTCCAAGTCATAATTTTAATTTTCTAGCTTTATTTCCTATTTTCTTGTAATTTAGGTTATTATTAATTAGTTAAAAATAGTTTTTAATTAATAATAATTAATTAAATAGTTATAAAAATAATTTTCTTTTTCTTAAAATTTTCTTATATCATTAGGTTTGTAAAAATATCATTTTCATATTTTTAGGATTAATATTGTGTAAGTTTCACGTTTTTATTTGTACGTCACGTAGTTTTAATTTAAGTTTTATAAAAACATAAAAACAAAAACATCATTTTAAATATAGTGATAGCATTTATTTAATATATTTTATCTTTTTAATTTTCTTTAATTTGCATTTAAGTCCTTTGTAATTTATTAATCTTTTCTTTAGGTAATTAACTCAAAATCCTTCTTGATCATTATCCTTAGTGATTATTCGACATCGATTGTGTTAAACACCGGTCATCCTCCGTGGGACTTAACGACAGGGAATCCCTGTATTCTCTGATCTAAATTGCATTTGGTGTGTGAGTGTTTTAAGTTCCTACGGTGGTCATTCACAAGTGGCTAGCTGCGTGAGAAAACTTGCGGTTTTGCACCGATCAAATTTTGGCGCCGCTTGGGAGGTATGTAAGCGTGTTCTAAACATTTTCGGACCGTACTTGCACATATACCACGGTTTGTAAAAGTTTTTGTAAAGTTATAACAAAATCAAAAGTTCATTAACACTTTTCCTAAAGTGTTAAAACACCAAACAAAATATAAAACAACAAAACAATCGTAACGTTTTCTAGCTTGTGTTTCTTTTAAGGTGATTCTTAAAGAAATACGATTTGGTTAAACGAGACGATACCAAAAATATTGTCCAAAAGTTTTAAACCCATCGGCACAAATCTATACCTCGTCTTTTCGGTGATACTTAATATATATACAAAAATCAACCACGCAAATCAAGGCGTTGCACTACCTAGCGGGGGTGCGACCATAATAAGTTCCGAACATCATTTAAAACTTGCCTTTGTGTCCTTGTGATTTGGTGTACCTTTTCAAAAAGCCATTTCATTTGTGATTATTGGTTAAGTTTACTTGTCGTTTTGCCTCGCATTTGTTTTGGCGATTTTTATACTTAGTGCATGCGCTTTTCGTTCTTCAGTTCTACAAGTCCATTGTCGAACTTGGAAAGATTCCTCGTGAGCGTGAGGGCGTTACGCTCCTTGGTAGTGGTGAGGCGTCTACCACCACCACCACCCGTAATGGCGGAAGACAAGCCGATGAATGAGCTTCTCAAGCACCCATCGAGGGTTACGGAGATGCTATTGTTGTCCCGACCATCGTGGGCGATACTTTTGAGCTCAAACCGGGTTACTTAATCGGTAACCCAAAGCCAATTCTATGGTTTTGGCGGGATGATCCTCATGCACACATTCGATGGTTTAACAAGATTGCATCTACCATCAAGTACAAGAATGTCCCATGAAGCTATCAAGCTTCTTACATTCCCATTTTCTCTAGAGGACAAGCCGGAATTGGCGAGAAACAACCCCTCGTTCCATTGAGACATGGGAAGATCTAGTCACAAAGTTTGTGAGCAATTCTATCCTCCATCCCGAACTACAAGTCTTAAGAATGAGATAATGAAATTCTCTCGAGATTTGATGAATCATTCGGGAGGCATGGGATCGTTACAAAGACTTGCTCATGAGTGTCCGCATCATGGTTTTACCGAGTTAATGCAAATGGATACTTTCTACAATGGTGCGAACCGGGCCAATCAAGACTCTCTAAATGCCTCGCGGGAGGTAATTTCTTGAGCAAGACCACAAAAGAAGCCTTGCAAATCATTGAAAACAAGTCCCGGTCCGTCCTTTCCGCACAAAGACATATCATATTGAGTCTAATCTTGGACCTTCTACTTCATCTCCGTGAGTACATCTAGCACCGATGCTAAGATTGACAAACTCACGGATATTATTCGAGCTTTGGTTCTTGCTAACCAAAGAAAGTCACTTTCACACAAGCACCATCATATGGTGAAGTGAAGAAAGTTGAAGTTTGTGTTACTTGTGGTGGTCCTCATGCATACTACAACATGTCGCCACCGATGGTAGTCCTTTTGAAGCTAATGCTATAGCGGTACTTCAAATCAAGGAGGTAATCAATACCGTCCTCAAAATGAACCAAACTACCGTGCTAACACTTATCGAGGCACCACCGGTTTCAACGAGAATCCTAACAGAATCGAGAACCAACCAAGAATGAACCAAGGTTATCAAAACCAAGGTAATTTCTATTCGGACCCAATCAAGGTTTCCAACATCAAGGAAATCTTAATCAAAACACTTACAATCGGGGAATCAATTTCGGGGAATATGAACCCTAATCAAGGGAATTAAGCTATAACCGAACATCGGCCTCAATTGTCCCTCCTCCTCCTCTGTGTCAACATCGATGAGCTTTTAAGGCAATTCATGAAGACTCAAGAGGAGACAAGCAGTGTTGGTCGGTCGGATCGTTGAATTAAAGAAGTCTTTAAATGATCGACCCTCGGGCTCGGTACTTTACCTAGCAACACGATCGCTAATCAGAGGCGATGCAAAGGCGATCACAACCGAGTGGTGTTTCATATGATGGACCCGCTATTCTACTACCTCTTCTTCTTCTCCCGAAGGTAGTGGAAAGTGAACACGAGGCGACAAAGGACAAGGAACTTCCTACTAATAACGGAAGTACCAACAATGTCCATCCTCGGGTTGTCCGAAACCAAAATCCAATCCGAGTTGTTTTGAACCTCCTGTAGCTCCCATTGAAAATCCAAATCTTCTATTCCTTACCCATCACGTTTACATGAGCAAAAGCTCCGAGAAAGCTAGTCAACAAATGGAAAAATTCTTTCAAATTTTCCAAGAACTTCATTTGACATAAGCCGCGGATGCTATCATGTTGATGCCCAGTTGCATCAACTCTCAAACACATGTTAAGCAACAAGGAAAAATTTGTTTGAAATGGCTAAAACTCCTCTCAGCGAGAGCTGCTCTGCAGTTATCTTGAAGAAGCTTCGAGAAGCTTGGAGATCTGGAAAGTTCCTCTTACCTTGTGTATTTCGGGAATGGTTGAATGCTTTGCCTTAGCCGATCTTGGTGCAAGCATAAACACGATGCCTCATTCGGTATGGAAGAAACTTTCTCTTAGGATCTTACTCCTACATGCATGACTCTCGAGCTTGCGGATCGTACAATATCCGTCCTCTTGGAATTGCAGGGGCGTATTTGTGAAAGTAGGAAAGTTCCATTTTCGGTGACTTTGTAGTTGTTGATTTCGATCTTTGATCCACGGGTTCCTCTCATTGTTGGAAGAGGATTCACGAGCAGGCCGTGCTCTCATTGATGTATTTGAGCAAGAAATCACATTACGTGTTGGTAATGAAGTGTCACCTTTAACCTTGATCAAACTTGAGGTACTCCGCAAACTATGATTACGAGTCGGTTAACCGAATAGATATCATTGATGTTGCTACGAAGAGTACTCTCGAAGTTCTTGGTTATTCTCATAATTACGTGGTGGGATCCCACATCTTCTCAACCTATCATAGCCAATTCTACTCCTTCTCTCGCTCCGTTTGAGGCGACTTCATCTTGGAAGAGATTGAAGCATACTTGGCTAGTGATTACATTCCATGGGAAATTGATCACGCTCCAATTGACATCGAGGGGACATACTTCTCATTGAGAAATTCTTAAAGATGATCATTCATCAACCCCTCACTCTAGTGATGCAATTCGGAAGAGATTAATCACCATGAGATTAATCCAGGAGGAGATATTCTTATTCTTGAGAAGTTGTTAAATCGGGACACTTCTCCTCCACTCCCTCCGTCAACCTTCATAACAAGGAAGTCAAGTCGGTTGAGAAAGCGAAGAATTTCTGAAGTCGAACTTAAGGACTTACCACCTCATCTTGAGTATGCATTTCTTGAAGGTGATGATAAATTGCTTGTCATTATTGCTCGAGATTTGAGTAAAGATGAAAAATTGCTCTCATAAAGGTCTTGAAGTCACACAAGCAAGCAATTGCTTGGAAACTCTCCGACATTAAGGGTATCAACCACGAGTTTTGTACTCACAAAATCTTAATGGAGGATGACTTCAAACCAATGATTCAACATCGAGAGAAGGGTGAATCAAAAATCCATGATGTTATCAAGCAGGAGGTTATCAAACTTCTTGATGAAGGATTGATTTACCCTATCTCGAGATAGTCCTTGGGTTAGCCCGATTCATTGTGTTCCAAAAAGGGTGGCATAGCTGTTGTCACGAATGAAGAAAGCGAGTTAATTCCAACTCGATTGGTTACGGGATGGCGTGTGTGTATTGACTATCGTAAGTTGAATGGCGCCACCGTAAAGACCATTTTCCTCTACCCTTCATGGACGGATGCTTGAGAGATTAGCGGGGAATGAGTACTATTGTTTCCTTGATGGTTTCTCGGGTTACTCAGATCCCCATTGATCCACGGGATCAAGAGAAGACCACATTCACTGCCCATACGGAACTTTTGCCTACAAGCGTATGCCTTTTGGCTTATGTAACGCTCGAGCGCGTTCCAGCGATGTATGATGGCCATATTCCACGACATGATCGGAAACAATGGAGGTGTTTATGGATGACTTCTCGGTCATTGGGATTCATTTCGAGACATGTCTCTCCCATTTAGACAAAATGCTTAAAGGTGTGAAGACACCAATCTATGTCTAAAGCGGGAGAAGAGTCACTTTATGGTCAAAGAAGGCATAGTCCTTGGCCATAAGATTTCAAAAATGGGATTGAGGTCGATAGAGCAAAGTTGATGTTATTGCTAAAGCGCCTCATCCTACTACCGTCAAAGGTATTAGGAGTTTTCTTGGTCATGCGGGTTTTATCGTAGATTCATACAGATTTTTCTAAAATCGCTCGGCCTATGACCCATCTTCTTGAAAAAAGCTCCTTTTATCTTCTCTCACGAGTGCGTCGAGCTTTTGAAACACTAAAGAAAAAGCTACGGGCACCCATTCTAGTTGCCCCATTGGGATTTACCCTTTGAGCTCATGTGCGATGCAAGTGATTTTGCTATCGGTGCGGTCTTGGGGCAACGAAAAACCAAGCATTTTCGACCTATCCACTCGCATGAGTAAGACTATGGTGAAGCTCAAACCCATTACACCACTACGGAAAAGAACTATTAGTTGTGGTGTATGCGTTTGAAAAGTTTAAACCATACCTCATCTTGACCAAATCGTAGTGTATACGGATCACTCGGCTCTTAAATATCTCTTTGCAAAACAAGATGCAAAGCGAGATTGCTCGTTGGGTTCTCCTCCTCGAGAATTTGATATCATTATCGTGATAAAAAGGAGGCGAGAACACAGGTGCGATCATCTGTCGATTAGAGAACCCTCACCAAGATGTTTTCGAGAAAAGGAAATAAATGAAACATTTCCTCTCGAGACACTCAATGCGGTTTCTTTTCGTGGAGACTCTTCTACCCATGGTTTCTTGACTTTGCAAATTACCATGCGGGTAACTTCATAGTGAAAGGGATGTCGTCCCAGCGGAAGAACAAATTCTTCAAGGATGTTAAACATTATACGGGACGACCCTACTTGTTTAAAATTTGCGCGGATCAAGTCATCGAGGCGATGTGTGTATGGTCGGGAAGCTATTGACATTCTCAAAGCTTGCCATTACGGACCTACTAGGGGACATCATAGCCCCACTACACCGCCAAGAAGGTGTTTGATTCGGGTTCTATTGGCCCACAATCTACAAGGATGCCCATGAATTTGTCAAAGCACGTGGCGCTTGTCAGCGTCACGGGAATATCTCATAAAGGAATGAAATGCCACAAAGCGCCATTCAAGTGTGTGAGATCTTTGACATACGGGGCATTGACTTTATGGGACCATTTCCTTCTTCTCGCGGTAATAAGTACATACTCGTGGCGTTGACTACTTGTCAAAATGGGTTGAAGCTAAGGCTTTGCATACCAATGATGCCGAGTTGTTGTGAAATTCTTGAAATCTCTCTTTGCTAGGTTTGGAACTCCACGAGCCATAATCGGTGATCGTAGTACGCATTTCTGCAATGACCGGTTTGAAAGAGTCATGCGAAGTATGGTGTAACTCACCGTCTCTCTCTGCGTACCACCCCAAACAAGTGGGCAAGTGGAAGTTTCCAACCGGGATTAAAGAATCTTGGAGAGGACGGTTGGCGAAAACCGTGCCTCTTGGTCGGATAAGCTAGATGGCGCGCTCTGGGCCTTCCGTGCGACTTATAAAACACCCATGGTGTACTCCATCAAGCTTGTATACGGGAAGGCGTGTCATCTATCGGTTGAGCTAGAGCACAAGGCATCTTGGGCCTTGAAGCATGCCAACCGATATTCGAGACGGTGGTGATCACAGGAAAGTTCAAATGAATGAATTAAATGAACTCCGTGATCAAGCATACGAGAACTCTTTGATCTATAAAGAAAAGACAAAGAAGATTCATGACTCTAAAATCAAGAACCGCGTTTTCAGCGTTGGTGATCGAGTCCTTCTTTTCAATTCAAGATTGAAGATTTTCTCGGAAAGCTTAAATCCGTTGGTGCGGTCCATTTACTATCACTAAGGTTTATCCTTATGGCACCATTGAGTT
Organism: Chrysanthemum lavandulifolium; assembly: GCA_022545495.1. Taxonomy (NCBI): domain Eukaryota; kingdom Viridiplantae; phylum Streptophyta; class Magnoliopsida; order Asterales; family Asteraceae; genus Chrysanthemum; species Chrysanthemum lavandulifolium. The sequence goes on along the minus strand of CM040241.1, from coordinate 256,384,413 downwards.
ATCTCAACCCGATGGTCCAAACTTTAAAGTGAATGGTCATCGATTGAAGCATTACTTTGGAGAGGACATTCCCCTGTGGTTGTCCCGGATCTACAAACTTTCCCCATGAACCAATGAATGCGGGGATCGAGTCAAGCTAGCGACTCGGGAATCAAAAAGATAGCATGCCATATGGGTTTTCACCCGTATTTACGAATTGTCTGAAGTTTATTACGGTTAGCCATTCACAAGTGGCTAGCTTGTGTGACAAAACTTGACGGTTTAGCTTCTTTCTACTTTCTACCACCTAGTGTGGGGAGTTGCCCACATGTTGTGTATATAAGTTTTTCAAAAAAAAAAATAAATAAAAAAAAAAAAAAAAAAAAATCCTTGCTAAATAATGGCCTTAGTATTTCCCTTTTCGTTCTATGTTTCGGCATAACCATAGGTACTTTGAATATTGAGGGCAATATTCATTTCTAAGTGTGGGGAATTCTCACGAATTTTATCATGTAATTATACCACTAATTCCCCATTTTGGCCAATTTTTTTTTTTTTTGGAGTAAGTGTTTACACTTACTCATCTTATAGTTATCGATCCGCCTTGTCTAATAAACAAAAGGATTGGCTAATCCGAGAGCAAGCGGCTCTTGGTAAAGATATCTCAAATCCGTTGTGACTTGCAATTTGCCCAAAATTGTATGGTATTATTCACCATATCCTTAAAAGTGAAGAGTTGGCTAGCCCGCAAGTTTATGGCTTGTGGTAAAGCGATTGGAAAACCATAATTGGTAATCGACTCACCAAAGATATTTTATCTAAGAGTTGGCTAGTCCGAAGCAAGCGGCACGGTAAAGACAAATCAAATCCGTTGGAAGGCGGTGATTTGCTCAAAATCATTTGGTTATCGGTGTACCAAAGTTCTTACTTGAGCTGAAACATTTGGCTACTCGAGTAATGGCTTTTGGTAAAGAGATGAAATCCATTAATTTTTCTCAAATCATTGCTAGGGACTAGCAATATCTTAGTGTGGGGATTGATGAGTGTGTAAATACTCATCATTTTATCAAATTAGGCGCAAAAACATCGAAAACACTCGAAATGCATCAAAATGATAAAATATCACAAATAAGTGTTTTATGTGTTTTAAATGCAAAATATCAAAATCTGGTGAAAAGCGTATCAAGTTTGCATAATTGGCGGTTTAGTCCCCAGTTTCAAAAGTTGTCAAAAGCAGGTCCACTGGTAAATCTAAATAAAGAAAAATATCATTTTGAGTCCCGAAAGATTCCTAAGTTGTCAAAATTGGTCCTTGAAACTTAAAATTACAAATTTACAACTTAGGTCCCTGAACTTTCAAAATTGTCAAGTTTGGTCCTTTGAAAATTTGAAAATGTCAAAAATAGTCCTTGTACTATTAAAGTTTGTCAAATTCAGTCCTTATGACAACTTTGGAAAATTGGCGGTTTGGTCCTTCAAGAATTCGAGAAAGTACAAATTTAGTCCTTGTCATATATCTAACCTAAGCCTTGTCAAATTGATTTTGACCCTGCCATTATAAACCTTTTGAGCCCCTGTCTTGACCTATTTTGAACCTTTGGTCAAATAAAGTCAAAGCTCAAAATGGCGCCCCACTTGTATATCTCTCCATGTGTTGCTGCTGTGAACCAACCTGCTGCTCTCTCCCATCACTTTCATTTCCTCCACCTCCTCATCATCACAAACCCCCACAATTAATGCCACCCCCTAGTTACAAATTCGAGCCCTACAAGTCAAATCCAGTTTTCGCCAAAATGTAAAAGGACTAATATTGCTCAAAACTCGACCATTGGTCGAATTGAAAGGTGGGATTCAATCGAGGACACGTGGAAGGATTTTGAAGCATAAAAGAGAGAGAGCAAGAGAAGAAGTAGTTTAGTTTTTAATTTTCATGTATGTCGTAATTTATTTTAAATGTCTTTAATTAAGCTTTAAGTTGTAATTTTTTGTTTCATGATATCAAATTAAGTTATTGAAAGTTATTGTAATTCTTTTTTGAACTTTTAATTCAAGTTTGATTTCGGTTTCAAATCTTGGTTCTTGTTGTAAAATTTCAAAGTTAAACTCTTATGTTCAAAGCTTCAATAAGCTTTTTTTAAGCTCAAACAAACTTATTCAAGCTTAATATAGCTCTTGGTAAGCTTTAGTTCGAGTTTCAATCAAAATTGGACAAAAGTCAACAAAAGTAAGCTGTGAAGGATGGGTTCAATTTGGTTGGAAATGGAATGGGTTGTTGCGAGCTGGAAATGGGTTGGATTTGGTTAGAATAGTAGTATTTGGGTTGGTATAAAACTGCACAAATAAGCTTGGACCTTTGTGAGCTTATCTTCTCATTTTCATTTCTTATCAATTTTCATCTTGTGTTCATGTTGGAATTTGTGGTCATTAAATAGTTTAACCTGTTTAATCGGTAGTAATTAGGATATTAGAGTTAGTTTAATTAATGGAATGAGTTAAATCGATGGTTAGCTTAGTTAAACCTTCAAACAGTTATAAAAGGGTGTTTGGATTTGGCATGAAATCGTATTCTGATTTTGTGCGATGGGTAATGTTTGTTGTTTGTGGCTTGTCTAGTTCTAGTAAACTCATAAGCATGTCTCACTTTTGTGCCTCTGAACCAACAAAAGTCAAAAGTACCATTTAATCTATTTAAGTCCTTATCTGTTATGATTTTGTAAATCAAAAGCTTGTTTCATGTTTGGAATTCATAGCATAGCCTAATCTAGTTTCATTTAACCATATTACATCAATATCGGTTAACAAATCAAGATCCAAGTTCGGTTTAGTCAAACTTGTCTCAAGCGCTCAAAAGTCAAAATAGTGAAAAAACCGGTTTAGGCAAACTAGAGGATTTTCACAGATTCATCTGGGCCAAATTAATTCAAACTTTGGGTTTTATAAGTTCTCTTGCTCTAGTTTCTTATTAGTATTTTTGTTGATTTTGTTAATTTTCTAAAGCACTCAAGCAGGCTCATCAAGCGGGGCTTATCGCCTACCTTTCAAGCTCGATCAAAACCGAGTGTTTCTCGACTTATTGCTAAGCTTGTCGAGCTCCTGAGCTTCTCTAGGGGTGAATTTTGGTTTAAGGGTTCTTAGCCAGGTCTAGAACAAGTTCCAACTTTTGTTTTCTTTTCGACTTATTGTGTTGCTTATGCTTGAGCTTAAAAGTAGTACCACTACTTTTGTTTTAGTACTAATCTCAAATAAGCCAAATCTTGGTAATCAGCTTATCAGAGGTTAAAGGTTGTTGAAATAAGTTGCATTTGGGTCATTTTAACATAATATAGCTTATGTGTTGGTTTGGTTTCCATTGGGTACACTTTAGCTTATTCAAGTGCTTATTTCATAAGCACTTACTATAGCAGTTTCAATTTCTTCCAAACAACACCATGTTTTTCTATTTTTCCTAGATTCAGGATATTAAGTTAGACTTTTCCTGAAATTTTCATAATTTTTCATAACAGTTTGCTATTTTTCCTAATTAAAAACAGTTTTTAGGTAATTTTAAATAGCTTTTAATACAATTAAATCAGAAAAAGTCCAAAAAATAATTTTCATTTTATTAAGTTTAGATAAATATAAAAAGTAAAAAAGTAATTTTCCAGATTTTCATAGTTTATTTTGTAATTTTAGTAATTTAATTAGTTTTAATAGTTTAAAATTCATAAAAATAGAAAATAATCGGAAAAATATAAAAATAGTTTTGAAAATTCTCTTTTGTTATTTTAGATTTTCCAAGTCATAATTTTATTTTTCTAGCTTTATTTCCTATTTTCTTGTAATTTAGGTTATTATTGATTAGTTAAAAATAGTTTTAATTAATAATAATTAATTAAATAGTTATAAAAATAATTTTCTTTTCTTAAAATTTTCTTATATCATTAGGTTTGTAAAAATATCATTTTCATATTTTTAGGATTAATATTGTGTAAGTTTCACGTTTTTATTTATGCGTCGCGTAGTTTTAAATTAAGTTTTATAAAACATAAAAAAAAAAACATCATTTTAAAAATAGTGATAGCGTTTATTTAATATATTTTATCTTTTAATTTCCTTTAATTTGCATTTAAGTCATTGTAATTTATTAATCTTTTCTTTAGGTATAAATAACTCAAAATCCTTCTTGATCACTATCCTTAGTGATTATTCGACATCGATTGTGTTAAACACCGGTCATCCTCCGTGGGACTTAACGACCGGGAATCCTTTGTATTCTCTGATCTAAATTGCATTTGGTGTGTGAATTTGTTTTAAGTTCCTTACGGTGGTCATTCATGATGGCTAACTGCGTGAGAAAACTTAGCAAGACTTGGCCATGTACACTATAAAAGAATGCAAGATATGTCTAGGGATGGTTTAATCCCAAGCATTTGACATGGACCGAAAATGTAAAACTTGCATGTTGACCAAGATAACCAAGAAACCTTTTAGGGTGTTAGTCATTGAGACTAAGCTCTTGGAGCTTATACGATGACTGTGTGATTTGCATGTCAATCCTTCTTTGGGGAATAAGAAGTACTTTGTGACATTTATTGATGATGCTTCAAGGTTTTGTTATGTCTATCTGTTACATACCAAGGATGAAGCATTAGATAAATTCAAAGTGTTTAAAAGCGAAGTTGAATTACAACTTGGGTCACTGATCAAAAGATTAAGGGCCGATAGGGAGGTGAGTACATGGATACTCTGTATTTTCGGTCTGTTGGTATAATCCATGAAAAGCGCCACTTATACTCCTCGGCCAAATGGTATTTACGAAAGGAAAAACATGGTCTTTGAAGGAGATAGTTAATTCCATGTTGTCTTATTACGGGTGAGTCAAGGGTTACGGGGTGAAGCTATGTTATGACTTGCTATTTTTTAAATAGGGTTCCCAACAAAAGGAACAAGGTTACCCTTATGAACTCGGACTAAAGGAACCCCAACTGAACTATCTCGAATTCGGGGGTTGTAGAAATTTGTAAGACTCCACGATCCAAAGTCGAAAACTTTGGGTGATAGAGGCATTAGCGCATCTTTGTTGGATATCTTGAGCATTCCAAGGCTTTTAGGTTCTATGTTATTGAACCTAATGAATATGTTTTAGCTAACTTCGATAATTGAATCAGGGATGCGAGACTTTGATGAGAATAGATTCTCATCGATCCCAGACCAAGTCGAGGATTCCTAATGGAACTCATGACTTTGGTGTATCGAGGTCCCAATGATGAACCATCGGTGGTCCCTGATGAGGTTGTGGTTCAACAACTGAACACGTGCTTAGAAAAAGCAAAAGGGTCGAACTCCAAAGTAATTTGGACTGAGTTTCAACTATACTTAGTTGAAGGATCAAGGATGAGGTCTCGGACCAATACTCATATTGCTTCATTGTTGAGGATGATCCCAAGACATTTGAAGAAGCAATGAAGTCCGAGGATATTGCTTTACGGAAAAAGCAATCAATGATGAGATGGATTCCATCATGGGCAACAACACTTAGGTGTTGGTTGATCTACCACCGAGTTGCAAACCTTTGGATTGCAAATGGATTTTCAAAAGGAAAATGAAGGTAGATGGAACTATTGAAAAGTTCAAGGCTAGACTAGTCATTCGAGATTTAAACAAAAGTCGGGGATAAACTATTTTGATACTTATGCCCCTGTGGCTCGTATCGATTACCATAAGGCTAGCGATTGCTTTGGCATCAATTCACAATCGATTATTCATCGGATGGATGTGAAGACGACTTTCTTAAATGGTGAATTGGATGAGGAGGTTTACATGAACCAACCTCGGGGCTTCATCATGCCCGGCAATGAAAACAAGGTATGCTGGCGATTAAGTCTCTTTATGGACTAAAGCGGGCACCTAAGCAATGGCATCAAAAATTTGATGAAGTGGTTTTGTCTAGTGGTTATGTTCTTAACCAGCGACAAATGTGTATATAGCAAATTTGATGAATCGGTAAAGGAGTCATCATTTGTCTATATGTTGATGACATGTTGATCTTTGCATCGACCAAAATCAGTTGACGACAAAGGAATTTTTGTCATCAAGGTTCTCCATGAAGGACATGGGGAGGCGATGTTATCCTTGGCATAAGGATTAAACATGAAAGTAATACAATTTCTATCTCTCGGTCTTATTATATTGAGAAGGTGTTGAGGAAATTCAATTACTTTGATTGTACTCTGAGTACACCTATGGATACTGTGAGAGGCGATGCCTAATAATGGCAAGGTGTATCTCAACATGAGTATTCTAGGGTAATTGGCTGCTGATGTATGCCATGACTTGTACACGACGATATTGGTTTTGCGGTGGGAAAATTGACGGTATACTAGTAATCCTAGTGCTCATCATTGCAAGTGTTCATTTGAGGTACTTAAGTATTTGAAGAGAACTATGGATTATAGTCTCATATCTTGGTTACCCATCGATGTTGGAAGGATACATCGATGCAAGTTGGATCGAAGAATAATCGAAGACAATTCGTCTACCGATGGTGAGTATTCCTACTTGGTGGAGGTGCAATTTCTTGGGCATCAAGAAACAAACTTGCATCACCACTTCAACAGTGGAATCGAATTTGTGGCTTTAGCATTTCTTTGGTAAAGAAGTCGAATGGTTGAAAAACTTGTTTCTTGAGATTTCATTGTGGCCTAAACCTATAGAACCTATTTCTATCCGATGTGATAGTGCAACTACATTGGCTAAGGCTTATAGCGGATGTACAATGGTAAGTCTAGACACTTGGGTGTCGGACATAGCATGATTCGTGAGCTTATCATGAATGGGGTGGCATCTATAGAGTTTGTTAGATCTCAACGAACTTAGGCGATCACTTGACGAAGGGTGCGGCTGAGACTTGGTCATAAAGTCGCTAAAGGGATGGGTTTAAGTCCAACTTAGTCATTGAATGCTGGGACACCCAACTCCTCACGAGGAAACTTGGGAGATGAGTTCAATGTAAATCGAACATTCGGTGGATGGAGCACATGTTTTATTTACATCCCAAGGTTGTGCTCGAACTGCTTGAAAGGAGGATGAAGTCTTTACTTAATGGTTAATTTTCTTTGAAAAAGTGCTTGGCGGGAGCATGAATAAAGAGGAACCACCTATGTAGCTGTTGAAGTTTTGCCGCTTGAAGCTTTTGGACTTTTAGCTTTTACAACATTTATGAATTTGGATATGGACACATGGCTTGTATAGTGTCGGGGTGATAAGTGTTTGAAAATTTGTGTATTTTATCTCGGGTATTCAAATGGGTTGAAGGGTTCAATTCTTAGAACACCACGATTCTCGAATATTTGAGCGTATAATTTACTAAGATGGAAATTCAATCCTCGGGACATTTCGTTTATGCACATGTTTTGTTTAAAGTTTGTTTTCATGCAAAGGAAGTGAACTAAATTTGGGGAGGATTGTTGGAAAATTTAGTGCACTTGTGTGATTAGTTCACACCTTGTAATGGGTTAGGAGGTGCAGTGTACACCCATAAGGTCCATGAACATCCCGACTCTAATAGTGGTTTGTATTGGTAGTGCTAGTAGAAAGTGCTGGCGGTGGAAAATCTTGCTTGTGGTTTCCAGCGATAGCGATGTTTCCAGCGATAGTGCTATGAAATCTTGATGAAATCTTGCTTGTAGCGGGCTTTGACCTATTCAAGTGGCGATTACAAGCGCATAATGACCACGTTTAATTGGTCATGTAACCACTACTTGCTATAATGGGGCTAATTATAAGGAGATTAATGGGCCTATTAATTCTCATAATTCCATTTGACTAGCTCGAGTAACCTCCTATAAATAGGAGATCCGATTATGCATGAAAGACACACGTAAAACGATTAACACTTATAAGCAAAGGGTTATTGAATTGTGCCTAATTCTATAACTACATTTGGTCTTATCCCAAGTAGATATTCGTGTAACCCAGGCATTAGGGTCGAATAGTTTACTTTGGAAAGTGATCACACGATTCCAAATGATATCCGGTAACCACCTAGTGGTATTTGTTTCTGCTGACCTGATACTGTTTCTGCTGACATTGATTATCTTACCATGTTCTGGGAGCTACACACCAACACACTTTGCTCCTCACCGCTCGGCTTCCCAACCCGACTTCTTCACCGATTTGCCCGATCGGCACCGCCCCTAATAAGTTATCACAAGTCACAAACGCACCACAAAATAGCTAACAAACTCACTACTTCGATATTAATATATAATATGTCATGATAGATAGTAAGACCCATATATTATGCCACAAATCACAATTATAACAGAAGAGAATCCAATTTAAAATCAGAAACTAACAGGGAACTGTATCAGCGGTGCAAAAAAACTATATACATCGAGTGTGAACAGGGAAGGGATCGAAGCCATCTTGCAACATTTCTCTCAGAGGGCCAAACATTGGCTCGGGCAGATTTTCAAGCTATACCACTCCCAACCTTCACACTTATCGGGTTCAATGTTTTGAGGTGTTTGACGCGGGTCTGATAAATTTGCACTCATGTATATAACTCGGAGATGCAATGCATCCGATATGACATTGTTTGTTGTTGTTAACAATTCTATATTGTTGATATCTAGTCCCGTTTCTTCCTTTACTTCTCTTGCTGCACATTCCTCAAAGCTTTCACCTGACATTCGATTTGAAACAATTTCAAAATGAAAATCCAAAGTAAATGAAATATGCGTAGGAAATAAGAACAAAACTGATTAAGAATATAAAAGTATAAAAGTTAAAGAACAAAATAAAACCGTCTTGTTGATGGTCGTTGTTGTTAGACAATGATAAAACCCGTAGGTATAATATTATTATGGACAATTATTTATAATGGTGAAAACCCTAATACCTTATAACCACAAACCGGGCTTGGACCTAATTATCCACTAATACTCCCCCGCAGTTCGAGCGGCGAAATTGCGAAAGCTCGAACTGAAGTAGTAAACTAAGAAAGCAAAATAAAACAATAACCAAAATAAAACGGGATAACCCAAAGTATCCCAAACAGTCGTCTCGGGAATAAGAACCCTAGATTCGACATCAACAAAAGTCGTCTCGCGAATTAATACCCTGGATTCGACATAAAACAAAACAAACAATTAAACTACCTTATGCATGCTGCGTAATATTGAAAGAAAAATATAATAATAGAACAAATGAAGATTGACAGAAACAAAATAAAAGAAGTAAAATAGCATTGGAGATTAAAGGCTAGAAACGGCTGCCTTTTGGAGATAGAACGGCCGCCGCTTTTTTTTTTTTTTTTTTTTTTTTTTTTTTGCACATCACGACTATGATGGGAGATAGAGAGGTTTGACTGGTGGTTTAGAGGAGGCGGCTCAACATAGCCACCTAGGTCTTAGGATCAGACCCGCACTGAAACCATGTTAGACAATGATAAAACCCGTAGGTATAATATTATTATGGACCATTATTTATAATGGTGAAAACCCTAATACCCTATAACCACAAACCGGGCTTGGACCTAATTATCCACTAATATTTGTTTGTAACCTTGTTGGTTATTTAAACAGGACACAACAGAGAAGATTAAGATAACAAATTAGTATATATCAAAGTGATATAGGTTGATAGGGGTTAGATGATAACTAACCACACTCAAGGTGGCCACCCGGAAGCGCATAGGAGTTGGGTGCAATGGAGAGGGAGCGACGACGCCCAAATAGTACCTTATTATCGTTTAATATGAATACCCCAACCCCAATTTCTTGGACCGGTGACATTGCTTCATTTTCCATGTCCGATGCTTCAACTATGTCGACTTTGAACTCCAAAGGGACATGAAGCGTGCCTATAAGTATGGAAAGAAGTTTCTGGTTAATGCCTTTACATTTAGGCTCATTACAAACTTAAAGGGTATGCACGATTTTTAAAACACGGCAAAGGGTGTGCACTTCGTGTGTTTTTATAATAGAACATACATTTTACATTATCAAGAGTGCTCAAAGGGTAAGCACGTGCATACCCCTGCCTTAAGCATGTCCGCCCGTGTTGGGTAAGGTTAAAATAAAATGCTTAATCTCTTTGCATTTTATGTAACTCAAACATGCAAAATTTTGATATCATAACATTAGCTAAAAATTAAATGAGTCAAATATGTATAGTATGAATAACACTATCAAATCAGTGAAACAATATAAGTAGGATAGCTGTTGGGTGGTGTATATACTTGAACGACGGGAACATTGATGACTCGAACCGATGAATTCTTAAACAAAGAACTCCTAACATGTTGAGGCAAACGCGTGAGTTTGTCAACTCTTTGTGTTGTTCCATTGAGGTTCTTCCACAAAGGGAGACGACGGCCGACGTGTAATGACATTGCACGAGTAAGTGTTGACATTGTGAACAAATCAAAGGAATATATTGATTTAGGTTTGTGAGGACGAAGAACACTGACTGCTGGCTCGCTTCTTATGCATGCAAGGTTTAATGGCTGCGTTCACAAATTGGACTTTGACTTAATTATTATTTTTGGCTCTAAAATGAAAAGTTTGACTTTAACTTCACAATGGCTGCTTCAACCATGAATATATTATGGTGAACTACAGAAAAATTATATTTATTACTACTATATTGAAAGATGAAAATGTTGTCTAAGGTTTATTAACTATTTTTGTAAAAAATTTATGATGCTATCTAGAAAAAACACAGTTTATATATATGAAAAAGACGAAATCTGAAGAGAAACTTATGCATTTCTAGTTTCATATAATTGACTAATTGTATATTAAGTAGTTTATTAAGTATCAACTTATAACAACAATTAACCAAAATCAGTTCTCATTCATGTCTTGGAAATTAACGCCATAAAAGGGATATCAACCCTCTCGAGACCTCTACTGATTGATCTCACAGCCAACATGAGAGAATAAATTACGTAACACTATAATTCTCATGTCTTAGAAGTTAATGTCTTACACCCTCCTTTACAGAGTGTTCATCATCAATCATTCTATTTTGTGAACTTAGGTGGGCTATAAGTGAAGAGTTAACCTTGATTTTTATGAGATTAAGTCATCTAATGGGGTCTCTAACAGACTCTAAGACAATCTGATTCTTATATTTGTATTACGAGTATTAGTTATTTTGCTAACAATATACTGTTGGTTTATGAGACTTCATCAAATCCCGGGGTGTGCATATGCTCACAACAATTAAATCAGTTGATTTGAAACCTTTAAATGACAAGAATGTTGCCTGTGTGATTTCACTTGTTTGCTGAAAGTTTTGCTCTCTGTTTTGCAACTTGTTACGTTGCTATGAAACGGTCACTGCTTCAGTGCTTCATCAGTACATACCCAAGTGACGTGACAGTAAAATACACATATCTACAAATGTTGCTTCATACTATTATAGGAATATAAAAAATACAACATGGCACAAAGCAATATCAAATAGGGATGGCACCCGTGGGTAATGGGCACGGGTACCTCTAACCCGTCACCCGCCCACGTAATTTTTTCTCACCCGTCACCTGTCAATGGGTACAATTTTCTACCAATGCCCATGCCCGCAGGTATTTATTGCCCACGGGTAAACCCATGGGTTAGCGTAATGCAACAAATCTACAAAACCATGATATAAAAACTACCTATGAAATTGCATAATAAGACACCAATCAATTTGCCAAATAACAAGTTAACAAAATACTTAAACACATGTCTCAAAGTAGCAATAACATCATTACACCAAATCACATTCATATTTGTTCATTGGAGAAATAAAGTAAAATTGTTTAAATCATCTTTAGCAAAACAAAAATTTTGAATCACTTGGCGTTCTTAGCATCCTACTTTTACAAAAACTTTGTCATTGTGTCAAATCAACAACCTCCTCAATAATGCCATGTTATCAAATAAATATAAGCTTATTTGATCTTTTATTTTTCTTCTTTTAGTCTTGAAACTCAAAAAAACTTTTAGGTTAATGTGTTTTCTTAAGACTTGGTAACTATTAAATGTATACCTGCAACATCATAAATATTTTAATTAGAATAATTAATTTTTAACATTGATTTATGGGTACACTGTTGGGATTTTAGAACCAGTTAACCATTAACCTCTACGAGTACGCAGCAGATATTGGATCAAGTTATCGCAATTATGTTAAGCACGTAATTAATAAACAAACAAATATTAATTAATCAAAAGGGATATAGAAATGCTAACCTTGCTTGGTAATTGATCTCTAGTAACGGAACAAGAAACCAATACAAAACCTTAAGTGTCTAAAATAGATACCTCGAAGAGTATCACACACAAACCCGCTTAACATATACGTTCGATTAACGCTAGTCGAGAACGTATAAATAAAACCAATCAACAAGTGACCTCTTGAATATATATTCGAACCAGAAAAACCCAAGAAACAAGTTTGTTTCTGTCCGAGAACATCAAACAGCCAAGGAAGTTGTTTATGCACTTACCCGATATCGGATAAGCCTATCCGATATCCAATATCATTGTTGTCCGAGAATTAGAACCACGACCAGAAACAATGATCTTGTTGCTGCTGTAAGTCGACAAGGAGAAGCAGAAACAGTAACCAATCAATCAATATCTAAACTCTTGAATCAAGTAAAATTGATGCAAGTTTAGAAATCACATTAAAACCAAACCCTTATGTTGACTTGTTAAGAAAATCGATTAAGAAGCAATAAGCAGGTACTTTGATCGTGGTTAGGAATATTTAGGGATAAATAATATTATGCATGTGAATTACAGAAGGTGTGTTTGTTTATATAATAAACCAAGCCGACCCTTTGTTTGGGTTGTGGCTTGATCGACAAGTCTTCAAGCCCAAACACCCTTTACCCATTCGTTTGAACAAGCTGGATCCAAACGCTCCTAAACCCGACCCATTTATCAAAAGGACAAGCCCATGGATCGTGTATAGTAATCAGGTAATCATGCATACATATAACGGGTATATATTCAAGTAATTATACGTTCAACACGTATACTCGTGTTTATCGCGTGTGCCCCCATCGGCTCACACACTTCTAGTCGTTTTGTCGTGTTTATAACTCCCACAAACCAACAGCTCCCACTTGGGAGTTGGAGTGTCGAATGGCACACAAAACTAACGACGGAAATGCCTAGCAAGCGCCTCACTCGCTTTTAACTAAAAGTGTCCGAGAGAATAGTTTCGTAAAAGTTTTCGAGAGCATGGTCATTCAATGTCTTGCTCTAATCATCCTTTGTTATAGATACCGTTAAACCATGGATATGGATCTTAAATCATTTCATATAGTTTAACCATTTAAAATCTCTTATAGAATTTAATTAGATATACCAAATGTAATCAAGTATCATCTTGCATTACCCTTTGGGTTCGGCCGAACAATTATCTTATTAATTCTGGAGAGGCGCCATGGTATCTGATGAGTGTCTAAATACTCATCATTTTTATACTGTTAGAATGCCAAAAACATCTGAAAACACTTAGAAACGCATCAAAATGATGAAAATATCACAAACAAGTGTTTTATGTGTTTTAAATGCAAAACATCAAAATCGGTGAAAAGCGTATTAAGTTTGCATAATTGGCGGTTTAGTCCTCAAGTTTCAAAAATTGTCAAATTTAGTCCACAGTAATTCAAAACTTGTAAAATGTCATTTAAGGTCCATGAGATTCAAAAGTTGTCAAAATAAACCCTTTAAAGTTTAAAATCACAAATTGACAACTTTAGTCCTTTAACTTTGAAAATTGTCAAAATAGTCCTTGGTTAATTTAAAAGTGAAAATTATCAAATTTTAACCTTGTACTATTTAGAAATGACAATAATGGTCCTTATGATAAACTTTTGGAGAAATTACATTTGGTCCTCAAGTTTTAAAATTGACATTTTAGTCCTAGACTTATAAAAATGTAATTTTATCACTAATGGTCCTTGTATTACTAATGAATGGCAAGTTTAATCCTTATGTTAACTTTGGAAGATTGGATAATTCAGTCCTCAAGTTTCATAAAATTACATAATTGGTCCTTGTGTGTTACTAGCTAAACCAAACGGATCCATTATTAAGCCAAATCCAAATATCCAAATCCAACCTAGCCCAACACCCTACCCAACTTTTGAAAGCAGAGAAAGCGCCACTATTCATCCTCTTCCCCTAACACTGTTACACTACTTCCACTTCCAACCACTTTCACCACCTCACCTCCACCTTTCCACATCACTTCCCAATTTGTAATACATCCCCCTCCACCTCCATATCTAACCAAACGCATTAATTGTCGCTACCGCTCAAATAGACTTTTCCATAAAGCACCAAGTGTATGGTTTGATGAAATCAAATGATCCAAAGGTGAAATGAGGTGGGATTTACTCGAGGTCGACAAGGAGTAAAATAGATCAATAAATACCAAGAGAAGCGAGAGGAGATAAAAATATAGTGTAGCTTTAGTTTAGAAAATGTAGATTAGTTTAATTTTCAAATTCCGTTTATGTTTAAGTTTCCAAGTACTTTCTTATGTAATTTCGATTGTATCATAAACCTTTTCAAGATTTAATTTCAAGTCTGAAGTTATCTTATGTAATTTTGCAATTTCAAAATATCTAGTTCATATGAATGTTATTTATAGTTAATGTTATGCAATTATAAGCTCCTATATAAGCTTTAATAAGCTCAGTTTAGCTTATTACTTACTCAGAAACTCACTTACTCAAATCTTATTCTCAAAATTATCCTAGTCAACAAAAGTCAATCGTGCTAATTTGAAAAGAAATGGATGGTTTCTTTGGTGTTAGGCGTGGAATTGGGCTAAGATTGGGTTGATTCGAGTTGTGTTTGGTTGAAATCGATGAGGATAGTGATACTTGTTAAACTGTTTGGCACACCATAGTGGTTGGACCATTTGTGAGTACTTTTCTTAATCAATTCTAGCAATTATAAACTGGTTCATTAGCTTATTTAGTGTGCATCATAGTGTATTTTAGTGATATCGTTAGCATATTTGTGCCTTTTTCATTTTGATCGTCACTAGCGGTCACATATGAGTAGAGTAAAATTGGAACCTTTATCCTATGGGTGGTGGTCTAGTATTAGGATAGTATTTGGTTCATTCGAGATTATAATTTCTCTTTGAATATAAAGTAAACATTGTAGTGGATCAAATCAGTGATTTAGTTTGTTAAAGCATCAAATATGTTACATAAGTAGTGTTTGGATCTAGGTTTAATTTCGAGTTTGAGGTTAGTTTAATTGTTAACATTAGTTGCTTTAGTGTCATTTAATGTTATTAGAATCATATTAGTCATTTATTTGCACTTAAGATCTCTAAAAGTCAAATCTGCATCATAACTGTTCTCACTCTCAATTCGATTAATTTCACTCATCCATATTTTGCATAGAGGATTAAAAGTAGTTAAGCTAGCTTGTTTTGATTCATTTTGTCACTAAACATCATAATCAGTCAGCAACTTTGATTCAAAACTCAGATTAGTCAACTTTTCATACTTATCTTTAAAAGTCAAAAGTTGCAAAAGTGGATTTTCACAAATCTAGGTTGAATTTTCATGGATTTATTTCTAAACCAAAATCAGTGAAAATGGGATATGTCCTAGTTCAGTTGGTCTAGTTTCTAAAAATGATTTTTGTGTAATTTTTCCTAGTCCCCATAAGCTCTGAATAAGCTCTCTTTTAGAGCTGATTTGCTCTGTCTCACACTCAGCTAATACTGAGTGCGAATTCAGGCAACTTGCAGCCTGTGTACAAGCTTCAAATAAGCTCATTAGGAGCTGATTTTTGGTCCATATGTAATATGCTAGGTGATCTTTAGGTCTCAATAGTGTTTTCCTTTCACTTATTGGTTTAGATTGTGCAAGTGCTTAAAGTAGCCCCAAGTAGTCAATTTAGCTTTTAATCTCATAAGCTCATATCTAAGTTTAAGGATCATTAGTGGTCTAGAGTAGTATTGATTAGTTGAATTAGGCTTATTATAGTGTACTTTAGCTTCGTCTTGCTTTGGAGGTCTTTAGTGCTCAATTGCTTATTTTAAAGTGCTTATTCATAAGCGCTTAACATCGATCCCATATCCTCCACATAAGCATATGTTTTATATTTTTATAGATTCGAATAATGTTTTAGTATTTTCATGAATTTTTCATAATTTTATAATCTTGTTTGCTATTTTTCTTATTTTAAACTAGTTTTTAATCCTTTTAAATAGCTTTTAATATAAATAAATCGAAAAGCTTCATAAAAATAATTTTAATTTTCCTAGATTAAGAATAATATTTTAGATTTTCTGTAAAGTTTCATTATTTTCTTGTTCATTTGTTATTTTTCTTAATTTTAATTAGTTTTAAATAGTATTAAATTAATAATAAATACATAAAAGTCTAAAAATATCTTTTCAGTTTTAAAATTAGTTTTATTTTATTTTAGATTTTTCCAAGTTAAAATTTCATTTTCCAAGTTTATTTTATATTTTCTAGTATTTAAGTGTATTTTAAATAGTAATTAATTAGTAATAATTAGATAAAAGTGTAAAAATACATTTTCAATTTTAAAATAAGTTTTATAATATTTTAGATTTTTCTGAATCATAATTTTATTTTTCTAGCCTTATTTTGTATTTTCTTCTATTTTAGGTTATTTTTAAATAGTTTAAAATAGTTTTTCTTTAATAATAATTAAATAAATAGTTTTAAAAATAAACTTTATTTTTCCAATAATTTTCTAGTATAATTAGGATTGTAAAAATGTATTTTTCATATCCATAGGTATTTTCTTTCTTTATTTTCACGTTTTATTTTGTACGTTACGTAATTTTTAAGTTAAACATACGTTTTAGTTAATAAACGATCATCGATATGTAAAAATAGTGATAGCGTTTATTTAATAGATTTTAATTTTTTAATTTTCTTAATTTGCATTTAAGTCGCTATAATTTGTAGATTTTTTCTTTAGGTAATTTTTCACCCAAAACCTTACTGATCACTATCTTTAGTGATCATTCTATCATCTGAAGTTGTTTAAACACCAATTCATCCTCCGTGGGACTTAACGACCCAGGAATACACTATATTCCTCTGATCTTAAATTGAATTTGGTGTGTGAACTGTTTTGAGTTTCTTACAGTTGGTCATTCACAAGTGGCTAGCTTGCGTGAGATAACTTGACTGTTTAGCACCAATCAAAATTTTGGCCACGCGGGATCGAACTGGTCACCCAGCGACAAAGGGAATACTTACCACTATACTACAATCAAAATTTTGGCGCCACGGGAGGTCAGAAGCGTGTTTTAAGCATTTCGGATCCATTCTTGTGCATATACCACCTTTTGTAAACAATTTTTCAAAATCAAAAGTTCATTAACACTTTTCCTAAAGTGTTGATAACACCAAAATATTTTCATTCTTTGTTTTTATGGCATGTTTTTCAAAACCCAAAATATTCATCTTTACCCTCTTACCCTTTTTGATTCTTTATTCCTTTACCTCATCCATTTGATTCTAAACTTCTTCTATTCTCATGGAATCTCTCGATTACAACGACTGGAATGAAGTTGAAAACTTCCTATTTTATCACAAATGTCAAGAATTGTGTTGTTCGTGATGATCCATTGATTTGCGTAGGGAAATAGAACGAGAAACCGTGGTGACAAAGGACCGGTACTTTCATCCGATAAAGGAAGTGCTAAATCGTCCAACCTACGGTTATCCAAAGATCTAATCCTCGGTTGCTCCTAAGCCGTCTAAAATTGATCCTACACTTTCACGATTTACGGTTAAAAGCAAACATGCGAATTTAGACCGGTGACTAGCAAGAATGACTTGCCTAATCTTCACGTTTCTCAAGAACCGTAGGCGGAGACCATAACGGAAGTGATGGAAATTGCTAGCTCTCGAGCACACCACTTGTCCCACCTCCGGATTTTTCAAAATGTTCTTTGAGTCTTAATAGTCATTCGGATCACCATGTTGATTTTGTTGATTCTTTGAATGAACCGATTCCTTCTCATAACTCTCAAATGGAATCGTCTATTCCTTGTGTCGGTTGTGGTGAGCCTCTTTTGGTTCACCATGTCATTGATGTGTACGTGTGTACAAGTGTGGTAATGATATTCGAACGGAGTTGTTTGTTTTGTGGTTCGAGGAATTCATTTGATTATGATCCTAATCCGAACTCATTTAACGACCCTCAAATTTTCTAATTACCCACCACACCGACTTATCTTCATATAATCAACAATCTGCTGTGAATTTTGTGGAGGTCCTCACCAATGATTTGAATGTCAACCCGAAACACGATTGTCTATGAACAGTTTTCGATGATGCTCGTAACTTTGGTTGTGACCAATATCCATATGATTCACAATCCAGTCTCAACAGTTTCTTTCATTGTGAGAACTGTGGAGGTCCTCATTTCACTCGATTGTCAAACAGGAATCCATTTCCTTGTAACGATTATGACTATCCATATCACGACCAATCTCCACGGTTAAATGACTCAAACTCCTCAAAGAAACCCAACAAGACACTTATCTAGAGCTTACGAGTCGGTGAAAAGAACCGAGGAGTTGAGTAAGACAAACATTCATAATGTTCCCGCTTTTTCTTGTGTATATTGTGGGGTCCTCATGATGATTATCAATGTCAACCTTCGGTTTTGACAAATCTCCACTCCCACAATGTCCGGTCATTCAAAGTTCACATGAGAAATCCATGGAAGAATTGCTAGTCAAGAGCGGTGCTAAAATAAATTCTCAAATTGCTTTTGAAAAGTCTATTAGGAATTAATTGCAAAGAAAAGCACCAGATCTAGCTCTCAATTTCGTTTTATTCTCGATGACGGTGATGATGAGGATATAATTGAAGATTCATCAAATTCATCAATGGATATTCCAAAGATTGAGATTCATTCTCATGTAACTACTATCACACCCGAAGCTCCCACTCACTCTCTAAACATGGGGGATGAGCATCTTGACACTGTTCCTGAAAAGGAATCGGACGAACTCATAAAGTCTAGTGTTGAGAACCTTGTCCCAATCCCGAGAGAGTCACAGGGAACTCTTGATCATATGTGTGATATCCCTACCCCTCTTGTCTTCCAAAATGATCATATTGAGATGTTCTCGATTCGATGAGGACTATTCTTTATCTTGTGGAGACATAAGTTATGTGGGTGAATTACCTACGAGCTTGTCGACAGAGAAGAGAATGATGAAGAATAATCCAAGACGAAGCTCTTCGTCTTACAAGATTGAATGTTAATCTTCTCATTTCTAGAATCGAGGCTTTTAATGAAAAGCCTACTTCATATCCTATCCCCTTTGAGGATAGTAAACTTTTCTTCGATGATTCTATTCCGGAATTGCAAACGTTCTATTTTGATCATATGGGAGAGAAGATTAGTGGTATTACCACTTCTCATTCTCATAATTCTCTCCCCGATTATGAATCATTCACTTTTGAGGAGTTCTCCATTGAACTCATTCAAATCAATCCTGAATATGAATCATTCGCCTTTGAGGAGTTCTCCGTGAACTCATTCATATCATATCTCCACGAGTATGATAACTTCTATTTTGATCTAGACACACCGGATATGTCTAGACCAATTGAGCTTAAAAGATGAAATTCATGCTATCATGAATTCTCCTTACGATGATGATGAGTTAGTCAAGATTATTATCATGACTTTCTTTCTCTTCTTCACCTATCCCGCCAAGCTTCTCCTGTTCTTCACTCCTTGGGAATGAAGACATTATCTTTGACCCCGGCATTTTTATTTATCCTTTGTGAGCCGGGTCTTTCTATGTATATCTCATCGGTGTGGAACTTTCACGTACTTCAATGTTTATACAAACATCTTAAATGAAAGTCCGATGGAGATTGTCTCTTCCACTTACTTCCCATGAACAAATTAATTGGGTCGAGTCAAGCTAGCGACTCGGTAATCAAAAACGATGAGTTAAACATGGGTTTTCACCGTGTGTACCACCTTAGTGTGGGGAGATGCCCCACATGTTGTATATAGACCTTAAAAATGAATGAAAATTGTATATATTAAAAAGAGAATAATTGTTGTGTTTCTACACTTAGTTAGTAAATGTTATCTTTTACGTTCAAAGTTTCGACATTACATGCGGTACTTTGAATATTGAGGACAATATTCATTTCTAAGTGTGGGAAATTCAGCGAATTTGATCATAAATGTACCCTTTAGTCCCTTTTTCCCAAAATGGCCAAATTTTAAAATTTTTATTTAGTGGAAGTACTATGTACTAAACACAACAAATGGTAATCAGTCCACCATGTCTAACCCACATAAGGATTGGCTAATCCAGAGCAAACGGCTCTTGGTAAAGATATCTCAAACCGCTTATGTCTTGCAATTTGCCCAAAATTGTATGGTATTCAAATTTCACCATATCTTTAATTAGTGAAAAGTTGGCTAGCCCGCAAGGTTATGGCTTGTGGTAAAGGCGCTTGAAAATCCATAATTGGTAATCGACTCACCAAAGATAATATTGATAATTTATCTAAGAGTTGGCTAGTCGAGCAAACGGCTCGGTAAAGACAAATCAAATCCGTTCACGACTTATGATTTGCTCAAAATCATTTGGTTATCGTTGTGCCAAGGTTCTTACTTGAACTAAAACAATTGGCTACTCGTATAATGCCTTTTGGTAAAGAGATAAAATCCATTAACTTTACTCAAATCATTGCTAGGGACTAGCAATATCTTAGTGTGGGGGATTGATGAGTGTCTAAATACTCATCATTTTATCTTGTTAGAATGCCAAAACATCCGAAAACACTTAGAAACGCATCAAAATGATGAAAATATCACAAACAAGTGTTTTATGTGTTTTAAATGCAAAACATCAAAATCTGGTGAAAAACGTATTAAGTTTGCATAATTGGCAGTTTTAGTCCCTCAAGTTTCAAAAATTGTCAAATTTAGTCCCTGGTAATTCAAAAACTTGTAAAATGTCATTTAAGGTCCATGAGATTCAAAAGTTGTCAAAATAAACCCTTTAAAGTTTAAAAATCACAAATTGACAACTTTAGTCCTTTAACTTTGAAAATTGTCAAAAATAGTCCTTGGTTAATTTAAAAAGTGAAAATTATCAAATTTTAACCTTGTACTATTTAGAAATGACAATAATGGTCCTTATGATAAACTTTTGGAGAAATTACATTTTGGTCCCTCAAGTTTTAAAATTGACATTTTTAGTCCCTAGACTTATAAAAAATGTAATTTTATCACTAATGGTCCTTGTATTACTAATGAATGGCAAGTTTAATCCTTATGTTAACTTTGGAAGATTGGATAATTCAGTCCTCAAGTTTCATAAAATTACATAATTGGTCCTTGTGTGTTACTAGCTAAACCAAACGGATCCATTATTAAGCCAAATCCAAATATCCAAATCCAACCTAGCCCAACACCCGGCCCAACTTTTGAAACAGAGAAACGCGCCACTATTCATCCTCTTCCCCCTAACACCTGTTACCACTACTTCCAAGCCACCTGCTATCACCACCTCACCTCCACCTTTCCACATCACTTCCCCAGCTGTAATACATCCCCCCTCCACCTCCATATTTAACCAAAATGCATTAATTGCTGCTACCTGCTCAAATAGACTTTTCCCGCCAAAGCACCAAGTGTATGGTTTTGATGAAATCAAATGATCCAAAGGCTGAAATGAGGTGGGATTTACTCAGAGGTCGACAAGGAGTAAAATAGATCAATAAATACCAAGAGAAGCAAGAGGAGATAAAATATAGTGTAGCTTTAGTTTAGAAAATGTAGATTAGTTTAATTTTCAAATTCCAGTTTATGTTTAAGTTTCCAAGTACTTTCTTATGTAATTTCGATGTATCATAAACCTTTTCAAGATTTAATTTCAAGTACGAAGTTATCTTATGTAATTTTGCAATTTCAAAATATCTAGTTCATATGAATGTTATTTATAGTTAATGTTATGCAATTATAAGCTCCTATATAAGCTTTAATAAGCTCGGTTTAGCTTATTACTTACCTTTAAACTCACTTACTCAAATCTTATTCTCAAAATTATCCTAGTCAACAAAAGTCAATCGTGCTAATTTGAAAAGAAATGGATGGTTCTTTGGTGTTAGTCGTGGAATTGGGCTAAGATTGGGTTGATTCGAGTTGTGTTTGGGTTGAAATCGGTAGGATAGTGATACTTGTTAAACTGTTTGGCACACCATAGTGGTTGGACCATTTGTGAGTACTTTTCTTAATCAATTCTAGCAATTATAAACTGGTTCATTAGCTTATTTAGTGTGCATCATAGTGTATTTTAGTGATCTCAGTAGCATATTTGTGCCTTTTTCATTTTGATCTGTCACTAGCAGTCACATATGAGTAGAGTAAAAATTGGAACCTTTATCCTATGGGTGGTGGTCTAGTATTAGGATAGTATTTCAGTTCATTCAGTATTATAATTTCTCTTTGAATATAGAGTAAACATTGTAGTGGATCAAATCAGTGATTTAGTTTGTTAAAGCATCAAATCTGTTACATAAGTAGTGTTTGGATCTAAGTTTAATTTCGAGTTTGAGGTTAGTTTAATTGTTAACATTAGTTGCTTTAGTGTCATTTAATGTTATTAGAATCATATTAGTCATTTATTTGCACTTAAGATCTCTAAAAGTCAAATCTGCATCATAACTGTTCTCACTCTCAATTCGCTTAATTTCACTCATCCATATTTTGCATGAGGATTAAAAGTAGTTAAGCTAGCTTGTTTTGATTCATTTTGTCACTAAACATCATAATCATCAAGAACTTTGATTCAAAACTCGATTAGTCAACTTTTCATACTTATCTTTAAAAGTCAAAAGTTGCAAAAGTCGATTTTCACAAATCTAGGTTGAATTTTCATGGATTTATTTCTAAACCAAAATCGGTGAAAATGGGATATGTCCTAGTTCGGCTTGGTCTAGTTTCTAAAATGATTTTTGTGTAATTTTTCCTAGTCCCCATAAGCTCGAATAAGCTCTCTTTTAGAGTCGATTTGCTCTGTCTCACACTCACCTAATATCGAGTGTGAATTGAGCAACTTGCACTGTGTTAAGCTTCAAATAAGCTCATTAGGAGCTGATTTTTGGTCCATATGTAATATGCTAGGTGATCTTTAGGTCTCAATAGCTGTTTTTCCTTCGACTTATTGGTTTAGATTGTGCAAGTGCTTAAAGTAGCCCCCAAGTAGGCTGTTTAGCTTTTAATCTCATAAGCTCATATCTAAGTTTAAGGATCATTAGTGGTCTAGAGTAGTATTGATTAGTTGAATTAGGCTTATTATAGTGTACTTTAGCTTCTGTCTTGCTTTGGAGGTCTTTAGTGCTCAATTGCTTATTTTAAAGTGCTTATTCATAAGCAGTTTAACATCAGATCCCATATCCTCCACATAAGCATATGTTTTTATATTTTTTATAGATTCAGAATAATGTTTTAGTATTTTCATGAATTTTTCATAATTTTATAATACTGTTTGCTATTTTTCTTATTTTAAACTAGTTTTTAATCCTTTTTAAATAGCTTTTAATATAAATAAATCAGAAAAGCTTCATAAAAATAATTTTTAATTTTTCCTAGATTAAGAATAATATTTTAGATTTTCCTGTAAAGTTTCATTATTTTTACTGTTCATTTGTTATTTTTCTTAATTTTAATTAGTTTTAAATAGTATTAAATTAATAATAAATACATAAAAAGTCTAAAAAATATCTTTTCAGTTTTAAAATTAGTTTTATTTTATTTTAGATTTTTCCAAGTTAAAATTTCATTTTTCCAAGTTTATTTTATATTTTCTAGTATTTAAGTGTATTTTAAATAGTAATTAATTAGTAATAATTAGATAAAAAGTGTAAAAAATACATTTTCAATTTTAAAATAAGTTTTATAATATTTTAGATTTTTCTGAATCATAATTTTATTTTTCTAGCCTTATTTTGTATTTTCTTCTATTTTAGGTTATTTTTAAATAGTTTAAAATAGTTTTCTTTAATAATAATTAAATAAATAGTTTTAAAATAAACTTATTTTTCCAATAATTTTCTAGTATAATTAGGATTGTAAAATGTATTTTCATATCCATAGGTATTTTCTTTCTTTATTTTCACGCTTTATTTTGTACGTTACGTAATTTTTAAGTTAAACATACGCTTTAGTTAATAAACGATCATCGATATGTAAAAATAGTGATAGCGTTTATTTAATAGATTTTAATTTTTAATTTTTTAATTTGCATTTAAGTCGCTATAATTTGTAGATTTTTCTTTAGGTAATTTTTCTATCCTTAGGTAAGTTGTTTAAACACCAATTCATCCTTGGGACTTAACGACCTTAGTGAATACACTATATTCATCCTCGATCTTAAATTGAATTTGGTGTGAACTGCTTTGAGTTTCTTACTGCTTTGGTTGGTTCATTCACAAGTCGCTAGCTTGCGTGAGATAACTTGTTGTTTAGCACCAATCGGTATCTTTCGCACATATCAAGTGGAGTAACAAATCCTTTATTGACTACAAGTGTTGTGGATTCTCGCTTCACATCACTCGAAATATAGCTTTTATAACTACCTTGTTCGGATAGCGTTTTGCGTATACTTACAAAAATGATATCCACATATGAACTTGCTTGTATCTCAAGTCTAAGGATGAAGATAACAAACCATTTTTAATATTTTACTTTTGACAAGGATCCAAAAGTAAATGTTTGAAAGTTGGGGAATCCAATATGCATCTCTAGTGAATACATATGAGTTTGGCGGGAACAATCCAAATTCTCGTTAGAATATAACCAACACTCACATTTGCCTTACATAACAATATTCCCATATTGTTAATCGACAATGGACATATTTAGAATAATAAAATTACTCAAGGATTAAACATGTAAATATAGGATAACAATTACTATATGAATGAATAACAAATACCAAGTATCTTTATTCATCATAAAGGAAAAATTGTCTATCAATCCTAATTATCTAAATACTAAAACAGATATGCATGAAACTCATTTAGTAAGTTGAACCCTAATGTTTCCAACATTCTCAACCTTTCTTTAAAAGAAAAACTAAATAGTTATCCGAATAAACTTTCAATACTTATTTCAAATATCACATATAGTGAGTGATTTGAAATATAAGATGAGTGTATTATCTCATATGCTCATCTTGTTGCAAGAATTATAGTATGGAGATGTTGTCTTACCTTGCATGAGGTAGTAAAAGTCAACAACATCTTGTGATCATCTTTACGCTTCTAAAAGTGTAAAGTATTCTCATTCATTAATATGTAATGCAACAATGCTCTATGTTGAGCATAACTAGTTAGCAGATTTATCATAAAAGATGAAATCCTACTACAACTAGTATTAATAATCCTCTAGCATCATTTGTACTTATACAACATTATGCTTTAAAATTCGTAAACATTTATAAAACAATAATCTAAACTCTCTCAATTAGATATTGTTGTTGTCAACTCATTTTGTACTTGTACAAAAGCAACAATTAATCTTATACACAATATAATATATACATGATAAATCCTTAGTTAAAACAACATAAGGTTCCTATCCATGTAATAGATTATTTCAAGTGAAATATACCATTTTAATACTTGCTTGAATGATATATTGCATTTGTGTTAGACTTAATTTTTCGCATTTGTTTATTCCAGATAAACATTTATTCCAAGGTTGTTTGTTTTACTCCCTAAATTCCAAATGAAGTTTTCATTCCAAGCTTAAGGATCAATATCTAGCTTAAATAGAATGATATCTTCAACATGTAAATTTTAAGAAAAAACACATTACTCCCACTCAATCTCAGATGTACTCAAGAGTTGTCTAAATTCAATCAGAATTATATTGCAATTAAATTCAAGATCTCAGCTCTTAGATGCATGATTTAATCCAAAACTTGGATTGCATAAATCTTGTATACTACATAAAGATTACATAGATTCATAACCCTTTTGATTACACACCGTCCTCGCAAAAGGTAATCATAAAGAAAGAGTTATAAAATCTAATTGTCATATTCAACATACAAATCACATGTATGACAATTAAATATCTTTATATAATTAATGCATATATTATATAAGAAAATTTAATCACAGTCAATTGATTAAGTATGATTAAAAACTTCTTATAAAATGTCAAACATTAATATGTATACAATTTTTGTCCTTGTGAGTCTTTCTTCAAATGAAACTCATTCCAACCTCATAGGTTAACTGTTAGGCGAAATAACAATCAAGCTCAAAACTCGATTTGCCTTTTAAGGACTGCATCTTATCATTCACAATTCTAAAACATTTATCAGATTCAAGATGTGATAATATATTTAAGTAGTTAGTTGATTTACAACAATCTTCTAACTTATATTTCTCAGCATTGATATAAAATATCACTCAAGTTATGAGGCATCCTTTCGGATTTATGAATGAGAGTAATCATTATACTTCGTGTAACCACCGGTAAATTTCACCTCGTATTAAACCAATATAATATTCTAACGAAAGAATACTTATCCATTTTCTACGTCCAAATTTTTTTAAGAGACGATATCCTTTTATTTGATCACAACAACTAGCCAATGTGATGAAACTCACATCTTTAATAAACATAAACATCTTTATATGTAAAACTATAAAAGTTTTCAACTTTTATTTATCACTTTACGTTATTACGTTAAACGTTAACCATTTATTTGAGTTTACATGAAACCCTAATTTATTATAACTACGATTTTTCATAAATAGTAAAGTACAACATTTTATACCTAGCGTACAAGTATTTCAAGCTTACGTACAAGTCTTTAATGCATAAGAGGTAATTATTTATATAAAGCTCATTATAAACCTCAGCGTACTCACCATAGAGCATATACTACAAGTATTGTATGCACAAGCTTTAAAAATATATTTTCTTATACTTAATAAACCTAAGTACAACACCTTAATGCTAATGTACAATCAATAAAGCACCAACCTTAAACCTTAACTTTTATTTATTTACACTTAAATTAACCTAAACTAGTAATTATCTAAAATAAATTAGAAACCTAACTAAGTATACTACATCTCTACACTCTAGGTACAACTCACTAAGGCCTAGGTACAACCCTTTAAGCATAAACGTCCCCCCCCTAATTACTCTTTAGTTCGAAATGAACTAAGTCACAACCAAACTAGTTCTAGCATCATACTTGTTAATACCCTAACCATAAGATGTTTACTTGCTCTATATAAATCCACATCACGTTGTTTTCATGAAACTTTCACCATGGTCAAATGTTATGGGTAAAATCCTTGGCCAAGAACACCACCACATCACGCCACCCTCATCACCATCACATGCACCACACAACCTTTAATACTCCACCTCACCATGTCCCTTACACTTCAACATACTTTCCAAGTGTCCATAGCATTTCCCTCCTATAAATAGCAAGCCATTCTCATGCATTTGAACTCACACCATTCGAACCACACCTAAAACACATACAAAATCAGTTAGTCACTGATCTAAGGGTCCTAGTAGCAGCCAAGTAAGGATAGTATAGAGCCTAGAAGGAAGAAAAGAGTCTTGTTCCATTTGAAGGCCAATCTAGCTCTAGTCGAATCCTAAGTTTGTAAGTCTATTAAACTCGTTCTATTTCGTTTTAACTTTTAATATCAATTGCATGCTGTTAAAAAGGATTTTATAAGGAAAACGTGGAAACTTGAATCACTTAAACGAGTACACGAATCAAAAGTTATGACCAAATGAATTTACCAAAATCGTCCAAACTTTCGTGATGAAAGTTAGGACACGCAAAACGAGGCGTTTCTGGTCCGTTTCATGAAAAAGTTAAAACACGAAAGTTGTCCGGAACGACGTTTTCTTCAAAACTCAGGAGCACGGGTCTAGAAAATGCATAACGAAGTCATAATTTAATAAAAGTTCCAACAACTGTTATATATATATTACAAAAACAGCCAGCACCCCCTACTTGCGCACCATTTATGTACATCATGTCAAAGGTATTAGGGTCAACCAAAGTACCGTTGTAAACACCACCTAGGACACTCTAGGACGCCCCCATAACCCGGTTAAAAAGCCTAGTCTTTATGCTTAAAAATAGCCCTCCATTATGGCCAAAAGTCCTAAACATCAAAAGTTTCTTACAATAGGTATTTGGGAAAAACTCGGGATTTTTGATAAATGTTAGAAAACTATCTAAACATGTTTTTATGTCAACTATAATCATGAAACGTTAAACCAACTTTTAAAACTTGGTAGCCTTGTGCCTAAAAGATGAGAACTATTGAAAACTTACACAAATCGGATTAAGGTTTTTGTTTCGAATGAGTTGGGGTTCGTTTTGTTTTGAGTCGTGGTAAACCCAATGATAAATCGGATTTATTTTGAGCTTGGTTTGGTTTACACCAATGGAACCCAACTGCTCATTTGGAGATGAGAAACAGTTTTGGAAGGAAACACAAACTCAAATATATATGCATGCAAGGCACGACTAAGTTTTTGCCAAGTAAAATTTAACACAAAATAAATCAATGCTAAGTAACCTTAAATATATATAAAAGTATGATACAACAAAGTAATACCCCTAGCTCAGTGGTTATGTCGCTTAGCATCTACACAATCGACCCAAGTTCGAGTCACGCTTTTGGCAAATTTTTGCTATTTTTGTTAAAATGCAATTTTTACAACTTCAGTCCCTTAACTTTGAGTTACTTGCCATAGCTCCTTAAGAACTTATATAAGTTTTATAAACTACATCTTTACACTTTTAGCCTTCAAATTTAAACCCTTGACACTTTTCTAAAAACTTGTATAAGTTGGTAACTTATATCACTTTTACATCTTCAGCCCCTCCAGTCGATACTTTGACACTTGACACTCTAAACCTTTTATGAGTCAATAAACTTATGATATATTACCACTTCTTATTTAAATAAATATGCTTACCACATATTTTTATTTAACGACCACCTCCGCGGAAATTATAATCAAAACATTTATTCAAATATATTATTTACTCTTTACTTCTATAAAATATATAGATAACATATATATATTTTTACGTCACGAAACCCAACGAATTTGATAAATTCATTCCGACTCGTAATTATTTCCACTTCGATAAATACTTGAACCACTATTCAAACCAACTCCTATACGAAAGTATCGTATACATTTTCCCACTTTTTTCCAATGAGCCAATGTCTACCAACACTTAATAAATCATTTAAATTTAAACGCTACCACACAAGCATCAACCACTTAATCTTTCAATAAATATTTAAACGTTATCGAGTCTTAAACTAAATTTTACCGCACTATTTTAGGTTGCGCGTTGGAGCCACTTGTTACTTGATCTCTTTGTGCTTTATTCACCGAACTATTGAGGTGAGTTTATAGCCTCACTTTTACTCTTATTACTTGTTTTAAAAAACTATGGGGTGAGAAACATGCAAAACTCATTTCGGACCTGAAACTGAAAACACTATTACGTAAGACAACCTCGAAACCCACTATGCTATCGTTAGTTCCCTTTAGGGAGGCGCGATTGTTATGAATAGATCTATTGGGGATGACACCCTCGTTCGAGTTTGACCGGATAGGCAAACGTCGGGCGTATATCATATTGTATTGATTGAGTGTACTGAAAATACACTTGTTGGGCTTTTATTTATCATGCTTCTAGATGCATGCACACTGTCGTAGTTTCGGTCGCATGAACTTGGTATTAGCGTAATAGCCTTTTTGCATATAGTGTCATTCACGGAGATGCTATATGTGCAACTGTGGTCCAACTTGATTTCTTAAACTTAAACATATGAACTCACCAACCTTTGTGTTGACATTTTAGCATGTTTTTCTCAGGATTATTTATTGGCGTGGGCAATGGCAAAGGCATTCGTTGAAGACTGGCATCCGAAGTGTTTCCAATCATGTTTAATACAACTTTTAATGGGACAACATATATTTTTATGGGCTTTACTTCCGCACTTTGAAACTATGTTGTAAAACTATTTCTTAAATCAATCTATATTTTGAAAATGGAATAAAATTTCCATTCTTTATTACCTTGTGTTATGTATATTGATTTAGTAGCACCCCATGACCCGAACGCTTCCGCTGTGAAAATTTTTGGGGTGTTACAGAGTATTAAGAATTTTTTCCACATAATGTGCTTGACTTAACACAAGTCCATTTTGAGTTCGTATGATCTTTATTCCAAGGATCATATCAGCCAAACCCATATCCTTCATGTCAAACTTTGATTTCAACATGTCTTTAGTAGATTTGATCATCCTGTCGTTACTGCCAACGATAAGCATATCATCAACATATAAACACAAGATTAAATATCCACTATTTGTGTCTTTGACATAAACACACTTGTCGCATTCATTAATTTTGAAGCCACTCTCTAGCATGGCGTGGTCAAATTTTTGATGCCATTGTTTGGGTGCTTACTTTAAGCGATATAATGACTTAACAAGCCTACAAACTTTGTTCTCTTGTCCAGGAGCCATGAAACCCTCAGGTTGGTTCATGTAGATTTCTTCTTCTAAATCCCGTTTAGAAATGCCGTTTTCACATCCATTTGGTGAATTTCTAAATTTCTTAAAGCGACAATAGCAAGTATCATCCTAATCGAGGTTATTCGTGTAACAGGCGAATACGTATCAAAGTAATCAAGACCTTCTCGTTGTCTAAATCCTTTGATTACTAATCTTGCTTTGTACTTGTCAATGGTGCCATCGGCTTTCATCTTCTTCTTAAAGACCATTTATAGCCTAGTGGTTTACAACCAGGAGATAAATCCACGAGCTCACAAGTATGGCTTCTTTCCATTAAGGCCCTTCTGAGGAAGTAACTGCTTCTCGGTATGAAGTAGGTTCGTTTTCAACCATAAAAGAAACAAAATCAGGTCTAAATGATTTCTCGGTTCTTGCCCTTTTGCTTCTTCTAGGTTCAACATCTTCTTCCTCAGTCTGATCTTGTCTCTCATCTTAGAGATCATTATTAGCTCGCTGTCTCTTATCTTGGACAACTTCGTCATCTATTCTAGATGAATTTCCAGTTTCCTTCGTTAAACAAGGGAATATAGTTTCAAAGAATGAAGCATTCACGGATTCGATCTTGCACTTTTGTATATCCGGATTTTTCTAATCATGTACAATGAAACGATAAGCATCGCTATTATTAGCATATCCGATGAATATACAATCCACATATTTAGGTCCGATCTTTTGGGCCTTGAGAGTCGGTATAGCTACCTTTGCTAGACACCCCACACTCGTAAAATCTTGATATGATTTTTTTTCCCATCCATAATTCATAAGGGTCTCTTCTTTTTCTTACGAGGTATCTTATTTAAAAGATAAGTAGCCGTTAGAATGGCTTCCCCACATGTCCCGGCTTAGACAAGAACTTATCAACATGGCATTAACCCTTTCTTTTAAGGTACGGTTCTTCCTTTCGACAATACCGTTCTGCTTTGAGGTGAATAGGGAGCGGTGAACTCGTGTCTAATTCCATGTTTTGCACATAGATCGATGAATGAAGACACATATTCACCTCCTCTATCACTGCACCACCTTGATTTTCTTACTAAGTTGATTCTCAACTTCGTTTTTGTATAGAACAAACTTGTCTATAGCTTCATCTTTACTTTTCAGGAAGTAAACATAGCAATAGTTTGTACAATCATCAATAAACGCGATAAAGTACTTATTGCCACCTTTTCTGGGTAGTGATTTCAAATCACATATGTCAGTGTGTATCATATCAAGTTGTTCGGTTTTTCGTTCAACCGATTTGAAAGATGATCTTGTAAGTTTGGCTTCAACACAAGTTTCACATTTATATTTTGAGTCAATATGAAAATTAGGTATGCAATTAAATTTAATCAAACGACGCATTGAATTAAAATTTACATGTCCAAGACTGCCATGCCACATATTAGAAGACTCAATCAAGTAAGCAGAAGAATTCATTTTATTGATATCATTCTTAACAACCATTACATTGAGCTTAAAAACACCATTCGGGCATATCCCTACCAACATACATTTGATTCTTAGACAGAACAAACTTATCAGACTAAAAAACAAGACGAAAACCAAACTTGTTCAACAGCCAACCAGACACAAGATTCTTGTGAATCTCTGGAACATACAAGACATTAGTCAACTTGAGCTCTTTCTCAGATGTCATCTTCAAGATTACATCTCCTTCGCCCTTGATATACAACTTCTCTCCACTATCAACTGCTCTGAAAGAGTGAAACATACTCTTGTCAGCACACACATGACGGGTAGCCCAATATCAACCCACCATTCCCTGTTGTTGGAACCTATCAGGTTAACTTTAGAGATCATGGCAATAACGTCAGACACCATAGCAATCATGTCCACATCTTCATTCACCATATTAGCCTGGCGTGGAGTCACCCGCTTAGACATCTTACGATTAGCAAAGACGGTGACCCGGTGGTCACAATTGAAACACACCCTTGGAACTTCGTTTCACAATTGCGACTTTAGGAGCAAGGTACTCGGACTTCCCTTTGATCTTCTTTTCATTATTTCCTTTTCCTTTGCCTTTACCTTTGACATTGTACTTTGAAGATGACGAGCATGGTCAACCATATTTGCCTTGGCGTAATCAGCGTATAAGTGATTTTTCGAGCGACTTGTTGTCCTCTTCAATACGAAGATGAACAACCAAGTCTTCAACACTCATCTCCTTTCCCTTATGCTTCGTGTAGTTCTTGAATTCTACCCACTTGAGGTAACTTTTCAATAATAGCAAGAACTTGAAAAGTTTCACTCAAGGTCATTCCTCAAGATGAATATCGTAGCAAAACCTGCAGATCTTGAACCCGACTCATCACATTCTTTGAATCAACCATCTTGTAATCCAAAAAATGAGCTACCACGAACTTCTTTATACCAGCATCCTCAGTTTTGTACTTGCGTTCCAATGACTCCCATAATTCTTTGGTAGTAATGGTCTTGCAGGACACGTTGTACAAAGATTCCACCAAACCATTTAGAACATAGTTGTGACACAAAAAGTCTGAATGTTTCCATGCTTCCAAGGCTTGAACAGTCTGTTGATTAGAGGACTGACCTTCTGCAGGAGCTTCCACGTTAGGTGGGTTCTCTTTTAAGAACCGTGCAAGGTTCAAAGTAGTGAGATAGAAGAACATCTTCTGTTTGCAACCTCTTAAATATTTGCCCATTGAATTTCTCTGGTTTCTCAGCATGATTAGCAACCGTGTTAGTAACTGGCACACCAGTTACGTTCATAGGAGTAGTCACAGGAGGGGTAGTGGTGTTTGTCATCCTGAAAGATCAAACAAAAACAGTTAAACAAACTGTTGTAAATGGTATCTACTTGTACCAGATCTGAAATTGATTTCCAAAGAAACTCAACTAGGTTTCGACATAAAACAATTTATAAAAATATGTTAATAATTAATCCAATTTTAACCAAGTGTTTTAAATTTGGTTAAACCGAATCTGTTTTAAGACTATGGGAAACGGTGTACACTTTTATTATAAAATCATATTACACATAATAAATAACAGAAACTAAATAATAACATAAAATTAAATAACAAACAGAACGGGGTAGAAGCAGAAGACAAACACTATTCAACGATAATTAAATAAAAGCAGTAAAGGTCGTGGCACGAGGCTCGTGTTTAACACGATTCCCTTAAAATAGATTTGCCGTCTGTTTCCCAGGGTACAACGGCCAAAGCTGATGTACAGCCGGACGTGACAAACTTTCCTGAAAGATCACGAAAATAACTTGCGTTTCTGATCGAACGAACTGCTGGAAATCGGTTGAAGTGGAGCTACGGTTTTTCTGTGTATAAAATCGAATGAGACTGGGTTATATTTATAGTGAAAACCCATCTTGTTCACCAAGATTGAATCACTGTTAAATATACACGATATATGCAAATATGTTTCATTCTAAAACCGATTTCAATATCTTCCATTTATTTAAACATATTTTGTATAACTTGTTGACAAAGTTAAAATCATTTCTAAAAATAAATGGACACAAAATCTGGAAATTTATTAAACATGGCAACGAATTCTGCAGCAAAAAAATAAGCACGTAGTCTAAATTTTGAGTCTGATCTGTTCAAGGTCGCGCATGAGTTCGAAGTGCGAACCCATTTTGGCCCGAAATCTCGAATCAGACCTGCACAAGACGTAGGTGTTGGAGTAAAACCAACTAAAAGATTTTGATAGCAAATACCAATATTTCCTTATAAACATGCTTTCATTTTCTTCTTTGGGCGATGTGGGATACTCTCCCAAAACCCAATTTTTGTGTTTCAAGTTCCTCACTTTGAGACACGATATCTCATTCATTTCAACTCCATTTTTGACACATTTTAGCTCGTTGTGAAGCTCTCGTTAAGGAGAACGCAAAGCTACCAAGAAATATGAATATATATAACATCTACATATATTAAATAGTGTCAAAAAATTGCAAAATATCATTTTGCAAAACATTTTTCCAACAGGTTTAATAGAGAGTTAAACAATTCAAGGTGGCCACCGGGAAGTGCATAGGAGTTAGCGGCAATGGAGAGTGATTGGCGTCACCCAAACAAAATATTATTATCCTTTAATATAAACACCCCAGTAGCAGTTTCTTGCACCGGTGACATTGCATCGTCTTTCATATCTGATGCTTCAACTGTGTTAACTTTAACACATCGAACATTGAAGAGGACATCAAGCGTGCCTAGTTGGAAAATTAAGTTTTTAGTTTAGGTTCATTACTAAATCATACAATAACTTGAACATCCTCGGGTAGGGTAACATAAGGTGAAAATGAAATACACTTTCTCCTGAGGGCATCCATTATAGTGGTTCATGAAAAGGTTTATAAAATGATGAAGAGGTCTAAGAACTTATAAACCATAGTGAGCATCTATTTCAAGCTTATGTGTCATGAATAAGTCTAAGATATTGAACCTTTTCATAATTTAATGCATTTGATTATGTGTGATGTTTATATCACTTGAAAGGGTTTATAACATAGTGGGGATATGTTTATAAAACAAAAAAGTTTATAATTTAATGTCATAACACAAGTATAAACCTTTTAAAAAAGTTTACCACAGTGGATGGCCTTATAAACTATAACATCAATTTTCATAGGTTTATTATTATTATTATTATTATTATTATTATTATTATTATTATTATTATTATTGATTTGCATTACATTTATTATGATATCATGATTGTAACACCCCAAAGTCAAAAGCAATGTATATACTATCGGGTATCCTTTCTAGTTAAACTAAAGACCATGGTGGAAATATACTTAGTAAACCACAACTTCAAGCTTATAAGGGCCCCTCAAATGTCTTATCTAGTACTGATGTGGGACGACTTGTTATAAATTGTCCACTTAAAATCCTAACGTCCTCGTCAAGCTTACACATAACCGAGATCCACACTTCAAGAGATGCATGAGCTATCGGGTCCATCACACCCCGAGATGCTATGGTTTTGATACAATTTGTAACACCCCTAAGCCGAAAGCAATGCATTACTCGAGTATCCTTCCAAGGATAAAAAAAAGCATGGTGCAAGAATAATAGTAGTACTTCAATGGGCCCAAATGTCTTATCTCCTATCAATGTGGGTGGATTGTTATATACAACAATAATTATGGGTAAAATAAAACAATTGACCCGGTAGGGGCTCAAATGTCTTATCAACCACTGGTGTGGGACGTGATGTTACATTGCAATAATATTGGCTGACAATATAATGAGTAGCCAATTGCTTCAAGCTTATAAGAGCATGTACAATAATAACGGCTTAACGCCGTTTTTGGGAGAAATAACGCCGTTAGTGGCGTTAAACCTTTGGAGGCACGGCGTTATTGCAGCGTTAGTCCCTGCACGTTATGGGCTTAACGCCCGTTAAAGGCAAATAAAAAAAAATCAAAAAATTTTCAAAAACACCCCCTCAACGGATACTAGCCGTTAGGTTTTAAAAAAGTTACAAAAAACCCCCTAAACGGCTAGTTTTTTTTATTAAAAAAAAAAAAAAAAAAAAAATCAAAACATTTTTACCACTATAAATACCCAACTAAAACACCATTTTTTTCACACTTCCACTACTCAATCCTCTCAATACTCTCAATCTTCAATCTTTATTATTGAAAAAAAAATATCAAGCAAGCAACGATGATACTTTCTTCAATCTTCTCGGTGGTGGGTGGAATACCTCAAACCCGGGTTCATCATCTAACCAGAACACGGGTTCATCTTCAAACCCCACCATGTCTCTTCCCAACCCACTAGGCTTATCGAGCCAAGAAATGTGGCAACAACATCAACAATATCTCTTTTGGCAACAACAAAACCAACAAAGCACCTTAAACTCCAACTTTCAAAACCTACAATTCACACAACACTCACAACAATCACAAACCGAAACACATGATGTTCTTTGAGACACCCACGTCTCCTCCAAAAAAGGAAAAGGTTGTAATAAGCGAAAATCAAAAAATCCAAAGACCCCGAGCCCGAACCAATTGATGATGATGAAGAGGAAGTTGTCGTTGTTGGGCGTTGGACTCAAAGAGAGGAAGAATTACTTGCAAGGTGTTACATACATATTGCTTCGGAGGATCCGAAGTTGGAAAGTGCCAACCCAAAGATACGTTTTGGTATCGGGTCGAAATGAGTTCAATAGAAACAACTATCAACGGCGCAACAAGGATATGATGTCAAGCAAGTGGAAAACGTTAAACGGCATATGCACAAAGTTCAACTCTTGTTACAAACGTGCGCAACGGGATCAACAAGCGGGAAAGTGAGTGGATGTGATGAAATAGCAAATCAATGGTATCGTGAGGAAACCAAAGCAAAGACTGTTTGCTCTTGATGACGCTGGGAGGTTTTGCGTCATTATAAGAAATGGGACACGCCGGAACCGGTTGATTTAACCGGCGATGTCCCAAGCCAAACAAACGAGGCTTTGTTTGGTCATGATGAACAACCACGCCCATGGGAAAGAAACGCTACCAAGAAAGCAAGATCCGAGAGCACGAAAAGTCCGGGGAGCAAGCACCTGGAGAACGAGCTCGTCAACTTATTTCACCGAAACTATGGCAAACGAGTTTCAGATCAAACTTGAAACACCGCAGCGGATGATCGGGCCCAAAGAGAAAAAGATGAAACAATAACAAGGTTGGAGGAGTTGAAGTTTTTGATAACGGATACTGATGGCAAATATCCAGATGTCGTGGCTTGGATCAATGACGAAAAAGAACGAATCAAGAAAAAATATAACTTGCAATCTCGTCACTAGATTGTATTCTCGTCATTTCCTTTAATTTGTTGTAACGTTTAATTTGCAGTGTGTTTTTTTATTTCCTTGTAACTTTTTTTATTTTATTTTTATTTTTTATTTTTTAATTTCGTATTGTAATATGTTTTCAATTTTAATGATATGTTTAGTTTAATAAATGAAGTGTTTGTTTTAGTTTAGGGGTTGAAATTGAAAATATGAAATGTTATTGATGTTATTGATGTGGGTGTTTTTTGGGGATGTTAAGGTGAAATGTTAAAGCTGATGTGGCGCTGACGTGGACGGTGTTATTTTATAACTCAAGTTACCATTGTGTTTGCTCTAAGCGTCTCAAATGTTATATCTCCTACCAATGTGACACGGTGACACGTGTTGTTACAAAAATATTGCTAAAAATAAAACGAGTAGCCCACTAGTTCAAGCTTATAAATACCTCAAATGTATTCTCTTTCGCTGGGAAGATACAAATTTTTTCATGCGGATATGTGCGGACAAAATTTTCCCAATTTAGCCCGATAAATCTACCAATGTGGACGGGTTGTTTGAGTAATATTGGCTAAAAATAAAATGAATAACCACTTCTTCAAACTTATAATGAGCTCAAATTTCTTATCATCTACTAATGTGATACCGGTGGTTAGAGTAATATTGTCTAAAAATAAAACAAGTCAAATATGTTTGGTATAAATAAATAGCTAACAAACGTAGGGGGTTTACTTGAAACACAACATCACTAGTAATGTGAACCGATGAATACTTAAACACGGATCTCTTAACACATTCTCGTTGTCGTTGTTGTTGCGAACCCATGAGTAAGCTTTGACATGTTTCATTGAGGTTCTTCACGTTAGAGAGACATTGCTCAGAAAGTGATCAGATTCTTCGATTTCCTAGATAAAGTGACGATATTGTAAATAATCGAAGTAATATATTTGATTGAAGATTGTAAAGACCAGGAACACGAACACACTGGCTCACTTCTTATACATGTTAAATAAAAAGTTAAAAAAAGTTTACTTATACAGCCTATACCCAACCCCTTTTACCAATTTCTACCCAAAACTATATACCATTACATTTATTTCACAATTGGCGCGCTATGCTCCATTTTTTAGCGCCCCAAATCTTTAAACTACTCATATAGTAACACGTGTCACATTTAACAAAAAAAAAAGAGTTGGAAATCATTTTGGATAACTGAAAATAGTAATATCACTTTATTATGTTAAAGGTAATAATTTAGAGCTCGAAGGATACGTGTGAACATTTAATATGTTTCTAAATTTAATATGGAGCGCAAATGGTGTTT
The DNA here is from genome assembly GCA_022545495.1 of Chrysanthemum lavandulifolium. Taxonomy (NCBI): domain Eukaryota; kingdom Viridiplantae; phylum Streptophyta; class Magnoliopsida; order Asterales; family Asteraceae; genus Chrysanthemum; species Chrysanthemum lavandulifolium. The sequence continues at coordinate 256,345,678 of CM040241.1, read as the reverse complement.
ATTTGGAGCGCAAAGGTAAAGTTTAGCGCTCCAAGAACACGTGTCGACATCTAATATGTTTCTAAATTAAATATACAGCGCAAATGGTATTTCTGTGGAGCAAAGATGAATTTTTAGCACTTCATATCAACGTGTCACTTTCTGATTAGGTTAGGATAAAAAAAAAAAAAAAAAAACGTGGAGCGCAAACTAGGGTTTTAGCCCCAAACAGAACGCACCAACAATAGAAAATAATCAAACAAATTATCGCACAATGTTAAGCGGAGAAAAAATCAATATAAATTTCATATTTGTTATATATTTAATTAACCAATAATGTTTATTCATTTTTTGATTAAAAAAAATATCATTTTTTAATGAATTAAATATCTCGTAAACCGTTAATCGTTATGCGAAAAAAATCATACCATCGTGACGAGAATTAAATTATCTTTCTATAGATATGCACTTTTATATACTTTCGACTATTTTTTTTTTTTTTTCGTCTAAAAAAATCACATGTGATTTTTAAAATGAATCACATGTGATTTTTCTCGTCGAAAATTCTGAAAAAGAAAATGTTCGTCGAAAGTATATATAGAAATACATATTTATTGAAATATAATTTAATTCTCGTCGCGATGGTGGATTTTTGTAGCTTGAAGATTTACCGTTTTCAAGATATATTTATTTTTAAAAAAAAAGTGAAAAATATTTTTTTATTAATTTTGATGAAAATGGATAACTAAGATTGGTTCATTGAATTTAAGACAAATATGTATCTATATTGATCTCAACTCATGTTAAGCGCATTGCGTCAAAACATGACAAATATGCATATACAGTCCAAATACGGTCTTTTATGTATAATACACTAATGAATATGCTTAGATCGATAAATTTCAGTGAAAAGTTATGACTTTCATTTTCCAATGGCTGCTTCAACTATATCTAGTGGTGAGCTACAATACAACCATATATATTTATTATGGAAATATCAAAATATTGTCTAAAGTTTTCTCTCTTATCTATTATTGTCATGGGTGGGTGCCGGCAAGAAAAAGAAAAAGTTTTCTCTCTTATCTCTTATCTATTATTGTATTATTTTTCTCTTTATACACAGACCTTAAATCTTGCAACATGCATTAAAATTCTTATCAAGCATATTCACTACTCTTAAGAAAATCACAGTTTATTTATTACTATATATAATGAGTGATTGTCAAATGTTGAAAAGTGAAAATTTGAAAATCAAAGGTAAAAGAAATATATAGCATAATTAATATATATTTATTAAAATATCTCATTAATTAAAAGTATAATAATTTATTCACATTGTACAACCAAATAAAAGCATATCTATCAAATTAAAAACAACCAATTAAAATACCCCTTATTACAATAAAATTTTCACAGTGTACAATTTAAACAAGCTACAATCTAAACAAGCTACAACATAATCTAAAATATAAAATAATTAAACACACTAATTAATACTATTTTTAAAACACCCTAAAATGAAAAGTACATGTTATTACACATTATACAAATTAATAAAACACACAAAGCATCATACAAGCTAACAAGTTGATGGTATATATAGATTTGAAAATCGGATCGGACCAAATGGTTCAACCAGGAACCGGTGTCGCCATCGGTTCATTAACCAATAAAACTATTCAAAACGAACCGTAGAGGGCCGTTAAACCGATACAAACCGGTGAAATTAGGTCTCATCGAGATCTATTTAACCGGTTAATCGTTACAGCAGACTGCCAATAAACGCGTCTTTGTACTCTGTTATACTATATATAAAGGAAACATCAAAAGTAAAGAGTGAAAAGTTAAATAAAAAAGAAATGTTGAAAATATATATTTGAAAACGAAACTATTAATACACATCGAAAATCGTTGACCGAACGCCTAAACCCGATTTGACTGTTTAATTTGACCCAACCCATCGGTTGACTCGATGAATCGACCCGTTTTCGACCGGAACAGCTCAATCGGTTGAACCACCCGGTCGAACCGGTTTCAAAATATTATGTTTAATCCCCAAATCTTCAAACTTTTATTATTTTTCGTTTATAACCCATAAACTTTTTTTTATCACTAAACGATATTTTGCTATAAAATCTCGTTGCTATGCACGGGTACTCGCCTAGTATGTATGAAAGGGTTAATTTTAGGTTCAGAACATCCATTTTTGGGTGGTAAAGGTAAAAATCAAATGATTTAAACTTTAGAGTAAACTCCAAAATACATCCCTGTGGTTTATCCCGTTTCATACCATATATCCCTATCGCAAAAATTTCAACAGATACATCACTCCGTTAGTAAAAGTTAACCTATATACATCCCTCAGTTAAAATAAGGACTAACGGTGCAAATTATTTCTCCGTTATCTTCTAACGAGATAGATAATGTTTACACCGTTAATCCTCCGGGTTAACGGTATTTGCAACCGTTAGTCCTTTTTACGCTTACTTCGCTTTTTATGTTTTTTCCATTTTTTACGCCGTCCGTTTTTTTATGTTTCGCCGTTTTTTCGTTTTCGGTAGTATTTTCACGTTTTCATAAGTTTGTATCCATTTTCATACACTTTTATTGGTTTTCGCCTATTATTCTACACGCCGTCCGCTTTTCTTATGCTTTTATCCGTTTCATTCATTTTATACATATAATATGTATGAAAACGGATAAAATGTATGAAATGGATAAAATGTATGAAAATAGATAAAATGTTTCAGATCGATTTTAAATAACGATTTTGACCCATTTATGGTCCGAATCATCAAAAGTGTAAACACGAAAGTTGTCCTAATGATCTTTTACATCAAGACTCGTGAGATTTTAACCGAAATTCAAAATAACGGACAAAAACGTAAAAAGAACAAAACGTAAAATAAAAACAAACGAAAAAAAAACGAAACGTAAAAATGGAAAAAAAAAAAAAAAAAAAAAAAAAAAAGCGAACGAAAAAATGACGAAAACGAAAAAAACTAAAACTTAAAAAACTAAGAAAACGTAAAAATGACTAACGGTGCAAGTACGGTTAACCTAGAGGACTAACGGTGTAAACATTATCTATCTCGTTAGAGATAAAGGAGAAATAATTTGCACCGTTAGTCCTTATTTTAACCGAGGATGTATATAGGTTAACTTTACTAACTGAGTGATATATCTGCTGAAACTTTGCGAGAGGATGTATGACAATAAACGTAAACCACAAGGATGTATTTTGGAGTTTACTCTAAACTTTATATCCCTACTCCTTATAAAATTGGTTTCATAGTTGTGCTTGGGTCAATAGACCTAGGTTCAAGTCCTATTTTTGGCATTTGTTTCATATAGGTACCCACATCCGCAAAACTTATGGACACACTGGAGAGACTTTGTAGAATAAGAGCTCAGGAGTACGATTCTTGGCTTGTGTTCACTCCAGTTGATGCCCACTAGGCCAGGAGAGTTGCCGGAGCTATTTCTTGTGGGGTGGACAATGAATGGTGCCAAAAGGCACTCGGGGTGTTCCCGCCAATCTACACCTTTTGTGGTTTCATAGTTTATATCGATTGACATTATATTAGCTCTAACATGCTAAATTATGATAATGTAATAGTATTATCCAAAAATAAAACGAGTCGAATAGGTATTGTATGAATAACTATCAAATGAGTGAAACAGAATAAGAAGAGTGGTGGGAGGTATATGTACCTGAAAGACGGGATCATCGGTGAGGCGAACCGATAAATTCATAGACAAGGATTTCCTGACACATTGCCATTGTTCTTGACTTCTTGCCACAAACCCGTGAGCTTGTTTATTCAGGTTCTTCCACAAAGGGAGACGACAGCCGACGGTAATGACATTCCGCGAGTAAGTGTCGACATTTTGAACAAATCAAAGGAATATATTGATATAGGTTTGTGAGGACACGGCTTAATGGCCGCGTTCACAAATTGGAGTTTGACTTGTAAACATGGTTGAAAAAGTAACATGTTTTAAAGATATGTTTATGAAGTGAAATGTAAGTTCATTTTGCATAAAAAAGTGATGTAGTACTAGAACGAGACAAACACCAATCGAACATGTTGATTCACACGAATATCAAGAATAATTCTTCGGATAATCGTTGATTTAATCAACTACCGATTATAGGGATAATTCTTAGCAAACTGTCAAAAATAAACTTTTCGTATTCCATGAAACTGATTATTCAAGATTCCATATGAGCTATTAAATAGACCTACAAGATCAAATGGGTCCTAAAAGACAAATGGGCCGAAAACTATCACATAAACAAAAGTCCAATAAACCGAGAAAAAACATAAAAGTGCTAATAACTCATAAAAGAAAGTGTTTTGGGGTCCGAAAGTTCCGTAAACCGACGAAGTCTATTTACCACAAAGTTCTCCTCGTTCCAAGCTTCGAATCAACGTAGCCCAAGTTATGCTACTTTTAATGAAACCTTTTTCTCACACGATCTTGGGCCTCCATAAAAAAGGGCCCATTCCTCAACACTTAGCCCGCATAAAAAAGTGTAACGGGTTTTATAAAAAGTTTTAAAAATGTGATATCTTACTTTATAGAATTGCTTCGACTGCAACTTAGATGATGTGTCAAAAAGAGCCTTGCTGGTTTTGTTTGCAAGTGTATTAAAGCATTCACAATGGGTAACTCTTGCTTGGGGCAAGAGGCGGTCGGGGTCTGGGTGGGTCTTGGTCGTCATTGCGGCCTCCTCCTGGTCATTGGCTTGGCGTTGAATGATCGTGGTCACGACCACAAGCAAAACAGGAACATTCCTTGATGTAAGTGGTGTGGATGAACCATCGCGGGGTAAAAATAGTGAGAAAGTTGTGGAAGAGTATGATGATGTGATGCTGAGATAATGGCAGGCGTGGGCAAAGTTATCCCTACCGTTGCGAATGCTCTAACAAATGAGTTCCGAATTTAATTTTTTTTGTGGCCTAAAAAAACAGAACAGATCAAAGGAGCATGGTGGGGTCTCTAAAGATGATGTGATTCTTATTGTCATATTATTGCTTGTTTTGCTGACAATAGACTGTTGTTACTGGACTTACATCGAATCCTTGCCTCCTTGGTGTGCATATATCTTCTCACAAGAATAAAATCAGTGTCATGGAAGCCTTAGACGACAAGGATCTTGCCTTTGTGGTTTCAGTCGTTTACCGACAGTTTTTCTCAGCTTTGTTACCTGTTGCTACTATTGTGTTGCTACCGAACAGTCCTGCCTCATCAATCTTTCACCGTGGCTTCTGTCACCAAAAGGTTATGTGAAGCTGTCAGTGATAGCTTCTGTGGTTGATCTAACTTTACTTTCTGCTTATCATCTAAACATCAGAGAGAACTGGTCAACAAGCTTACAAGAGAAAACTACTCGTACCCAAGCGAGATAACACTAGATTAGATAGAGAAATATTACATCATCTTATGATACGAATATCAAAATTACAACATAGGCGGGTATGATAAATCAATCACAGCAGGCAGAGAAACTGCATATATCAAGAGTCACTTGGGAAGGGATTGAAGCCACCTTGCAGCATTTCTCTCAGTGGTCCAAACATTGGTTCGGGCAAGTTTTTCAAGTCATACCACTCCCAACCCTCACACTTCTCAGGTTCAATGTTTTGAGGTGTTTGATTAGGATCTGATAAATATGCACGCATGTGAATAACAACGACATGCACTGAATCAGATAGAAGATTGTTTGTTGCTGTTAACAACTCTATATTCGTAATGTCTAGTCCAGTTTCCTCCTTCACTTCTCTTGCCGCACATTCCTCAAAGCTTTCACCTACAATTCGATTTGAAGCAAATCAGAAAAGCTATTGACAGATACTTATGGTCCAACATGGAGACTAGCAGTGGAAAATTAGACATGCTGGATTGGTGGTTACATGTCAAGAAAGGTTGGTAGCACAACAACAACAACAACAACAAACCCAATCCCGCCTAGGCAGGGTATGGGGGAGGTAAAATGTAGACATATCCTACCCCTACACCAGGGTAAACCCGTGTGTAGAGAGACTGCTTCCAACGAGACCTCCGGCAAGTGCATGTGTGCTAGTGCAAAAGGATAGAGATAGCATACGACAAAAACAATAGGCAAAAGTGAAGTAAAAAGAAAGCAAGCAAACAAGCAAACAGGGCATACAGGAAAAAGAACCACGCACAAGCACACCGAAAATAAGCCAATAGCAAAGCGCAACAGAAATAAAACCAAAAGCCCAGGCACACCAAAAGCAGACCAACAAAAGGGGGCAACACAGAGCAAAGCAAAGTAGCACACGAGGCATAAAGCTAATGAGAAAAAACACGAGCACCAAAAAAAAACCAAAACGCAGGAGCAATCTAAGCGTGCAAAACCTATGGAGCAACAATAGAGCAACGAAAACACGCACGGGCCTAAGACTACTAAGCAAAGCAAAAAGAGGCCACACAACAAAACACGCAAGGAGGCAAAAGGGCACACCTAAAAGCCAAGCACCTAGCACCACTACCAAAGAATCCTAATTCTATCCCTCCACCCCTTCCTATCTGAGATCATGTCCTCGGTCAAACTAAGCTCCATCATGTCAAGCTTAAGTCTATCCTCCCATCTGATATTGGGTCTGCCTCCCCTTCCTATCTGAGATCATGTCCTCGGTCAAACTAAGCTCCATCATGTCAAGAAAGGTTGGTAGCGAAACAAATAATTATGGTGGGGTTAAAAGTCAAGCAGGGCTGGGATATTATTTAACTAAAATTTTACATGTTTGCAAAACCTTGTATTATTAATACTTTATATAACTCATAGTCATTTTTATTTAGGTTCCTCCCGGATGAAAAAAATAATCATTTGTAAGCTCGGTCCTCCCTTAGATGAACCATATAGCCAAAAGAAACCATGAATAACCTTTGATTCTTTAAAAACGCAATTACAAGGTTTGATTCATTTGAATTCACTTTGAATAACTTTCAACCCATATGACAAATGCAAAACATGTCCACATCAACCTATTTAAAAATAAAAGGATCGATTAAGCCACCCATATCCATTCATATGGCAATGATAAAATGAAAAGTACATGGACAGTCATAAACTTTGGACAAATTCCGCAATTGTTACTAAATTCGAATTAGACAAGTAACATTGCTAAAACATTTGGCCCTACGTTAGATAAACAACAAACAGCTATGACTAATCTAAATGAGCAAATGGTAAATGGTTGGTCTGTACTTAATATGGTAAAAACCTAAAATATTGTTAAAAAAACGCAGCCAAGACCATAACCACAAATGGATACATCATTAAACTAGCGCACAATGGCAATGGCACCACAAATGTACTTAAAATCCTGGATACTAACAACAACAGTTTTATCTAGCAAGTCAAATAAGATTTAAATTTACAGTTAAGGGCGGAGTTAGGGTGGGAGCGTGCCCCGTATCAAAATAATTTGTAGCATAAATACAAATATTCCAAAATACACGTCTGTTTTTGTAAATAGCCCTTTAGCAAAGGGAAGTGATTTGCACACCCCCTTAATTGATTGGCACACTCTATCTTAGAGTGTCTTGACATTTATACCCTCACATCACTTTACTCATTTTCACTCCTGTAAGGGTATAAATTTCAAAACACTAAATTTTAGCAAAAAGATTGGTAGTTCAACTTCTAAAAGAGTAAACTGCAAAAACCGTACATGTGCGACCAAATTGCATGTGCAGAGTACAGTCCTAACAACATTAAAAGTACAAGTGTAGTCCATGTCGGGAATTTTAGTGTGCGATTAGCCGATTATCATTCATAGCATGAAAGAGATTGCACCCAGAGGCGGACATACTTGAGGCACATGGTATATCCTTCGAAAAATATCCGTATTGTAAAAAGAATTTCTTTTAATGATTTTTTGATAGTTTAACACCAAGTGTTATTCCTTCTTCAAAATTGATGAACACCCTCCTTCAAAATTACTGCACACCCTTAACTTAAATTTCACAAACTAACGAATCCTGAACAAAAACATTTTTTGAAAGTGCATACCATATGACAAATGTTTGCGTCCGTCACCGACTGTGCCATCACTTTAAAAGTTTATATGTCCTCATGTCTCATTTCAGGGACGATAATTAAACACGAAAGTTCCCCACAAGGAATATGGGTGCACTTTCGAAGTTTTGCAATTTACACTTTTTAAAAATTATCAAAAACTTGTCCTCTGGAGTCTGGACCATAACTGTCTGTCCAGCCCCTGATATACCTGATACATTTAGATCGAACACTAAATTAAGGCTACCCTCAATAAGGAGCACAACCGATTAAAATGAGGACCGATTGGGGGTAGCTTAAGTTACGTATTGGTCAGATTCAAGGTTCGAATATTTCCACTAACAATAAATAAATGACAAAATTAAAATTGATTAAAATAGCTTTATAATAGAGGTGATATGCTGACCGAACTCAAGGTGGCCACCCGGGAGCGCGTAGGTGTGCGCGCCGATTGAAAGGGAGCGGCGACGGCCGAGGAGCACCTTGTTATCCTTTGATATAAAAACTGCAACCCCAACTTCTGGCGCTGGCGACATTGCTCCGGACTTGATAAATTGTTCTAACTGTTTTAGTTTTGACTTAATATATTTTTTTTGAACGGAAGTTTTGACTTTATATGGGACAAAGAAGTATAGCATCCCTATGTTGAAAATATGTTGAAAATGATAGTTTTTTTTTTTTTAGTAAATTATCAAAAGGGACTTTTTAACTATAATTGCTTTTAAGACTTTTTCACTATCTTTCCCAAAAGAACCGCTTCAATCGCTTCAACCTGGCCCTCAACCGCTCAACTCTACCCTTTGTGACAAGTGTCAATGCAAGACAAAGTTAGGTGGGCGTGATTTTCTACTTTATGGTTAAACGACAATTTTACCCACATATATAAATACCTTTCTTTCATCTCACCCATGCTAGAAACATTTTCTTTATTAAGAACAGATTTTCAGTCTTGGGTCCGTCGTTGGTTTCTAGTATCGATTGTCCACGTCCAAGTCCCACTTTCTAGTATGTCAAATATATTATTATGTTTTTTAAATAAATCTCATCCATGTTGCTTATCAAGAACAAATGACAGATTGTACATATCAAGAACATACGTGGTAGATCCATGTTGCTTATCACGTATATACGTTTTAGTTTCGAACTATGGCCATACCACGTATATACAAATCAAGAACATACGCCGTCGGATTTTACCATTCAACACGGATTTATTCAGATCCCGCCAAGAGATCTCCACCTCTTAAAGATCCGACCGAGCCGACACCCATTAAGTCGCCGGATTTATTGCAGATCGCACGGATTTATTGCGATCCGCCGATTTATTGCAAGAATCATCTTTTGTGTTAAAAGCTCGAGATTAGAGATAGTCCTTTTGGTGACTCAAATTTTATTGTCTATTGTCCGGTTTGCATCATTTTACATTGTATCTCCGTATTAGGTTTTTTTTTATGAAGATGAGGAAGTCATATTGTTTTCTGCTTTTATTATTTTTATTTGGTGCTAAAGAAAGTTGCGTAACTTTTTTTGAATCTATTTTCTTGATCTTCTCAAATGTAAAAAAAGTGTAATAAAATACCAATATTAATTTTTTTTGACCAACTGTGATGCCGGTTTTTTTTTTGTTCTTTGACCATAGATTAATTGCTTGTATTTGTTCTTTGACCAACTGTGATGCGCTTATTTTATTTTTTCTTTTTTTAAATAAAATTGTGGAGATTGATTTTATTGAATGGGTGGATCGATGATGAAACAAGTAATTTTGGGTGGTTATGGAATGGTAAGGTGGTGGCAGTGGTGGTCTAACGGTGGGCGAGGTGGTAGTCGAGCAGAATGCGGTGGTGGTGGTGGTGGTGGTGGTTATGGACCTGTAAGGTGGTGGAAGTGGTGGTCTAGAATGAAAGCGGTGGTAGTCGAGCAATGAGCGAATGAAGCGAGCAAAGAAGTGGTGGTGGTGGTGGTGGTAGATGAAGTTAGGTGAGGTAGGAGGATAATTAATAAAAATATAATAAAGGGTAAATTGTCATTTAACCATAAAGTAGAAAACATGTCCACCTAACCTCAGACTTGCATCGACACTTGTCACAAAAAGCTGAGTTGAAAGAGTTGAGGACCAGTTGAAGCGGTTGAGCGAGCGCTTTGGGAAAGATAGTTAAAAAGTCTTAAAACGGATCATAGTTGAAAAAAAATCCCTTTTTAATTTTCTTTTTTTTTTTTTTTTTTTTTTGTTGTTGACGTCCTTGAACTTTAGGTTACTTGCAAATATGCAAACATTTTTAAAATGTTCTAAGAGAGGTAGGTTCAACTTATAACATGTTATAGGTCTATAGGCTATAGGGTCACATACCTTATAACACTATTACACTAATGCTGGTGGCAATCACATTTCCATAAAAGCAACCTCGTCACCTCAGTGTCATTTCAGTTTTTTTTCTCCACAATTTACTAGTAAGACAATCGCAACCATAACCAAAAACATATTCCATAAAAACAAATAAAAAAGGAAATCGATAAAAGTCATCATACTGACACTTTGTCATTATACGTAATAATCATTTTTTTCTTATTGTGACACAAACCATTTTAGATCGCGCTATTATGTGTACGGTGACTTGTTTTACTCTGTTGAGCCGGTCATGTTAACGACCGTTAATTTTTTATTGCACCGCTAGTCCTTTTCGCCTGCTTTTAACGACCATTATTATATTATTGCACCGCTAGTCATTTTCACCCGCTTTTACACGCCATCCGCTTTTACACTTTTCCGTCTGCTTTTGCACGGTTTCGTCTGTTTTACACGCTTTTGTCCGCTTTTACACGCCGTCCGCTTTTGTTCGCTTACACGTTTTGCACGTTTTTACACGTTTTCATTCGCTTTACACATTTTGCACGACCGTCCGCTTTTACACGTTTTCGTCCGCTTTACACGTTTTGTCCGTTTTACAAGTTTTCGTCCGTTTTACACGTTTTTTGTTCGCTTTACACGTTTTTACACGCTTTTACACGCACACGCCGTCCGCTTTTACGTTCGTCCGTTTTGAACGGTTTCGTCCGTTTTACACGTTTTATCCGTTTTAGACTTTTTCGCTTTTACACGCCACGCGTTCGTCCGCTTTACATCGCCGTCCGTTTTGCACGCCGTCCGCTTTTAGACGCGTTTTTACACGTTTTACGTTTCCGCTTTTACGTTTTGTTCGTTTTACACGTTTTGCACTTTTTACATCGCACATCCGCTTACGCTGCTTTTACGTTTTACACGCCGTCCGCTTTTAGACGTTTTGGTTCGTTTTACGTTTTGCGGTTTTGTCCGTTTTACACGTTTTCATCCGCTTACACGAACAAAACGCTTAAAACGAACAAAAACGCTCTAAAACGGACGAAAACGTAAAAGGTGCAAAACGTAAAACGAACAAAACGATAAAACGGACGAAACGTAAAACAAAAAAGTGTAAAACGACGAACGTGAAAAAACGTAAAACGAACAAAAACGTAAAACCGACGAAAACGTAAAACAAAAATAACGCCTAAAACGGACGAAAGCGCAAAACGTAAAACGGACGAAAACGTAAAACGGACGAAACTGCAAAACGTAAAACAAAACAAAAACGCTTAAAACGGACGAAAACGTAAAAGGTGCAAAACGTAAAACGAACGAAAGCGAGAAAACAAAAAACGTAAAACGGACGAACGTAAAACCGAACTAAAAGGTGTAAAACGACGAAAACGTAAAACGGAAGAAACCGCAAAACGAAAAACGTAAACGGCGGAAAACGTAAAAACGTAAAACGAAAAACGTAAAACGAATCAAAACGTAAAGAACGTGCAAAACGTAAAACGAACAAAACGTAAAAGCGGACAAAACGTAAAACGGACAAAACATGTAAAACGGACGACGGGTGCAAAACGGATGGAAAAGTGTAAAACGGACTAAAACGTAAAAACGGGCAAATGGCTAATCTGCAATAATATAATAACGGTCGTTAAAAAATGCATTTAAAAGGACTAACGGTGCAATAAAAAAATTAATGGTCGTTAACATGACCGGCTCCAACAGGTAAAACAAGTCACCGATACACAATAGCACGATCTAAAAAGGTTTGTGTCACAATAAGAAAAAAAAATAGTTCGCTACATACAATGACAAAGAGTGTCAAGTATGATGACTTTTTATGCAATTTTCCCTAAAAAAAACTACACACACAAATGTTTTAATGTTTCGATCGGATGAGCAACCGAAACTTTCAAATGGTTGCTTGGCGACGCGTCACTTTGAGGTGGGCTAATGGGGCAACGCATGGCTTTTGTGGGGTTGTGGTCATTGGGCACTCATTAGGGGTGAGTGCGTGTAACACCCCCAAATTTGTTTAGCGGAAGCATACGTGTTATTCGGGAGCGTTACGGAGTTGGTGAATCATAACACAAGTAATAAAGAACGGAATACATACTCCGTTTGATTTTTATAAAATAGTTTTAAAGTATTATCTTACAGCATAGTTTAAATAAATGGGTACATCCCAATAGTTATAGTGGTCCCAAAGTAAAAACATCATTTTTGTGTAAAAACACTTCTTTAATATTACTACGACCATATCCGCTTCTTGCCTTGCCTTCATGAACAAATCTTAAACACCGAGAAAATATGCTAAAAGGTCACCTAAAAGTGGTGAGTTCATATGTTTAAATTTAAAATAGTAAACTTGGACCATTAGCAAAGTCATATAATCATTACAACGAATATAATGTTATATATTGAATGTATTACGCTAGCTCTAAGTTCATGCAACCGATACTACGACAGCTCAGATGCTAAAAGATGTCATACAATATAGGGCCCATAGCAAGTGTTTTGTCCTCAACACTTGATTCCGACATGGTATACGTTTCGCCTTGGCCTTAGTATGGCCAACCGAATCGGAGGAGTCACCCTCAATAGATCTATTTATAACATTCTGTTTCCCAATGGGGAATTGACGGTTCATGAAAAGGGCATTCTCTAGGGACATAAGGGCTTAGGATAAACCACGTAATAGTAATCATGTAATAGTTTTGGTCCATAAATGTTTTGCATATTTCTCACCCCAAAATGTATAAAACAATTTATCAAGTAAAAGTGGGGCTATGAAACTCACCTTAGCAAATGTGAAATCCAAATGTGGGATTAGTGATGGTTGTGGAGCGGCACCGACACGTGACCTAGATAAGGAGGGCAATGTTTAGTTCATTGTTTTAAGTATCACTTACTTAAAATAGTTCAATTGTTTTATAATTGTATTAAAACTAAACTTTGGTTTGTAAAATTGGTTAAAATGGTTTTCTAGTAAATATACGAAAGTATATATACTTTTCATGTTGATACTATAACAATATTAAAATTCAAAGTTTGGTTTGAAAATATTTACGTCATTCTTTTAGTAAGTATATAATGTGTATATACTTATTTAAGTTGACACATGATGGTAGCGTCAAAATTCATGTTGGTTTATTTATTTTCTAATTGTATTTAGAAAATATTTGAGTTAAATTTGAAGACTTTCAATTTGATTGGTGAAAAGGATAATATAGTGATCCTAGTTTATTTACCAAAAATTGATCTTAATATATATATAGTCCTAATGAGAAGTTTAATTGACACTTATCCATTTACACTTTGACGCTAGATTTGATGCAATTATTACTATATGAATTATGTTTTGAAACACTCGTTGATTATGACAATCTTTCATACATTTTTCGTCAAATTATAACTAGTGTACGTATTAAATGTTGAGACGATATGTGCAATAAGTATATATGGAGGCGGGTTTTAAATGTTTATAGCACTAATAACTTTTCCGATTTTCATTTCATGCGAATCACTTATGGATCTTTGGAACATCTATGGGCTGTGGCCCGATGATGCTAGTGGTATGATACTTGAGTTGGGCCTGGGCCCGAAATGGTTTCTGAATGCAAAAAGGGGTGCGGCCCAAGAGTAGTTTTGGCAAGGAGCTTGGATTTGAACTCATGTGACCTTTGCAAAAATAGAACCAAGATGTTGGTGACATAAAAACATCAAATTGTAGACACCATAATGCTTTTACAAGACTTGACTTAGCTTTTTTTTTTGTTTCCCTTTATCTCGACAGGAAGACCAAAGGCTGAAATAAACCACACTTAACCAAAACAACAAACAACTCTATGTAGGTTCTTTTGCTCCAGGAGCACCCAAAATCAAGACAAGATAGACACGCTCAGACCTGACACCCTCTAGTGTTTTGTTTGACGTGGTTCGACTGGAACCAAACCACGACTCCACTGTTGGAGTTGGCTCCAACAATCCCTCGACACACACACACACTAAGCAATTGCAAATATGCCAAAGTAGAACCAGGACACTAAACCCATTAATCCACGAATAAAACGAATAAGCTCCTTATTAAGACTAAAACCAAATAAGCCAAAATCACATAAGCCGAAACCCAATAAGTAATGTTTAAATTCGAAACTTATTAAGCTAGCACATGATACGCTTGATTGATCAAAGATATTAACACATCCCAAAAAAAATCATAACCTCGCAAGATTAACAAGATGTTCGAATAAAAAATAAAAAATAACAAGGTTCTTACTTTATACAAATTTTTCCCAAGCTTAACATCATAAGAAAAATAACATAAAACATAACAACAAAAGAGGGATAACCTCAATCCGAAAGTGGCGTGCAAAAGAACGAATGGTCGATTCTTGGTTTCGGACCAATTAAGACTCGAATTAGCTTTACTCCTCCAATTGCAAAACCCCAATTCAATTTTGAAAACCCTAACTTTCACAAACCCTAATTTTGATAAGATTTGGTGAGAGACCGAGTTTGGGGCTTTTGCAATTTGGATGAACATATAGAAGTAATTTGAGAAGGTCTTGGGATAACTTTCTCATTTGACCATTTGGGTTGAAGCCGAAAATGGCTAGCCTCCAAAATACCAAACGAATCTTAGGATGGATTTGAAGAGATTTGGCTTCCTTGAGATTCGATTTGCTTTTTATTTTCTTGGATTCCTTGTAGCCGTGACTTGGAGATTTTGGGAAGGAGATGAAATCTTTCATGAAATGAGTAAGAGAGAAGAAGAATCTTAGGATTAGAGATGTTTGCTTACCCATTTTAGAGAGAGAGAGGCGTTTAGAGATGTGTTTTGGATTATTTGGATATTAGAGATGCATATGGAAGAAACCTCCCTGGTTTTCTTGATTACACGCTAGAGAGAGAGAGAAGAGTAATATCTTGACCAAAACTCTATTTCCAAAGTTGATAAGAGGCGTGGGGGGCAAGAATAAGACAAAAGGATGGTGCATTAACTTACAATTAATACAAATTGCATGCTTAAGTAAAAGAAAAATATTTAAAGTGGTTTTAATTAGTGTGTAAGTTTTGGGAAAGGTAAATGTATTCATTTACTTATTTAAGTTGCTTACTTATAATAGTCATTGTTCGAGTAAAAGCGTTTTGAATATTTGGTGTCTCGTGACTTTACGTCGTGACAAGGGTATCGTTATTTGATAATTCTTTACGCGTAGTATTTATTGTTACGCCTCTGAATTATTTTTATCTTCTTAATATTCCATATCACGGACCTTTGACATTTGTTTTATCGAGTCCTTATCATAGTGTCGGTACGCGTGCAGTGTCGGTCGCTGAGGAAAACGAGATAACCTCTCGTCTTACAATTTAAATCATACGACTAAATGAAATATTCATAAAATGGTGTGAATGCAAGAGTGATGAAATTTTTCATTGCATGCGAGTTATCTACTCAAATGATCAGGCAAAGCTTATGCATGCTTAATAAATTTGGCTTAGTAAAATGAATTACTAATTATCAGTTAAATTTTGTGAAAATTTACCGTGTGTCACATCCTCCCCGTCTTGGAAGAGAAAACCGTCCTCGGTTTTCAGTTAGGATTGCTTTGTGAAGTAGAGAAAAGGTGTGGGTACTTGCGTTTGAATTGGTCTTCGCGTTCCCACGTGTATTCTGGACCTCTTTGAGAGTTCCAACGGACCTTGACGATCGGGATGCGGCTTTGCTTAAGCCGTTTGATTTCCCTATCCATGATCTCAATGGGTTCCTCGACAAAATTTAATCTTTCGTCGACTTGGATTTCTTCCAAAGGAATAGCAAGAGTTTAAATCGGAAAGACATTTCTTTAAGTTGCACACGTGAAACACGTTATGCACAGAGTGAGTTCTTGTGGTAATTCAAGGCGGTATGCTACCGGTCCGATCCTAGCAAGAATTTTGAAAGGTCCAATATA
The DNA here is from genome assembly GCA_022545495.1 of Chrysanthemum lavandulifolium. Lineage (NCBI taxonomy): Eukaryota > Viridiplantae > Streptophyta > Magnoliopsida > Asterales > Asteraceae > Chrysanthemum > Chrysanthemum lavandulifolium. The sequence goes on along the minus strand of CM040241.1, from coordinate 256,329,357 downwards.
ACGAGGATTTAGCTTTCCACGTTATCGAACGGATTACGCCTTCCATGGCGCAACTTTGAGCATAACTTTATCTCCCACTTGGAACTCAGTGGTTTCCTCCTTTATCCGCGTAGCTCTTTTGGCGGTCACGAGTCGCTTGTAGTCGGCTTTTGATTTGTACAATCTTCTCGGTAGTTTCTTGGATTAACTCCGACCAAGAAGTTGACTTTCTCCAACTTCGCCCAAAGACACATGTGATCTACACTTCCGACCATAGAGTGCTTCATATGGTGCGGCTTTGATACTTGTGTGATAGTCGTTATTGTAAGAAAACTCGGCTAATGGCAAGTGTTTATCCTAGCCATTTCAAAGTCTATCACACATGCTCTTAGCATATCCTCTAGTGTTTGGATTGTTCTCTCGCTCATCCATCACCGAGGATGGTAAGCGGTGCTCATGTCGAGGTTAGATCCTAAAGCATCTTGAAGTGATTTCCGAAGTTTGAGGTGAAACGGCTATCTCGTCTCGAAATGATGGAAATTGGTACACCATGGCGTGCGATGATTTCCTTTCGTATAATTGAGCTAGTTTTCCATTCCATCACTTTCCTTCATCGGTAGAAAATGTGTCGACTTGGTGAGACGGTCAACTATTACCCAAATAGTGTCGTAGCCTTTAGAGGTTTTAGGTAACTTAGTGATAAAGTCCATTGTTATCGTTCCCATTTCCACTGGGATTTCGGTTGTACTAGTAGACCGAGGGTCTCGATGTTCGACTTTAACCTTTGAACAAGTTAAACATCGGTGACATATGTTGCAATGTCGGCCTTCATGTTGGGCCACCAAGACAATTTCTTCAAATCAAGGTACATTTTGTCGGATCACGGTGGATGGAGTATTTAGACTTGTGGGATTCATGCATAATGACGTCGCGAATTCCTCCGTAGTGGTATCCAACTCCGCTCTTTGAAGCACAAGGTTCCGTCCGACCTTTTTATGAATCCGTTTTCACTTTCTGGCATTCCGTAAAGGTTCTCATTTGGACGATTTTCCTCTTTGAGTGCTTCCAATTGAGCCTCGAGAATTTTGGTTGGAAGAGGTGAACTAATTGTCATACCCAAAGATCTGACTCTAAGAGGTTTTGGTCGCTCTTTCCTACTGAGAGCATCAGCAACTACGTTCGCTTTACCCGGATGGTAACGAATTTCGCAGTCGTAATCATTGAGTAATTCCAACCATCGGCGTTGTCTCATGTTCAGTTCTTTCTGATCCAAGATGTGTTGTAGGCTTTTGTGATCGGTGTATACGACACACTTCGTGCCATACAAGTAGTGTCTCCAAATTCTGAGTGCGAACACAACTGCTCCTAACTCCAAATCGTGTGTCGTGTAGTTCTTCTCATGAGTTTTCAATTGGCGAGAGGCGTATGCTATCACCTTCTCCCTTTGCATTAGTATCGCTCCGAGCCCTTATGTGAAGCGTCGCAATATACGACAAAGTCTTCACTACCTTCTAGTAAGGCCAGAACAGGTGCACTACACAACTTTTCTTTAAGGAGTTGAAAAGCTTCTTCTTCTTTCTCTCCCCAGTCAAACTTAGCGTTTTTCTGGGTTAGCTTGGTTAAAGATTTGGCAATCTTTGAGAAACCGTCAATAAATCTCTGTAGTACCCAAAGAAGTCCTAAGAATTGGCGATTTCAAGAGGAGTTGTGGGTGTCGCCCAATCCTTTATTGATTCGATCTTAGCGGGGTCTACATGTATGCCTTGTTGTCGATTACATGACCTAAGAATTGCACAAGAGGTATCCAAAATTCACACTTCGAGAATTTCGCATACGCTTCTTCCTTCTTCAACAATTCTAAGATTAACCTAAGGTGCTCTTCGTGTTCTTTTCAGACTTGGAATAAATTAGGATGTCGTCGATGAATACGATCACGAATTTATCCAAGTAGGGTTTACACACTCGGTTCATGAGGTCCATGAACACAGCTGGTGCGTTGGTTAATCCAAAAGGCATGACTTGGAACTCGTAATGTCCATAACGAGTTCTGAAGGCGGTTTTGGGAATATCTTCTTCTCGAACTCTTAGTTGATGGTATCCAGACCTTAAGTCGATTTTTGAATAAACACTCGAACCTTGAAGTTGATCGAATAAGTCATCGATTCTCGGGAGTGGGTAACGGTTCTTAATAGTTAGTTTATTCAACTCACGATAGTCAATGCACATCCCGAAGGTTCCGCTCTTTCTTCTTGACGAGCAGATGGTGCTCCCCATGGTGACGAGCTTGGTCTCGATGAATCCTTTTTCCGCAAGTTCCGACGGTGGTTTGATAACTCCGAAGTTCCGTTGGAGCTAATCGATAAGGTGCTCTTGCCACCGGTGCGGCACCGTGCACTAAATCGATCCGAAATTCAACCCGTCGGGTCGGCGGAAGTCCCGCAAGTCTTGGGAAAGACTTGAGAATTCTCTTACTATTGGCACGTCCTCCAAACGTTTTTCTTCCCCTTCTTTTTTTGTCCTCTCCGGTGACTTGTGCTAGGAAGATATGACATCCTTCCTCGATACACCTTAACACCTTGGTACAGGAAATGACATGCAATCTTGAAGCATTTCTTCTGTCACTTCTGTCTCCTTCTATAGTTAGGACTTCGTCTCCATAGGGTACTTGAACGAGCTTCTCGTCGCAAATGATGGCAGCATGATATTTTGCTAACCAATCCATTCCGACAATGACATCGAAACTACCCAATGCTACTGGTATCAAATCGATATTGAATGGGTGGTTTAACAGGTTAAGGGTGCAACCTCTTATGATGGTATCTACCCTTTCTATGTTACCGTTAGCTAGTTCCACGTTGTATGCATTTCCTAATGCGGTTGGGGCAATATCGAGTAGTGGACTAAACGTATTAGAAACAAAACTCCTATCGGCCCCGTATCAAACAATATGGATGCATAACGGTTATTTATAAGGAACGTACCGTCACAACATTCGGGTCTTCCCGAGCTTCCACTTTGGTTACCGTGACAGACTCTCCCACGAGCTCCTTCTCCATTTCCACGATTACTCGTTTGTCCAACATTTCGAATCTCGCCATTCCCATGGCTTCTCGGATTCCTCGGTTTCTGGATTTCCTTCCACGACCTTGGTTTCTCGGTCTTCGGCATTCATTCTTATAATGCCCTTTTTCACCACAACCAAAGCAAGTTATATTAGCTTTTGGGTCCCGAGTGGGTCGTTTGAACTGTCGCCAATGTTTTGGACTCGGTTTTCGGTTAAGTGTCCGATCTTCCGACAATTACAAGACTTAACGGTGACATCGCCCTGTGATGCAAAGTGTGCATCGATTACACAATGGTGCGATCCACGAATACGGTTTTTTTCTCCGACATTCACCGCATAAGCTCTAGCAACATTTTGCCTTTTGTTTTGGTTGTTGTGGTTGTTCCTATTGTTGTTACCACGGTATTCATAGTTGGTGTAACCTTGAGAATGGTCATCCCATTTCCTCTTACTGTCAACCACTTTTTCCATGGAATCCTCAATCACTTGGTCCATGAGTTTGTTGGCTACCTCGATGGTTTCATGGAGATCAATAGCCTTAGAAGTGGTTACATTGCCCTTGATAGGTTGAGGCAATCCTCCGATGTATCTCTCCAACAATCGGGTCTCAATGGGAACCATTTCAGGACACAACAAAGCTAGCTCTTGAAATCGTTGATTATAAGCAGCCATATTGGTACCTTGAACCTTTAGGTTCCAAAACTCATGCTCGAGTTTCTTGATCTCATTACGAGGACAGTACTTTCGAAGTACCATTTCCTTGAAGTTCTCCCATGGCATGGCATAGGCAACATCGATACTAGCGATTTCGTAAAATTGTTCCACTGTGTCAAAGCAAAGATCCGTGAAAGTGAATGATGCATACTTAACCTTAGAATCTTCTTCACAGTTGCAGATTCGAACACGTCTCGAGCTTTTCGATCCACCTAGTTAGACCGACAGCTCCTTCCGGGCCCACTAAAGCTTCCGGTCATGGTTTTACGAAAGTCTTGATAAGTACAAGTGCGGTTGTGAGTGGGTGGTCTTGAAGTTCCAAAGATTGGTAGACGAGTGATTTCTTTGCAGACTAAAGCGGCGTTCACCCGCTCATTGACCGGTTGGTCGATCATGGCTTGATTCATGATGGGTTGGATTGGAGTAGCCCTAGCAGGAGTAGTGGCTTCAGCAATCGATCGGGTGTGACTGTTTGGAATAGCAACATTTGCGGCTTGGTTGCAGTGACTCTCATTGGGATGGGAGCATTGGAGGCTCCACCAGGGTTGGTGCGTTTTGATCTTCGTTTTGGCGGCATTTCTGCAGTAAGAAAGGTGATGAGATATAGAACCTTTGAAACAAGGTAAGTGTCACGTAATAGTGTGGTTGTTGTAGATAGATCATATGTGCAATCTATAAACGTAAAGACAATTGGATAGGAAAATAAGTTTGTCATAGATAAAATTTCGGTTACAAGGTTCCTACGGTACATGATGAGATACTAGCTGGAGTACAACCGAAATACAACGGAATATAAAGAAGTACAATGGAAAATACAACTGAAATACGATGATAATGACTAACACTAACTGTTATAGCTCAGTTTAGTGCACTACAATCATGCAATGGAATCTAAGGATGATCGGTACGTAATCGCTCTATGGTAGCAATCAGCTCTCGCTGTGTATCCTCCAATCTCTCGATACGTCTCATCTGTCGCCAACATAGACTCTAAACCAAGAGTCCTCCGCCATCCTCTCTCGACAAGATCTCTCGCAATCCACCGGACGCCTCTAGCTCCTCTAGTCGTCCGTGTATCCGAGTCGACCTCTACCCAAAGCTCGTACTCTCATTTGTCCAACTCTCTCGACGCCCTCAACCCGAGTCTCAACCCTAAAATCTAGTCGTATCCTCTCGTGTCTCTCGAGTCCCATGCTCTCAAACAACACATCATTAACTCGGTCTAAACCTCAACACGCCGCCGCAAGCTTGCAAGCGTGTTGGATCGATCTCTCTAGCCGATCGAATGGACTCTAGCAATGTCTCACGAGAGTCCAACCGAATGAGTATCCTCTCGGTGAGGTCGATCATCTTCGAGATCCCGACGAGTCCGCCTCCTGCGTGCCTCAACCGTGCGGCTTCCTCAATGGTCTCAAGTCGTTTAGTGGTGCGCTCAAGGCGCCCATGTCTCCGCCGCAGATGGTACAACGAAGGCGATGACGGGCTATAGCTCGGACTAGTGACAAGTGGTACCGAATCGATCAAGCAATCAATATCCTCCAATCAATCTCACTACTCTCCTCCCGATTGTGGAGAAAAGCGGCTCTCCGCCCTAATCCAAATGGTGCATCAATATCCATGTCATCGTCTAATCTCGAGCCATCCGGAGCTCGTCCTAGCTCTGTATGCTCGAACAATCTCCAAACCCCATGTACTCACATCGCCGCTATGCTAACATAGCTGAGGGACACTCTCGGTCGGTATGGGCTCGTAATTCCTCCTCGGGATCCTCTTCCGATCTTCTTGGATCTTCCTCGAGTAAGAATCGAGATCTCCTAAGTCTCGATGAGGTGGTGACTCGGTGGGTGATGGTGTCGGTGACTCAAGTAGTAGAAGGACCCATGTAAGCGGCGGGTCATCCGAGAAGCTAGTGCGGGCACATATGAATACCGCCTCGATATCCGTGTACTCTCACAATCATACGGGCTTTTGCTGCGTGTCATCAGGTGATGGAGTGGTGGTGAGGTAGGTATAAGTGGAGTAGGTGCAATAGTGGCCGGATCGTTAGTGTGGCTCTGCACGTATGGATCGGTTGAGTGTGCAAGCTGGCGGATGGTCGGTGAGTGAGCTAATAGGATGTCCTCCTGAACATCGTGAGGAAAGGCTGGGGAAGGCATAGTCTGTGACAAGACGGTGCATATGTGTAAGTATGTGGAGAAAAATATGCTCATGATGGATATGAAATAGTGTATAAGTAAATAGGAAATAAAACATGTAATCCTATTAAATGAACTTTAAGTAAAATGGCAAGTAAGGCAAGCGACAATCGGCGGTCGTAGTATGATGTTTTTGGTGAAAAGTAGTTATAGTTTAGGGTTTATATGTACCTAGTTCTCTATAACTTAGGCTCTGATGCCAATCTGTAACACCCCAAATTTGTTTAAGCGGAAGCATACGTGTTATTCGGGAGCGTTACGGAGTTGGTGAATCATAACACAAGTAATAAAGAACGGAATACATACTCCGCTTGATTTTATAAAATAGTTTTAAAGTATTATCTTACGGCATAGTTTAAATAAATGGGTACATCCCAATAGTTATAGTGGTCCCAAAGTAAAACATCATTTTGTGTAAAACACTTTAATATTACTACGACCATACATCCGCTTCTTGCCTTGCCTTCATGAACAAATCTTAAACACCGAGAAAATATGCTAAAAGGTCACTAAAAGTGGTGAGTTCATAGGTTTAAATTTAAAATAGTAAACTTGGACCATTAGCAAAGTCATATAATCATTACAACGAATATAATGTTATATATGAAAGTCTATTACGTTAGCTCTAAGTTCATGCAACCGATACTACGATTCAGATGCTAAAAGATGTCATACAATATAGGGGCCCATAGCAAGTGTTTTGTCCCTCAACACTTGATTCCGACATGGTATACGTTTCGCCTTGGCCTTAGCATGGCCAACCGAACGGAGGAGTCACCCTCAATAGATCTATTTATAACATTCGCGTTTCCCAATGGGGAATTGACGGTTCATGAAAAAGGGCATTCTCTAGGGACATAAGGGCTTAGGCTAAACCACGTAATAGTAATCATGTAATAGTTTTGGTCCATAAAATGTTTCGCATATTTCTCACCCCAAAATGTATAAAACAATTTATCAAGTAAAAGTGGGGCTATGAAACTCACCTTAGCAAATGTGAAATCCAAATGTGGGATTAGTGATGGTTGTGGAGCGGCACCGACACGTGACCTAGATAAGGAGGGCAATGTTTAGTTCATTGTTTTAAGTATCACTTACTTAAAATAGTTCAATTGTTTTATAATTGTATTAAAACTAAACTTTGGTTTGTAAAATTGGTTAAAATGGTTTTCTAGTAAGTATACGAAAGTATATATACTTTTCATGTTGATACTATAACAATATTAAAATTCAAAGTTTGGTTTGAAAATATTTACGCTATTCTTTTAGTAAGTATATAATGTGTATATACTTATTTAAGTTGACACATGATGGTAGCGTCAAAATTCATGTTGGTTTATTTATTTTCTAATTGTATTTAGAAAATATTTGAGTTAAATTTGAAGACTTTCAATTTGATTGGTGAAAAGGATAATATAGTGATCCTAGTTTATTTACCAAAAATTGATCTTAATATATATATAGTCCTAATGAGAAGTTTAATTGACACTTATCCATTTACACTTTGACGCTAGATTTGATGCAATTATTACTATATGAATTATGTTTTGAAACACTCGTTGATTATGACAATCTTTCATACATTTTTCGTCAAATTATAACTAGTGTACGTATTAAATGTTGAGACGATATGTGCAATAAGTATATATGGAGGCGGGTTTTAAATGTTTATAGCACTAATAACTTTTCCGATTTTCATTTCATGCGAATCACTTATGGATCTTTGGAACATCTATGGGCTGTGGCCCGATGATGCTAGTGGTATGATACTTGAGTTGGGCTGGGCCCGAAATGGTTCTGAATGCAAAAAGGGGTGCGGCCCAAGAGTAGTTTTGGCAAGGAGCTTGGATTTGAACTCATGTGACCTTTGCAAAAATAAAACCAAGATGTTGGTGACATAAAAACATCAAATTGTAGACACCATAATGCTTTTACAAGACTTGACTTAGCTTTTTTTTTGTTTCCCTTTATCTCGACAGGAAGACCAAAGGCTGAAATAAACCACACTTAACCAAAACAACAAACAACTCTATGTAGGTTCTTTTGCTCCAGGAGCACCCAAAATCAAGACAAGATAGACACGCTCAGACCTGACACCCTCTAGTGTTTTGTTTGACGTGGTTCGACTGGAACCAAACCATGACTCCACTGTTGGAGTTGGCTCCAACAATCCTCCTCACACACACACACTAAGCAATTGCAAATATGCCAAAGTAGAACCAGGACACTAAACCCATTAATCCACGAATAAAACGAATAAGCTCCTTATTAAGACTAAAACCAAATAAGCCAAAATCACATAAGCCGAAACCCAATAAGTAATGTTTAAATTCGAAACTTATTAAGCTAGCACATGATACGCTTGATTGATCAAAGATATTAACACATCCCAAAAAAATCATAACCTCGCAAGATTAACAAGATGTTCGAATAAAAAAAAATAAATAACAAGGTTCTTACTTTATACAAATTTTTCCCAAGCTTAACATCATAAGAAAAATAACATAAAAACATAACAACAAAAGAGGGGATAACCTCAAATCCGAAAGTGGCGTGCAAAAGAACGAATGGCTGATTCTTGGTTTCGGACCAATTAAGACTCGAATTAGCTTCTACTCCCCTCCAATTGCAAAACCCCCAATTCAATTTTTGAAAACCCTAACTTTCACAAACCCTAATTTTTGATAAGATTTGGTGAGAGACTGAGTTTGGGGCTTTTGCAATTTGGATGAACATATAGAAGTAATTTGAGAAGGTCTTGGGATAACTTTCTCATTTGACCATTTGGGTTGAAGCCGAAAATGGCTAGCCTCCAAAATACCAAACGAATCTTAGGATGGATTTGAAGAGATTTGGCTTCCTTGAGATTCGATTTGCTTTTTCTCTTCTTGGATTCCTTGTAGCCGTGACTTGGAGATTTTGGGAAGGAGATGAAATCTTTCATGAAATGAGTAAAGAGAAGAAGAATCTTAGGATTAGAGATGTTTGCTTACCCATTTTAGAGAGAGCGTTTAGGAGATGTGTTTTGGATTATTTGGATATTAGAGATGCATATGGAAGAAACCTCCCTGGTTTTCTTGATTACACGCTAGAGGGAGAGAGGAGAGTAATATCTTGACCAAAACTCTATTTCCAAAGTTGATAAGAGGCGTGGGGGCAAGAATAAGACAAAAGGATGGTGCATTAACTTACAATTAATACAAATTGCATGCTTAAGTAAAAGAAAAATATTTAAAGTGGTTTTAATTAGTGTGTAAGTTTTGGGAAAGGTAAATGTATTCATTTACTTATTTAAGTTGCTTACTTATAATAGTCATTGTTCGAGTAAAAGCGTTTTGAATATTTGGTGTCTCGTGACTTTACGTCGTGACAAGGGTATCGTTATTTGATAATTCTTTACGCGTAGTATTTATTGTTACGCCTCTGAATTATTTTTATCTTTTTAATATTCCATATCACGGACCTTTGACATTTGTTTTATCGAGTCCTTATCATAGTGTGCAGCGCTGCAAAGGTGTCGGTCACGAGGAAAACGAGATAACCTCTCGTCTTACAATTTAAATCATACGACTAAATGAAATATTCATAAAATGGTGTGAATGCAAGAGTGATGAAATTTTTCATTGCATGCGAGTTATCTACTCAAATGATCAGGCAAAGCTTATGTATGCTTAATGACTTAGGCTTAGTAATAAATTACTAATGATCAGTTAAATTTTTGTGAAAATTTACCGTGTGTCACAGTGCGGTTCCGGAACTGCACGGAACCGACCTGGAACCGAGAACCGAAATACTCATAATTTAGGAACTGAGAACCGAACCGAAAAACATGTTTCGGTTCCGGTTCGAGTATTTCGGTTCTACCCGATTGGAACCGCAAATTGTTAAAAACCGTCAAAATTTAACATTTTATATGGGTTTGCACTAATGTAAATCTAAACCATAAAGAATATTGAACGATTAAAGTATATAACATAACTAGTTATAATACCCGTGCACGCACGGGGTTTTGACAAAAAAAAATTATTTTGTATTAATACTGAATATTTTGTGTTTAAAAGTAATTATATATAATTATATACTTGTGCACAAGTTTTCCATTATATATTAATATCCATTAGAATTTGTTAAAATAAAATTTTGTAAAAGTTTCTCTTAGACTGTGACAACTCGTAATTTCAGGTCATTTTACAAAGTTTGAAAAATTTACTATTCACGAAACACTATTCATTCCCGAAGAAAAATCACTATTCATGATTCACTATTCATCATTTATCGTAGACTAGGTTTACGAGTATCAAATTCGCGTAACCGTAAGGATTTAGCTGCGAATTCATGAACACATCCTCGAGGACATTTCATATAGACTAGATTTAGTCTACATATCATTAGTAAGATCATCATCATATTAATTCATGCGTGGTTTTGCATTTTTCATAAAACGTATATTTCCTATTAAATAAACGCTATCGCGTAATCATTTATTTGAACATTTGATCCGACACTTCCAAAAATTATCCCGATATATTTTTATACTCATATTGAGATTATAAAAATAATATTAATAGTTTACCCGATGTTTTCAATTTATTTTGTATATAAATTGTTATGTATAAATATTCTGACGGTATTCAGAATTCAACTTGATAATTATTATTTCACTCAATTTTTATGAAATGTATTTTTATAATTTTTATGACTTCAATATATTTTATTTTGATCCGTTAAAATTTATTTTTAGCTAACGCTACCCTAAATACTTAATTATATATACAATTTACCAACTAAATTTAAACAACTACACTTTTATTTATACACTTATATATTTAACTAAGCAAAATACACTAAAACTTACCTTGTCATGCCTTTGTCGACATACAAGGCATGACACAACACCTTTGGATGTAAAATATCTACAAGTTACCATAATACTTGCATAATTAATATTATTATACAAAGACATAACACATACATAACATATACTAAGGTGTAAAAGAAGATATTCTTTCCATTTTTTCTTGCATAACCGGCCATAGTGAAGCATCAAGAAGGAATCCATATTTTTGCAAGAGCAAGTTATTTATACAACTCTAGTATACTCTTAATCAAGGTTTTGAAATAAAAACCTAGGGTAATTAGGATAAACCCTTGTTCTTAAACCTCATCAATTAACTAGTAAGCATTTCAAGATCATTTTTAATCTTTCATATTCATTCTTTGGTCATTTTATCATGCTTGAGAAAAACATGCAAGTTATATGATTATCTATACCACTTTATTTGTTTTTAAGTGCTATTAATGAATATATATCATCCTATAATTATCCCTTGAAACATATCATTTTTTATGATGTCTAGGAACCCATGACACCCTAAGAAGGTGTATGGTAGATTTAGAATAGCTTTGGCGTTGGTTTGAAGTGGTTAGAATAAGTTTTGCGCGAGAAAAATCCATTTTGACAACAATAAATAGTGGTCTGATCTTATTTGGAAAATTTGGAAATTTCGACAGTTTACAAAATATTTTGGGCTAGATATTCAGAAAATATACTTTAAAACGAAAACGTGGTCGCTTGAACGGGTTAAAACGGAGTTATAACGAAGAAGTTATGCTATTATCAAGTTTAACGACGAAAACTATTTTTCCGGAAAATTCATCATGTTGTCTAAATTTTTACGAGTTAAAAATGAGTCTCAAGCGTTATCTAAGTGAGTCGATTTATCAAAATATATTACTATACTTTAACATGAAGCTACGGACATATAAAATGTAGAAAACGGACATATAACGACCAAGTTATTCATATTTTAAACAAGGTTGTCGTAACTTTTATTACAAGTATAACATATATATTTTCCTATTAGACAAAAACTAGTTGCCGCTAAGGACCATGTTGAGAGTCGTTTTTAACATCGATGGAGTACTTTTTAGAAAACGATGTCTTCTAGTAAAAGTAAGTTCACCTAGCCTATTTTCCAAAATGTTTAACCGTTCGTCAAACGGAGTTGTAACGAATAAAATACGGTCACTCAAACTTTGCCGAAAGTTACCCTTAAACAATATTTTTGGTACAAGTACCCTACTTTACCTATGTTTTTCTCCTTGATCGAGACCTCTATGATAAAAACTTAAATGCTAAAACTTTGAGATAATGCTACAAGCTTTCCAAAACCGTTGAGTTTGTTTCCTAACACTCGATATTCACTATTTTACAACTAGCTTTTCGAGGCCATTAAGTCACTTTCATGAATTATCAAATGACATTGTTTTACGACGAAAAGTTATAATTTCATAATAAATCATTAAATGATTATCGTAGGATATCATTTCAACATAAATACTTGTAAAGTAATCTATAAATTTTCAAGACGTTATAAGATTATTTTTCGACGATAAACGTTATTTTCAAAAATTCACAAGTGGTATAGATATCATACGAATTGCGTGCATAACATTACATCATAACTTATTATAGATCATATCATTCATAATAGGTCACGGTTAGAGGTTGCGCCTCATTTCAGTGTATTCACTTTTGTCATCGCATCATTGTCCAAGTGAGTTTTCATAGCCCCACTTTCAATTGTTTTGTACTATTTTTGGGGGAGATACATGCTTAACTATTTTTCACAAGTACTTTAGATTTCTAAGGATAACTTCTATCATGATCACCATCGTTTCAAAATCGAATGTTGTACTATATCAATTGTTCTTGTTTGCGTGCTATAGTTCTACGTCGAATAATGTGCTATATCGCCTAACCATCGATACATCGAGTCATGTACTATTGATTATGTGCTATAGTTCTACGTCGAATAATGTGCTATATTAGTCGACTCATCGATACATCGAGTCATGTACTATTGATTATGTGCTATGGTTCTACGTCGAGTTAGGTACTATTGTGAATTCATTTGACATCATGCGCTTGAACATAAACTATACATATTTTGGCAATGGGTTGTAAACACACAAAGTGCAAGTTTTGTATGGGCGAACTTGAACCGAGTGGATTTGCAATGCCTTTGCCGCATGAACATTCTTTAAAGGTTTTCTTCATGACAACACAAACTCTATGAACTCACTCAACCTTTGTGTTGACACTTTTAGCATGTTTGATATCGTATCTAAGGCATACACTTCATGGCATGCATATGGACTTATCATAGAGTCGCAGTGACGACGCGTCTCACATGGGATTTATGCACTTTAAACATCGTTTGAATTGTAACAAACTTATTTCCGCACATGTTGAATTTAATTTGGGACCTACACTTTGTAAACTCTGAATGTTTTATTAAATCAAACGATGTATTTTCCAAACGACACTTTAGGTCGTTCGATATATGTGTAATGTGGTGATTATATTATGAACAACTATAACTATGATGTATAGTGTAGTGATAGGTTATGGGTTAGAGTTCCCTTTTTATCATAAGAGGGAACTTAGGAGTGTTCCATTTTAGATTAAATAAAACCAGACACATTTTTCTCCAACAAATTTTTCTTACATATTTAAATCACTTGAGATCCAAAATCTCAAAAGATTTGAAATTTTCGATCGGGGGAGAAAATGTGATATAAATATGCAATCTGATGAAAGGTGACCAATTTGTCTCAAAGTGCATACTGCTCTCTAAATATGTGCTAAACTCTTTTCAATCTCAAGCATATATTAAGGGGAGCATTTCATAACAATATAATCCTTCAAGGTACAAAGATTTCTATGTTTTAACATAATGTACCTTGATTGAGTGTTAAATGGTTTCTTAATGTTTTGTAATCGTGGATGTACTTCAAAAGAACTCTTACCTCTATGTGATAAAATGATTTCAAATATCCTATGCACATATTGAGGGGGGGAATTTACCAAAGAAAATCAAATGGTTTTTTCCATGGAAATTGTGATCAAGAATATGTTTCAAAGAACTCTTGCCTCCATGTGCTAAACAATTTAAAGATCATATGCACATGTTGAGGAGGAGCATTTCTAAATGATCAAAACTATTAAGGTACAAAATTCTTTGATTTTATATCATAAGTACCTTGATTGATTTTCCAAATGATTTTTAATTGGTTTCAAGGAAGATTGAACAATACCAAAAGACCGACCAATTTACTTTATGCATGGAGTTATAAGGATGGTTAGGTTAGGTATTCGTTCCCATGATCCCGCCAGAGCCGGAGGGATCTACCCAGGGACAATCCATTAGATAGTGTAGAAGTCCTTAGGTATGATGAAAAAAGGAGAAAAGTGAGAAATGGGAATAGTGCGGACTGAGATAGAGCTAGAACTGAAATAAACCCAACATGGTTCTAGTTATGAAATCTCGAGTAAGCACCAAGGGTGAAGAATGAAAAAGAATTAAATGTGAAAGGGTGAAAAGAAATAGCCTCCAATAATTCAACCTTAGGGCGTAAACCGGGTTCAATTCATATGTTACCGGTGGTTACCAAGGTAACATCAAGATTGAAGACAAGACGTCATGGACCCAAAGGACGATCGCACTACAACTTCCCAAACCACTCAAGTTCCTCTTAACAGACTTGTTTCATTCTAACGGGAACCGACATTATCTATCGCCTCTCTTAGAGATTGTTGATATTGAAGAAGGAGACCCTCCCTAGTCTCCGAGATAGGAACCAAATGTGCACAATCGAGTCTAGAGCCACGAGATCATCAATAAATCTCTTTAGCACACAATCAATGAAGACTCTGTTTCACACAATGTGGAAAGAGATATTATATTTTAAGAGTCCCACGATTATCCTTGTGGTATTGCGGAACATCCGAGTGATATGAAAACATATTCACAATGATGATGAAAACCTTCAGAGCCAACATCAAACAAGCTCTTGGTAGGTGGCATGTGAGATCTAAACCAATAGATCAACCATGTGACAACCGACGTAAACAATGTGGCGATTCAAAATTATGAATCAATCTCGGTTCAAGTTATGGATTGACGAATACCTTTGAAAACCGGTCGGTGTGCTTAAAATTCTCTTCTAGCACATCAACTGTGTATTAATATTTCAAAATAAAATGTGTTTATGATTGATAATTGAATTTCCTTAAAACCTTCTTTGTATTGCAAAAACAATTTATTAAGCAATACTCGATTGTTTTCAAATCTCTTTTCATCAATCGCTGAATCTCAAATTATTTGGTTCACTCACTCCGTGTTGTCTTCTTTGAGACGTTCGGTTTGAGAACAACTTGAACAAGCTGCGAAACCTCATCAAGGAGATTCTTCGAATTATACCTAATCACAGCGAGCGTGTCATCGATCAGCGGGAACCGTGGGCGTGTACCTCAATTCAACGAAAGTGATCAAAGACACTTTTTGCGCTTTATTGCTAGCTGTTGTATGTGCAGTACGCCCGACGCTTTGCGGTGATCGAATGGAGAGGTCAATCAATATCCGTGATGCTCACTCAACACATTCATTTCTAAAGAAATCATGATAAGTGCATCAACAACTCGATATTTTCACCCATGCTTCGCTACGCCGCAAATATCATGAATCAACTAAAGCTTCCATTACTCGATGAGAAGAAATCATGATCCGAATGTGAGCATGTCGGTCCAAATGTCACAACATCATATGCGGGCAACACAACAATGGGTGATGCTGAGATTAACTGTGGCTGATGATCTCAAACAATGCTCAAAGGTCATCAAAATTTAGATCTGCTCCATAACCTCCACTTAATGTACATTATAGTTGGATTATGATAAAATCACCATGAAAGCACAAAGTTTGAATATTTTGATGATGAGAAGTCTACGAGCTCAAGACTGAAGATTAATTAGAATGCTAGGGTGCTATAATGTAAATCATGGGGTGACCTCCCTTAGGGGGAGATTGTTAGGAATTGGAAATTCTATAGTGAAGCATCAGTCACCCCAACAATATTCTAGCTTAAGTTAGCTCATAGACATATCGTTTATTATGTTATTTGTTAGTTAGTTATTAGCATAGTTTAGCCTAGTGCAACACCGTGGAGGAAGGACGGGTCTTTACCCATTATATGTCTGATCCACAACACGAAGGAGGGCGTGCATCTTTGTATAAATAACCCTCTCCCCACAAGGGAGATGGTTGGATGTTCATTTGGAATCTAACCTTCCATGAGTTTCTCTTACTAGAATATCCCACTTTCTCTCTCTAAATACCATACATTTATACGCCCATATATGTGATTGATTGTGTGTTTGTGAAATCCAATATGTTACATAATTACAATTTATAGCACTAATATTCTAACTTTAACTATTGTTTTGTCATTATTATTCCAACAATTCTTATATTTGTATTACGAGTATTAGTTATTTTGCTAACAATATACTGTTGGTTTTTGAGACTTCATCAAATCCCGGGGTGTACATATGCTCACAACAATTAAATCAGTTGATCTGGAACCTTTAAATGACAAGAATGTTGCATGTGTGATTTCACTTGTTTGCTGAAAGTTTTGTTCTCTATTTTGCAACTTGTTATGTTGCTATGAAACGGTCACTACTTCAATGCTTCATCAGTAAATACCCAAGTGACGTGACAGTAGAATACACAGATCTACAAATGTTGCTTCATACTATTATAAGAATATCAAAATGCAACATGGCACAAAGCAATATCAAAGAATTGAAATTGCATACATCAAGCTAAGAGTCACCAGGGAAGGGATTAAAGCCTCATTGCAACAATTCTCTCAAAGGTCCAAACATTGGTTCTGCAGGTTTTTCAAGTCCGGCCACTCCCAACCATGACATCCCGACTTCAATGTTTTGAGGTGTTTGATTTAGGTCAGATAAATATGCACGCACGTAAATGATATGCATATGAAATGCATCCGATAAGACGTTGTTTGTTGTTAACAATTCTATATTCTTGTTATCTAGTCCGATTTCTATGTAGTAGAAGATAATATGCCCAAGCCGACGTTGTTGTTTGTTGTTAACAATTCTATATTCTTGTTATCTAGTCTGGTTTCTATGTAGTAGAAGGTAATAGTCCGGTTTCTAGAGTTTTGATATGTAATCACCAATATAAATATTGGATAAATAAGATATAACATCTCACGGGTTTATTCATTTTCTAACATGGTATCGGAGCGGGTCTGATCCTCAGACCTAGGTGGCTAAGTTGAGCCGCCTCTTCTATATCACCCCGTCAAACCCTTGTCGCCATTATTTGTCAAACCCTCTTCTATACCTGATCCTCAGACGTTACTGTTCATCCCAGAGTTATTGTTCACCGCCGGAATTTACTTTTTCTACCCGGAGTTATCATCCGTTACCGAGTTAGGGTTTCAAATAAAAATTAACAATAAAAAAGTATTATAGTTGTTTTATTGTTTGTTTGTTAGTCGATTGTTCGCACGGCTTTGTTACCAGTCGACTAATATTGACCGTTGGTACCAGTCTCTAAAATCGACCATTGGTACGGTTTTGTTACCAGTTGACTTAGGTGACCGTTGGTACCACTCGACCGTTGGTACGCTTTTGTTACGAGTCAACTAAAGTTATGTTTTTATTATGTGAATGGTAAATTTTTTTTCATCTAATCCAAGCTTTAGCGATTTCGCCGCTCAGATTGCGGAAGAGTATTAAAATATAATAGGCCCAAGCCCGTTTGTGGGTTTAGGGTTTCTAGACTTTTGATATGTAGTCACCATTATAAATATCGGATAAATAAGACATAACACCTCACATGTAGGGGTGTAAACGAGACGAGACAACTCGTGAGTTATTTGAGATCGACTCGTAAACTACTCGAAATCGACTAAATTTAAACGAGTCGAGTTCGAGCTACTCGAGTACATATCCGAGTCGAGTTCGAGTTCCAAAATACTCGGCTCGTGAAGCTCGCGAGCCTTATCGAGCTTCGATTAAATTACAAATTTACCCTTTTATATAAATACATTTACTTAATTTCATAAAAATCGAGTCGAGCTGAGCTTGATATATCGAGTATTTATCGAGTTCGAGCATGAATGTAGAATAATCGAGCCCGAGTCGAGTTTCGAGCTCGAGTTTTATATCACGAGTCGAGCTCGAGCTCGAAATATAAAGCTCGAACGAGCTCGAGTTTTGGTATTCGAGTCGAGCTCGAGCTTGGCAGTACTCGGCTGTTTACAACCCTACTCACATGTTTATTCAGTGTCTCAAAATTTCTTCCTTCACTTCTCTTGCTGCACATTCCTCATAGTTGTCACTTGGGATTGTATTTAAATTGAATCAATCACATATATAACTATTGGGATTCAATCATAATAACATTTTATGTTGGATTCTACTAGTGTCAAAATGTGGGGAAAACTAAAGATAGAGTAACAAATAAGTATTAATATCATCATTAAACCGATCTGAATGTGGTTTTAATAGAGAATTAAACAATTCAAGGTGGGCACCTGGAAGTGCATAGGAGTTAGCAGCAATGGAGAGTGATCGGCGATACCCAAACAAAATCTTATCATCCTTTAATATAAACACCCCAGTAGCAGTTTCTTGCACCGGTGACATTTCATCGTCTTCCATATCGGATGCTTCAACTGTGTTAACTTTAACACATCGAACATTGAAGAGGACATCAAGCATGCCTAGTTGGAAAGTTAAGTTTTTAGTTTAGGTTCATTACTAAATCATACAATAACTTGAACATCCTCGGGTAGGGTAACGTAAGGTGAAAATGAAATACACTTGCTCCTTATCTTTACTAATAAAATAAAAAAATGATCAACAAGTTAATATTGGAAAAGTGAAAAAGTGAAATAGTGGAAAGTGCATAACATGGGCGAAATTCATGTTTTTTTGGCAATTATTCTTGCATGTTAATTTTGCATGGAAAGTATTTATTTTGATTTCAATGTATTTGTTGCATGGTATCTTTAATTTGCATGGTAACTATTCAATTTTGACTTCAATGTATTTCCATTTTCCACACTGCACTTTCATTTTTTCATGGGCGGGAAATTTGTTTTTCCAACATTTCGTATTTCGCCTATTAAACAACCCAAAACAAGTTTGTATTTCACAACAGGAAGAAAACAGAAATAATGGATATGCATAATCAAAAGAATATTGATGATGATCTCAAGGTTAGTAATCGATTTCTTTTTAATGCTCTCGAGGTTACAAAACACTTACCACAATATTACATATCGTTAATTGTCTGCAGCTGAAAACCGATGCCGCTAGGCACATGTACTCGCCTAGTAAACTATAATATCAATTTTCATAGGTTATTATTGCATGCATAAAAACCATTGTATTATGTGCATAAAAAACTTGTACAAATGATATATATGCAATTATTCACTTTGGGAGGGATATATATGCATTTTTGCCTTATTATTATTATTATTATTATTATTATTATTATTGATTTGCATTATATTTATTATGATATCATAATTGTAACACCTCAAAGTCGAAAGTAATGTATATACTATCGGGTATCCTTTCTGGTTAAACTAAAAACCATCGTGGAAATATACTTGTAATCCACAACTTCAAGCTTTATAAGGGCCCCTCAAATGTCTTATCTAGTACCGATGTGGGACGACTTATTATAAAGTGTCCACTTAAAATCCTAACGTCCTCGTCAAGCTTACACATAACCGAGATCCACACTTCAGGAGATGCTGAGCTATCGGGTCCATCACACCCCGAGATGCTATGGTTTTGACACAATTTGTAACACCCCATAAGCCGAAAGCAATGCATTACTCGAGTATCCTTCCGAGGATCAACAAAAACATGGTGCAAGGATAATAGTAGTACTTCAATGGGCCCAAATGTCGTATCTCCTATCAATGTGGGACGGATTGTTATATACTATAATAATTATGGCTAAAATAAAACAATTGGCCCACTATTTCAGGCTTATAAAGGGTAGGGGTCAAATGTCTTATCAACTACTGGTGTGGGACGTGATGTTACATTACAATAATATTGGCCGACAATATAATGAGTAACCCATTGCTTAAAGCGTATAAGGGAGGAAGGAGTGGTTGCCTAATACCCTAATACTCTGGGGGTGTCACATCACCTCTATCCAATAAAAACTTTTCAACTCAAAACTACCCCAAATACTACCCTAACACTACCCTAACTAGTGGGAGTGGTACCCTAGTACCCGAATTCCATTTTTTTAAATACATAAAATCACATACAATATTTAAAATAAAAACATACCATTTCATTAAAAATAAAACATTACATAATACTTAAAAAAACTACAACTTAAAAATTGAAACTACAACTTAAAAAAAACATTACATAAGTTGAAATTAAAATAACTTGAAACTACAATTTAAAAATTGCAAGCCCATCCGTGTTTGGCCGCAAGTTCACGTTTTTGGGTAAGAACTAATTCCAACATAGCGGGATCGCGAATGTGATCATGCGGCTCCAAAAAAACTTCAACTCCCGTTGCGTATTCTTGAACTTCGCCCCCTCGAGTTGTGTAGCCAACAATTGTTTCGCCATCTCGCGTTTTTCTTCCAAATATTGTGTCTTCTTTTGTGTGTAGGCGTTGATTTCATCCGCAACGCTTGAGATCGACGAGGAGGATGCAACTTGCTTCTTTTTCATTTTTCTTGATTCAATTGGAGGGTGGGGTCTTCATTCATGTCGGAATGGTGTTGCTTGCCGAGTCATACTCCCGACCTCCTTTTTCAAGAATTGCTTGGAGCACCGCAATATCTTGAAAACATTCTTGCTCGTCCATTTCTCATGACCTCGACAATCTCCCACGCCCGGTATGAGTAAATTGTCTTTTTTCTTTGTATAGAAATCCATTTCATTTGCCTCACCACGTCAAGTCGTTGCACCCACTAGCCTTAGCACGTTTCTACATTATATACCAAATAATGTAATTGTAAATAAAAGTATAGATTATGTAAAATAAAAAGTATAGCTAAAAACAAAATAATGTAATTGTAAATAATAAAGTATAGATTATGTAATTGTACCGCATGGAGGTAGTAGCGTTGAAAATACCCATGGCCGTGTTCATTGCTCCACTGGTATTCAACGAATGAAATGTTCATGAACTCGAACCCAAAGTTGCCTCGTAATGCTCGATAATCCGTTTCCAAAACCGTCGGACTTTTGTTCATTACCGACAACACCACATTCGAGATTTGAACCCATGCCGCCAAAGCCTCCTCTGTGTCGGCATCCAAACTTCACGGGCCTCCTCCGTGAAAGCTTTTTCCTCCTCTCGGATCGACTTCTTGAACTTCCTCATCTTCGTCTTCTTCGTTTGGTAGTGGTTGTGTTTTGGTACGTACTCTACGTCTTCACTAAGGTTTTCGAGCGGGAAAACTTCGCTTATAGCTTGATGATGTTGTAGTGTTGTGGATTCAATTGAGGAGGACCCATATCATATTGGAAAAATTGTGGAGATTGGGGTTTTGGAACATAAAATTGATTCGGGGATGGTTGAGAATAAAATTGGCTAAATCCTAACGGAGTTTGTTTTGGTTGATTCGGGGATGGTTGAGACCGACCTTGACGCGAGGTGAAAGTTTTTTTTACCTCTCCTTGGATCCATAGTTTGGTATTTTTGAAAGATTAGTGTGTGTTGTTATTTGTGTTGTGTGTTTTTATTTTGAAAAATGAGGTGCAAGTTTAGGTGTTAAATAGGAAAAAAAAAAATTATTTTGGCTAAATGTAGCCGTTTATTAACGTTACACACCAACCCAACGTACACTTTTCCAACGTTCAAACGCGGGTTCCCAGCTAGAATTTCATACCCGATTTGCATACCCGAAGTACACGGGACGGTGTACCCAAGCGGGTTCATGAGCTCGATGGAGTACCCGAGCTCCACTCCGTCCTACCTAAGCGTCTCAAATGTTATATACCCTACCAATGTGACACGGTGACACGTGTTGTTACAAAAATATTGCTAAAAATAAAGCAGTAGCCCAATTACTTCAATCTTATAAATACCTCAAATGTATTCTCTTGCTCAAGCGGATACAAATTTTTCATGTGGATATGTGCGGACAAAATTTCCCAATTTAGCCCGAAAAATCTACCAATGTAGACGGGTTGTTTGAGTAATATTTGCTAAAAATAAAATGAATAGCCCACTGCTTCAAACTTATAATGAGCTCAAATTTCTTATCATCTACTAATGTGATACCGGTGGTTAGAGTAATATTGTCTAAAAATAAAACGAGTCAAATATGTTTGGTATAAATAAATAGCTAACACACGTAGGGGGGGTTTACTTGAAACACAACATCACTAGTAATGTGAACCGATGAATACTTAAACACGGATCTCTTAACACATTGTCATTTTCGTTGTTGTTGTGAACCCATGAGTAAGCTTGACATGTTCCATTGAGGTTCTTCACGTTCGAGAGACATTGCTAAAAAAGTGACGAGATTCTTCGATTTCCTAGATAAACTGACGATATTCTAAATAAATCGAAATAATATATTTGATTGGAGATTCTGAGAACCAGGAACACGAACGGACTGGCTCACTTCTTATCCATGTTAAATAAAAAGTTAAAAAAGTTTACCTATACCGCCTATACCCAACCCTTTTTACGAATTTCTACTCAAACTATATACTATTACATTTATGTCACAATTGGCGCGCTATGCTCAATTTTTTAGCGCCCCAAATCTTTAAACTAGTCGTATAGCAACACGTGTCCCATTTAACAAAAAAAAGGTTGGAAATCATTTTGGATAACTGAAAATGGTAATATCACTGATAATTTAGAGCTCGAAGGACACGTGTGAACATTTAATATGTTTCTAAATTACATATATACCGCAAATGGTATTTGTTTGGAGCGCAAAGGTAATATTTGGCGCTTTAAGGACACGTGTGCACATCTAATCTGTTTCTAAATTTAATATGGAGCGCAAATGGTATTTGTTTGGAGCGTAAAGGTAAAGTTTAGCGCTCCAAGGACACGTGTCGACATTTAATATGTTTCTAAATTAAATATAGAGTGCAAATGGTATTTCTTTGGAGCACAAACGAAATTTTAGAACTCCATATCAACGTGTCACTTTCTTAATAGGTTAAACAAAATAAGGTGGGGGCGCAAACTAGGGTTTTAGCCCTAAACAGAGCGCACCAACAATCGGAAAGTCCAAATATAATAATCAAACAAATTATCACACAATGTTAAGCGGAGAAAAGATTAATATAGATCTCATATTTGTCATATATTCAATGAACCAATCATGTCCATCCAATTAAAAAAAAAACTCTTTTTAAAGAATTAAATATCTCGCAAACCGCTAATCATTCTGTGAAAAAAATCGTATCGTGATGACGAAATTAAATTATATTCTACGGATACGCACTTATATATATTTTATTATTTTTTTCAAAATTTTACAAAAAAAAATCATATGTGATTTTAAAATGAATCACATGTGATTTTTCTCGTCGAAATTTCGAGAAAAAAGTCATTGAAAAGATATAAGTCAAGATATCTGTAAAGATAATTTAATTCTCGTCGCGATAACGATTTTTCAGGGCAAGATTTACCGTTTGCGATATATGTTTGTTTTTGAAAGTTAAAAATAGTATTTTATTAATTTTCATAAAAATAAATGACTAAAATTAGTTAATTAGATTTATGACAAATATAAAATATATATTAATCTCAACTCATGCTAAGCACGCACTGCGTCTAAAAATGACAAATATGCATATACAGTTCAAATACGGCCTTTTATGATAATACAATAATGAATATGCCTAGATCGATAATTTTCAGTGAAAAGTTTTGACTTTTATTTTCCAATGGCTGCTTCAACTATATCTAGTGGTGAGCTACAATACAACGATATATATTTATTATGTTATGGAAATATCAAAATATTGTCTAACGTTTTCTCTCTTATCTATTATTGTCAAAATGACCATGGGTGGGTACCGGCAAGAAAAGAAACTTGGTATGGGTAATTATTAGAGGCAAGAAATGTCTTCCAGAAAGATAAATTTAAATCAAGACATTTTTAAAAATTTAGACATTTAAACCTTCTTCCTTTTTTTGAAATAGGCATATATAATTATTAAAACTTAAATAAGACTAATCAAGACATTTTTTTTTTCTCGATTTAGAGCATTCGATCGTTTAAAGAAATATTTTTATATAATATATTTAAGTTTTTAATATAAATAAGATATTACGTTTAAGGAATTTATTTAAATCGTTTAGGCCTTTTATTAAGCGATTTGTATAACGTGTCTTGGTTTGGCCGTCTTGGTTTAGCCGTGCTCTTAAGGTTTAAGCGTCTAAATTCTGGCCGGCAGATTGGTTTAGCAGTCTTCGTCTCCACCCAAATCGCCTGTTTCTGCCACCTCTAGTAATTATGTATTGTATTATTTTCTCTTTTACACATACCTTAAATCTTGCAACATGTATTAAAATTCTTATCAAGCATATTCACTACTCTTAAGAAAATCAGAGTTTATATCTATGAAAGGGTTAAATTTAGGTTCAGATCATCCATTTTGGGTGGTAAAGGTAAAAATCAAATGATAAAATTACACGTTTGATCCATGGTTTCTTTCAAAATAACAACTTTTAGTCAGCCAAGTCGTTTTATTACACCAAAGATGATGTCTAATTTTGAAACTATGCACGCTTTTGGTCCCTATTTTGGATGGGCGTTAGTTAAGTCCGTTAAGTATTTTGCGTTGTTAGTCCTTCGTTAATAATTTTTGCACCGTTAGTCCTTATTTTTTAAAATAGAGTTTCGCCGATTAGTCAATAGTTAATAATAGTTATCGCCCGTTTTTACGTTTTTGTCCGCTTTTATCCGTTTCATTCGTTTTCAACCGTTTTCCCTTTTTATTTTTTCGTTTTAAGTCCGTTTTACGTTTTATCCTTTTCGCTATTTTTAGGTTTTGTCTGTTTTATCCGTTTTTATCCGTTTCATTGCTTTTTACGTTTAATCCGTTTTATCCGTTTTACGTTTCGCTCCTTTTACGCTTTTGTCTGTTTTATCCGTTTCGTTCGTTGTTTATTCGTTTTCGTCGGTTTTTACGTTTTGTATGTTTTTTCCGTTTTAGCGTTGTTTCGTTTTGTATGTTTTTTTTTTTGCGTTCGTTTTTATCTGTTTTCGCCCTTTTTTTTGCGATTTTGTCTGTTTTTATACGTTTTCGTTCGTTTTTTAATCTTTTTCGCCAGTTTTCATCCGTTTTTCTTACATTTTGTCCGTTTTTCCTTCGTTTTTGTACTATTTCAACATATTGAAAATTTTTTCCAAAAAGAAAAAAAAATTCCAAAAAAAAAAATTGGAAAAAAAATATTTCCGAAAAAATCAAAAAAAAATTTGAATAAAAATTTCAAAAAAATTTTGAAAAAAATTTCAAATATATATATTTTAAAATCTTAAAAAAAAATCGTTTTTTTTTTCAATATTTTTATTCGATTTTTTTTTAATTTTTTGTTCAAATTTTTATTTTTTCGAAAATATTTTTTCCCAATTTATTTTTCAAAATTTTTGGAATTTGTGAAAAAATTCCAATTTTTTTGGAAATTTTTGTGAAAAAAGCGGAGAAAACGAATAAACAATGAGCAGCGGATAAAAAGCACAAAAACGTAAAAACTAGCGGCGTAAAAACGGACTAAAATGATTAAAGCGTAACAAAACATTGAAACGATAAAAACCGACAAAACGGATACAAAAGACAAAAGCGTAAAAAACGGACGAAACATATAAAAACAGATTTAAAAGAGATAAAAGCGTAAAAAGCGGATTTAAAACGAAAAACGGGGAAACGGATAAAACGCGAGCAACGGATAAAGCGGACAAAACGTAAAAACGGGCGATAACTATTATTAACGGAGGGACTAAGCGGGGAAAACTATATTTTAAAAATAAGGACTAACGGTTGCAAAAATTATTAACGAAGGACTAACAGCGCAAAATACTTAACGGACTTAACTAACGCCCATCCAAAATAGGGACCAAAAGCGTGCATAGTTTCAAAATTAGATCTTGGTGGTGTAATAAAACGACTTAAGGACTAAAGTTGTTTTTAAGAAACCATAGGACCAAACGTGTAATTTTTCTTTAAACTTTATATCCCTGCTCCTTATAAAATTGGTTTTGATAGTTGTCTTTGAAGTCGATAGAATCGTGTTCAGTCTCATATTTGGCGTTCTTCGTATAAGTCTATATCCGCAAAGCCATGACACACTAGAGACTTTGTAGAATAAGAGCTCGAGGTCCAGAGTCTTGGTTTATCTTCACTCAGGTTGGTCTACTGCGGGAGAGTTGTCGAGGCTATTAAGCGTGGGGTGAATGATGGACGATCTTAAAAACACGCGGGTTATGTACACCTTTTGTGGTTTCATAGTTTATATCGATTGACATTATATTAGCTCTAACATGCTAAATTATGATAATGTAATAGTATTATCCAAAAATGAAACGAGTCGAATAAGGTATGGTATGAATAACTATCAAATGAGTGAAAAAGTATAAGAAGAGTGGTGGGACGTATATGTACCTGAAAGACGGGATCATCGGTGAGGCGAACCGATAAATTCTTAAACAAGGATTTCCTGACATATTGTCGTTGTTCTTGCCACAAACCCGTGAGCTTGTTTATTCAGGTTCTTCCACAAAGGGAGACGACAGCCGACAGTAATGGCATTCCACGAGTAAATGTCGACTTGTGAACAAAT
Organism: Chrysanthemum lavandulifolium; assembly: GCA_022545495.1. Taxonomy (NCBI): domain Eukaryota; kingdom Viridiplantae; phylum Streptophyta; class Magnoliopsida; order Asterales; family Asteraceae; genus Chrysanthemum; species Chrysanthemum lavandulifolium. Next base: position 256,302,709 of record CM040241.1, on the reverse strand, counting down.
TAAAGGAATATATTGATATAGGTTTGTGAGGACTAGGCTTGATGGCTGTGTTCAAAAATTGGACTTTGAGTTGTAAACATGGTTGAAAAAGTAATATATTTTAAAGAAATGTTTTTGTAGTGAAATGTAAGTTCATTTTGCATAAAAAAGTGTAACGGATTTTATAAAAAGTTTATAAAATGTGATATCTTACTTGATAGAATTGCTTCGACTGAAACTTAGATGATGTGTCTAAAAGAGCCTTGCTGGTTTTGTTTGCAAGTGTATTAAAGCATTCAAAATGGGCAACTCTTGCTTGGGGCGAGAGGGAGTCGGGGTCAGGGTTTGGGTGGGTCTTGCTCATCATTGCGGCCTCCTCCTGTTGATGTAAGTGGTGTGGAGGAACCATCGCGGGGTAAAAATAGTGAGAAAGTTGGGGAAGAGTATGATGATGTGACGTTGAGACAACGGCGGGAGTGGGCAAAGTTATCCCCACCGTTGCGAATGCTCTTACAAATGAGTTCCCAATTTACTTTTTTTTTTGTGGCCTAAAAACAGAACAGATAAAAGGAGAATGGTGGGGTCTCTAAGATGATGTGATGCTTAATTATTGTCATATTATTGCTGGTTTTGCTGACAATACTCTTGTTTTTAGACTTGCATCAAATTCTTGCCTCCTTGGTGTGCATATATCTGCTCACAACAAAGTCAACAATAAAAGTAGTGTCATGGAAGCCTTAGACGACAAAGAGTTGCCTGTGTGGTTTTAGTCGTTTACCGACAGTTTTTCTCTCTGCTTTATTACCTGTTGCTACTGTTTTGTAGCTACCGAACAGTCCTGCCTCATCAATCTTTCACCGTGGCTTCTGTCACCAAAAGGTTATGTGAAGCTGTCAGTGATAGCTTCCGTGGTTAATCTAACTTTACTTTCTGCTTATCATCTAAACATCAGAGAGAACTGGTCAACAAGCTTACAAGAGAAAACTACTCGTACCCAAGCGAGATAACACTAGATTAGATAGAGAAATAATACATCATCTTATGATACGAATATCGAAATTACAACATAGGCGGGTATGATAAATAAATCACAACAGTCAGAGAAATTGCATATATCAAGAGTCACTTGCGAAGGGATTGAAGCCACCTTGCAGCATTTCTCCCAGTGGTCCAAACATTGGTTCGGGCAAGTTTTTCAAGTCATACCACTCCCAACCCTCACACTTCTCAGGTTCAATATTTTGAGGTGTTTGATTGGAGTCTGATAAATGTGCACGCATGTAAATAATAACGACATGCACTGAATCAGATAGAAGATTGTTTGTTGCTGTTAACAACTCTATATTCTTGATGTCTAGTCCAGTTTCCTCCTTCACTTCTCTTGCCGCACATTCCTCAAAGCTTTCACCTGCAATTCGATTTGAAACAAATCAGAAAGCTATTGACAGATACGGTCCAACATGGAGACTAGCAGTGGAAAATTAGACATGCTGGATGGGTTATTACATGTCAAGAAAGGTTGGTAGCTAAACAAATTATTATGGTGGGGTTAAAGTCAGACAAGGCTGGGATGACCAGCCAACACTCTTTTTTATTCATATCCATCAAAAAAACTATTGAACTAAGATTCTACATGTTTGCAAAACCTTGTATTATGTATTACTGTATAAAACTCATACTAACTTATTTTAACATAGGTTCCTTCCGGATGAAAAAATAGTCATTTGTAAGCTCGTTTAACAAACACAATTAGAAGGTTTTATTCGTTTGAATTCACTTCGAATGATTTTCAACCCATTCAACTCATTTCTGCGATAGTTAATTCTCAAAAAATTAGACCATATGCAAAACCAGTGTTGTAAAAATCGGCCATGGCGGCCACCATGGCGGATATCGGCGGGTCCACCGCCACGATATTTCCCAAATCGGTCTAACATGGTGTTTTGGTCAAAATCGGTAAATCGGTCAAAATCGGCCTTGGCGGCGGTTCGGTCAACGTCGGTCAACTTCAGATCTAGGGTTTTTTTTTTTCAAATTCATGACAATTAACTTCGATTTTATTGATTTTGTTCTAATTTAAACTAGTTTTTATAATTAATCTAGCTAATATTTATTTCTTTAATAAATTCCTTTATAATTTAGGTCACCGCCATGGCGCCTATTGCTATGGCGTATAACATGGGTCAACCGCCACGGATCTTTATAAGCGATTTTACAACCTTGTGCAAAACATGTCCACATCAACCCATTTAAAAATAGAAGAATCGATTAAGCCATCCATATCCATTCATATGGAGATGATAAAATTTCGCACTTGTCACCAAATTCGAATTAGGCGAGTAACATTGCTAAAACATTTCCCCCCTACATTAGATAAACAACAAACAACTTTGACTAAAATTTGGGCACAATCGTGACTGACATACGACCAGTCGAGGATACCACGATCGATGGCCGGCGTTTTTTTAATTCAAAATTTTAAACATCAAATTTAAATTCATTAAAGATAAAATAAACATTACAATACTAAATTAAAATAAACTTTGTACTTTTTATATATTACGCGTATTTGAACCAACGTTATTAGATTTTAACAGCGTTGTTGCCAAACGCGACGGAAAACGCGACCTTCACACAAAAGTGGCGTTTTATAGTGTTGTCATCCCTTGACTGTGACCCGATATATTTTTTTTGGTTTTCACTTTTCTATTCGTTGTCTAACAGCAAAATTTAACTCCTCCTTTTATTATCCCTTTTGTTGTCCATATACCCATTTGCCCCAAAATTCTACCTTTTAAAAATCATATAAATACCCGTAACTATCTATTTTTTACACACAATTGCAACTTCAATTCTATCTCTATACTTCTCTTATTAACCAACAAAAATGAATCCAAAAATGAACCAACGTTATTAGATTTTAACAACGTATACGCACTCCGTTAAACTTATCACACATCTAATATACTTAGTTAGAGTATATTCATAAGTTTTAACATTTTTATAGGTATTATATTTTTACGTTGTCCAATTTTAAGTTTCGTGACTTAAAGACTTAACGTTTGCAATTACCAGGATCAAAATATACTCTCTAAACTCTAAATTATCATTATACAAACTATATTTATATAAGATAAATATGAAATTTTCATTTCATCTCATGGTGCCACGTTTACTCAACATAACACATGTCTATATAGTTAATATCACATCATCACTTTGCTTTTGTTTTGGATTCTCTATGTATATTTTCGTTTATGTATTCGACAAGTCGTCAAACAATGCTTTTTACGCTGCCATAGCAACTCCTCTTCTAATTTCCAAAGGTTTTATTATTTCCTATCATTTATCTATATTTTCATCATCAACCATAGTTTATATATAATTATTATATGTGCTTGTTTCCTTGCATTTTTTGTTTAAATGGTATTGTATATATCTAGCAAATGAATATTGAGACATATATAATAGCCATTTTTTTATGCATTGATATCGGTTGAAAATTGAACCGATGTTCAAATTTTCCTCCCTTCGACCGAGTTGATGACCGATAGCCACAGTCGACTCGACCGATGTTAACATCGGTCGAGGAGTAAAAAATTTGGTGACCGACCGATGAATTTGATTCGACTGTGCCCAGCCTAATCTAAATGAGCAAATGGTAAATGCTTGATCTTCTTAGTACTTAATATGGTAAAAACCTAAAATATTAACCAACTGGCTTAGCTCACTTGGCCACCTTGGCTCCTTCTGGAGCTTGGGGGAGGTTTTACCCAGGGTTCAAGTCTCGCAAGTGACAAAAAATCAAGGTTTTCCTCCTATTGTGAAGCACTGAGTTCTAGGGGTTTCCTTCGCGGGTCTCTCTTAGTGGTTCGGGTCTTGGGGCCTGCCCGTTTGGATGGTTGAACTGGGGGGTCGGATTTAAGTGTGGTGCCGTTCTAAAAAAAAAAACCCTAAAATATTGCTAAAAAAGCGCACCCAAGACCATGAACACAAATGGGTCCAGCCCCTGATATTACTATACTAATACATTTACATCGAACACTAAATTAAGTTACATATTGGCCAGGGTCAAGGTTCGAATGTTTCCACTAACAAGAATTAAATGACAAAATTAAAATGGTTGATCTTCTTAGTACTGACCGAACTCAAGGTGGCCACCCGGGAGAGCGAAGGTGTGCGCGCCGATTGAAAGGGAGCGGCGACGGCCGAGGAGCACCTTGTTATCCTTTGATATAAAAACTGCAACTCCAATTTCTGGCGCTGGCGACATTGCTCCGGTCTTGTTAAATTGTTCCAACTGTTTTAGTTTTGACTTTATATATCTTTTTTTGAACGGAAGTTTTGACTTTATATGGGACAAAGAAGTATAGCATCCTTATGTTGAAAATGATGTTTTTCTTTTGTTGTTGAGGTCCTTGAAGTTTTGGTTACTTGTAAATATGACAAACATTTTGACAAAATGTTCTAAGAGAGGTAGGTGCAACTTATAACATGTTAGACTAATGCTAGTGACAAAATGTTCTAAGAGAGGTAGGCTATTGGGTTACATACTTTATAACACTATTAGACTTATGCTAGTGGCAACCACATTTTCATAACTCCATCTCAATTATAATTTGCTAATAAGGCGACCGCAACCACAACAAAAAACGTATTCCATAAAAACAAATAAAAAAACTACAAACAAATGTTTCAAATGTTTAGGCTGGCTGAGCAACCAAAACTTTGAAATGGTTGCTTGACGACGCGTCACTTTGGGGTGGGCTAATGGGGCAACACATGGCTTTTGTGGGGTTGTGGTTATTGGGCAATGCCCATTAGCATTACTCTTATTTCATAAACACATTTCACAGCTATAACATGTTATAAGTGCAAATAAGTCTCAAATTTTTTTCTTTTTCATTTTCTTTCAAGAAAACAACAATATTTAAACTAATATAAAAATCGATATATTAAAAAGGGCAAATGGTAAAAAAAAAAAAAAAAATCAACAAACTTTGCATTCTATTATCAGAAGATAAACTTTAATTTTCCTATTAAAACATTAAATTTTCTTAATCATCCTGTTGCAGGCATCATTATCATTTAATCAAGAATAAATAACATAAATCGTCCTTGTGGCTCAAAATATTTACACCGGTCGTCCTCAATATCATTTAATTGAAAATAAATTACATAAATAGTCCTTGTAGCTTTGAAAATTTACATCTATCGTCCGTATACGTATAAATTGCATAAATCATCCTTGCTTCCTTTTTTATACGTTTTTTTTGCTTCCATACCACTCGATCAATTTTTTCGATTTCATTTTTGATCGTTTTTCTTGATACCACTCGATCAATTTTTTTGCTTCCATTTTATACGGTTTTTCTATTTTTATCTGCTTTTTATTCAATTTTTATAGTTTTTTTCTTGATGCCACTCGATCAATTTTTTGCTTCCATTTTTATCGTTTTATTCTTGATACCACTCGATCATTTTTTTTGCTTCCATTTTTTATACGCGATCAATTTTTTATACGTGATCGATCACATATACATTTTTTTGCTTCCATTTTTTTTATATGTGATCGATAAATTGCATCAAAATGTATACGTGATCAACCACGTTTTTGCTTCGATAAAAATGTATACATGACCGATACTCTTGGAGATTCATGAAAACGTATACATGATTTATCACGTTTTTGCTTCGATGAAATTTTTATCGATCACTTATAAAAATTTGTAACCCGGGCCAACTTTTGCTTCCAAGGTTCATCACCAAACCACCAAGGCTTGGTGAATCACCATATGGCCGCCATGATAAGGCCATAGTGAATGATAAGCTGCTTTGGCCTTATCTAGTTTTCGAAGTGAGTTTTGGTCTCGGTAATCGCTAACTGTAAGCCGTTAAGTCACGAAATGTAAAACCAGGTATTGTAAAAATATGAAACTTGTAGAAATGATTAAACTCATCATTATACTCCATACTAATATATAAAATGAGTGATAAGTTTCATCGGGTTGCTTAAACATCGTAAAAACCTAAAAGTGGAGGCTTAAAACACGTAAACCGCGTAAAATGCAAAATCGGAAAATGTAAAAATCCAAAACTTATGAAAATGTTGTACGATGTGAAAAACACATATTTCTCTTGTTTTCAATGTTGTATGGACATATCGAGATGCTCAAATGCCATTTAAACCTAAACGAAAATCTCATACATAGTTTTGCGAAATCGGTTCTGAATGGATTCTGCGTACGTCGTCAGGACGACCCATCGAGTATCAACTCTCTTGTCATGATGAATGAAAAAAAATCGGGAATGAATAGTAAAACTGAATAGTAAAAATTCGAGAATGAATAGTAACCTGAAAATGCGAATTGTTACAGATAAAAATTTCATCGAAGCAAAAACGTGACCGAGCTGCAAATTTTTATACGTGATCAATAAAAATTTGCAACTCGGGCATCATTATAAGCTAAAAACTTTTAATTTTCCTATTAAATGATTAAACTTTCTTAAAATGTATACGTATACGTAAAAAGTATTTTATGATCGTATACGGATCCTTAGGGATTCATAAAAGCGTATACGTGATCGATCAAGTTTTTGGTTCGATAAAATGTATACATATACGAATATTTTATGATCAATCACGTTTTTACTTCGATGAAATTTGTATACGTATAAAAATGTGGCCAGGGTTGCAAAGTTTTATACGTGATCGATAAAAATTCCATAGAAGCAAAAATGTGATTGACAACGTACACGTTTTTATGAAGTCCAGGAGTATCGTTCATGAATACATTTTTATCGAAGCAAAAACATGATCGATCACTTATACCTTTTTATGAAGCCTCGAGGATCCCTATACGTGATCGATCACGTTTTTTATTCAATGAAATTTTTATCGATTACGTATAAAAAAATGGAAGCAAAAAATGTATACCTGATCGATCACGTATAAAAAATTGATCGCGTATAAAATATGGAAGCAAAAAAAATTGATCGAGCGATGTCGAAGAAAAAAATGTAGAAAAAGAAGTATAAAAACTGGAAATAAATAAAATTGATCGAGTGGCATCGAAGAAAAAAACGTATAAAAAAAGGAAGAAAAAGCCGTATAAAAATGGAAGAAAAAAATTTGATCGAGGGGTATCGAAGAAAAAAGGTATAAAAAATGGAAGGAAAAAACCGATCGAGTGGTATGGAAGCAAAACAAATGTGTAAAAAATGGAAGCAAGGATGATTTATGCAATTTATACGTATACGGACGACTAATGCAAATTTTCAGAGCCACAAGGACGATTTATGTAATTTATTTTTTATTAAATGATATTGAGGACGACCTGTGTAAACTGTTTGAGCGACAAGGACGATTTATGTGATTTATTCTTGATTAAATGATAATGAGGATGTCTGGTGTACATTTTTAGAGCCAAAGGGACGATTTATGTAATTTATTCTTGATTAAATGATAATGATGCCTACAATAGGATGATTAAGAAAGTTTAATGTTTTAATAGAAAAATTAAAAATTTGTTGCTTACAATAGGAAAAGGTAGCAAGTTTGTTTATTTTTTAGACCATTTACCCTTTTTAAAATTAGTCTTTTCTGGGCACGTGCAACCCCCATTTTACCTAATAAATTCTTTATAGAAGTACTTATAATCATAAAAAAATATTGTGTAACACCTTTTCAAAAATTCTGAATCCGTTTATGTATGAAATGTGACTTTAACTTAATAATTCCATTTTGAATAAAGTATTTTGGTTGTGTAAAACATGATGATTGTGTAGATATAATGAATTATGATGAAAGATAATCCATTTTTAATCATAAAACTAATCATCATTCGGGGTGAAATTTTTTGTTGTAATACTAGTTTATATGGTTATCTTTATCATCATCTTTACGTTAATGTCACATCATCATTTAACACACCTTCAAAACCCACTACTTTTCACTTTCTATAGTCATCACCTAGCCTACTACCAAATTAGAAATATAAATATACTTCACTTTATACAAACATATCTTACAATATACTTCACACACACTCCCAAACAAAATAAATAATAATAAAACACACATAGCGCTCCACAATTTCTTGATTGGATAAAGGTGATCACCACCACCATTAAGAGCCCAAGGTAGCGTTTTCCCTCAGCGTTGTTGCCAAAACGCGACGGGAAAACGCGACCTTCACACAAAAAGTGGCGTTTTATAGTGTGTTGTCATCCCCACCAGCACAACGGCCCGATATATTTTTTTGGTTTTTCACTTTTCTATTCGTTGTCTAACAGGCAAAAATTTAACTCCTCCTTTTATTATCCCTTTTTGTTGTCCATATACCCATTTTGCCCCCAAAATTCTACCTTTTAAAAATCATATAAATACCCCGTAACTATCTATTTTTTACACACAATTGCAACTTCAATTCTATCTCTATACTTCTCTTATTAACCAACAAAAATGAATCCAAATCAATGGATGCCGCAAAACCATATACCGACTCCACAAATTCCAAATTCATCATCTTCCTTTAAATCAAACACACCATCAACCGCAAATTCCATCACCTTAAACACCAATCAACTTCCATCATTCGCGAACTTCTAACAAATCCCAAGCTAATTTGCCATTTTTAATAACCCATTCGCCAACTTTACACTCGAGCAATTCACTTTATGGCAGCAATTTCGATTTTAACAACTATTCCAAACCCAAATTTCCCAACAACAAACCCTTCACCAACCCCAATTTACACAACAATCCCTAGACCCCAATTACTCAACAATCCCAATTTACCCAAGTTTCAGAAATTGACGCAACAACAATTAGTGAAATTTTAATTTTAGTTTAATGTATCGTTAAAAAAAAAAAAAAAAAAAAAAAGCGTAGGTTCGGTGTGCACCATGGCATCAGAATTTGGTGCGATATGAGCGATGGGTATTTTGTGTGTTGCGATGGATTCTGATGTTATTGAAAAAAGTGTTGAGGTAGCAAGACTTTTTTCACGACACCAGCACAATGGCACCAAATGTATCCATTGCTCTAAGGATACAAGAATGGGTGAAGTAGAGATGGTGGTGGGTGCTATCTATGGTGTTCCATGCGACAAAAATGGAGTGATAGTTGGTACCATAAAAACAAGCCTGAGCTAACAAGAGTTTCTTCATGTTGAAATCATAGTTGATCTCTCTTGGTGGCCTCTCCACCCAAATCTCCACTTTATTTCTAGGGTGATTGCATTTTAAACTTAAAACATGAAATAATGATGTAGAATTTTATAAATTTTGTAAGTTTTAATGCATTGTGAGTGTTTGCATTGAAATATGAGATGTTAATGTGGTTAGGGGTGTTCACGAGATGGTTCAGTTCAGTTAGTTGAAAGACTTTAACTATCCATAACGAGGCGGGTAATTCATTTTTCTACCGTAATTGAATCGTACTAGGCGGGTAACCGAACATGCGGTAACCGAGATGAGCAGTTAACCGCGGTTCGGATCACGGTTAACCGTAGATACTAACATTCAGAAAAGTTGAATATACTTAATTCATTTTAAAGTTATCCCGGTACAATAGTTTCATTCAAATAAACATACGGAAAAGATTAATAAAAATATTTATCCGACAGTTATAGGTTACGATCAAATTAATCAATTTTCATACACAAATGTTTAGTAAATATTTACATCGGAAGAAAAAAAAGTTATTATACAATAAAAATAATGCAATACTATAATCAATACTTGTACAATTATTTAAGTATTTAGTTATTTATGTATATTATATACGGTTATGTTCTGTTAACCACAAATGTCTATAAAATAAAACTGAAACCGAACCGTGATAAGCCGAGTTTTTCGGTTTCGTTTTTTTAATACAAATAATGTCAAAAACGTTGTTTGCATTATTTGATCTCTATACGTTTTGATAATCACAAAATGTAAAAATACATTACGTAAAACTGCGCTTGATAAGTTTTTAATCGAGAAAGCTTGTTTCGTCTATAACATCACTTAAGGTATGAATAAACATCTTACCAATCATGTTAAGTGATCAAAGAAGTTATTTTTTCCCTAAAACTTACATTTTCATAAATGTGACAAAAGTTTCTAAAAATAACCTTTACAAATTATTTTTGTAAATTAAAGAATCGTTTTATTCATAAAAAAATATTTGAATTTGAATTTTCCCACCCAAATCTGATAAATTTTCACGAGATAAACATTTCCCCACTAAAAGACAAAAACAAGAGCGGAGGAGTCTATGGGACGGTCCTCTATAGGGAGACGATCCCTTATATATATGGGACCGTCAAGCCTTTATTGGGACCATCCTTCGCTCCTCTTGATGTCTATAAATACTGCACTATTTCACAAAAAAATTCACCTCTTGAGCACTAAAATTTTATGTCTTCTTAAATCTTTCTAACCTCCCTTTTTTGATCACATTAACGTATCGGTAATTATTTACAAGTGATCACATTCATCCTTTCTCAAAGTGCACGAGAAGAACACTCGTATTCTTCAAGTGTGTTGGTGTCTAGATATTCACTCGTAACTATTGTTACGTTTCTCTCCTCGATCAATATTCTACATATTTCCATCCTTATATATTTGTAGATCCGACTTGTGTAAGTCTTGAGTTGTTGTGTGATAGGTAGATTTGGACGGTCTATACGTTCGTGGGTTTGTAGATTGGACGGTGTGTAAGTTTTTGGGTGATTGTAGATTGGACGGTGTGTAAGTCTGTTTAGTATTGTGTAGATTGGTTCTAGCTAGGATTAGGACTCGACATTCTACTTAGTGTCATAAATTGGTGTAAGCAGTTTTGTACGGTTTTCTCCGCATAAAGGGAACTTGTTGATATAGCGGTCTTGAACTCTCGAGTGTGATACTCGGGAAGTGGAGTAGGGCGAAGATCTAGTTTCGTAGCCGAACCACTATAAATCTTCGTGTCTTGGTTTGATCGTTTTTTCTCTTCACTCCCTTACATTCTTTACTTTGTTATTAATTTTTATATTCATTGTGCTCATATATTGTTGTGTTGATATCGCATAATGTTCTAATCTAAAAGTATTTAAAAAGAAACTTCTAAAAGATTTTAAAACGTAATTTAAAAACGGAGAAACTATTAAACCCCCATTCTAGTTTCTACAATTGGTACCAGAGCCAGGTCAATCAAGATTTTTTAAAATACATTGTATTTTTAAACTTGAATCGATCTATGGATTTTGTAAAATATCAAGAAGGGTAATCTATGCAAAGACCACCACTTTTCGAAGCCGTTTGCTTCATTTATTGGAAAACAAGATTCAAAACTTATGTGAAATCAAAAGATCTTGATCTTTGACATGTTATTACCAAGGGTGACTTTAAACCTATTGAACATAATCCGGAAACCAAAAGAGATGAAGTGGTTCCATATGAAAAACAAACTGACAATCTTGAAACGAAATTAGCAAAAAATGATGAAGCGAAAATGGTCATTTATAATGCTTTACCTAAAAAGAAATTTCAAAGAATTTTTATGTGGAACACGGCTATGGAAATTTGGAAAACAATGCTAGTCAATCATCAAGGTAATAATCAAGTCAAAGATAACAAGACCGATCTTCTTATTCAACAATATGACCTATTTGTCATTCCTGAAGACGAATCTATAGATAGTACTTTTGCAAGATTTAATACTATCGTCACTAGTCTAAAAGCCTTTGATGAGGGTGTTTCTGTCAAGAGTTGTGTTAGAAAATTTCTCAGGGCTTTACATCCAAAATGGAGAGCAAAGGTCACGACAATTGAAGGATCCAAAGACCTAGCTTCACTATCGCTTGATGAGCTCATCGGAAACCTAAAAGTTCATGAGCAAATCATCAAGAATGATTCTGAAATAGTCAAAAGCAAAGTGGAAAGTAGATCTCTCGCTTTAAAGGCTAAAAAGGAATCTGGTGATAATGAAAGCTCAAGTTCAAAAAGTGAAGACGAAGAATATGCCATGGCGGTTAGAGACTTCAAAAAATTCTTCAAACGAAGAGGTAGATACGTAAGATAACCGCGAGAAGAAAAGAAGTCATCTCAAAAGAATCATGATGATAAGTATGGTAAAGGCGAAAGAAGATGTTTTAGATGTGGTGATCCAAGACATCTAGTAGGAGAATGTCCTCAACAACCAAGAGAAACGAATCAAAAGGCATACATCGGAGGTTTTTGGAGTGATAGCGATGAAGAGAACAACGACAAGGCCAAAGATGAAACATGTCTAATGGCGAGAACTTCAATAGAGATATGCTTGGGAATCGATTTGGAGCCCGATGAATGGATCATAGATATCGGTTGCACTAATCACATGGTGGGTAATTGAAAGTTATTCTCATCATATCAATCATGTCATAGATGTAATGTCACTTTTGTTAGTAAACTCAAAGGTAATATCATTGGAAAAGGTACGATCACTTACAACTATCTTACAATAACTAATGTTGAGCATGTAGATAACTTATGATCAAACCTTCTAAGTATTAGTCAAATATGTGACAACAAATGCAAAGTGATCTCAAAGAAGGTAGTGAAATCATTAAGGATGGAAAAGTCATTGGAAAGGGTAGTAGGAAAGGTGATTTATATGTCATGAAAATAGGAAATAGGTCTAGTGATAATATATGCTTAGCTACGGTTAGTGATAATTTTACATTATGGCATAGGAGACTTGGTCACGCAAATATGCGATTATTGCAAACTTTGGCATCTAAGGATTTAGTTAGGAATTTACCAAAACTTAAATTCGCCAACACTTCTGTGATGCTTGTAAAGTTGGAAAACAAGCTCACTCTAGCTACAAAACTAAGAATGTAATCTCAACCTCTAGATGTCTAGAACTCCTTCACATGGATCTCTTCGGTCCTTCCGCCGTACGGAGCTACGGAGGAAATCTCTACACCCTAGTAATAGTAGACGATTACTCTAGATATACTTGGACTAGATTTCTTAATAAAAAAACAGAAGCTTTCGATCAACTCAAAACATTTAGTAAGAAAGTCCAAAATCAACTAGGGTGTTCCATAGTTTCCATTAGGACAGATCATGGTAGGGAATTTGACAATAAAGTGCAATTTGGAGCTTACTGTGATGCTAATGGCATTACTCATAATTTCTCGGCTCATCGCACTCTGATCTGCGCAAAACAGTCAAGTCTAAACAGACTTAAAACAACTCGGACACAAATACAATGAAGTCACGGAGAATAGATTGAATTCGGGTCGTTTAGTCCCAAGGAGACTCGATGGTGTGTTAAACAAACTCGGAGGATAGAATGATCACTAAGGATAGTGATCTGTAAAGGTTTGATTAGAAATTACACTCTTGATTGATTTGGAATAGAATTGAGTACTGATTTGGAAAGCACAACAACCGGATCAAAGAAACGTAAGCGTAAGTTTTAAAAACTACGCACGCATAATAAAAGTGAAAACTAAAAGTAAAATGCCTAAAAATATGAAAATAACATTTTGGAATCCTAAAAATAAAAGAAAATTATTAGAAAAAGAAAATTATTTTAACACTATTTAATCAATTATTATTAATTAAAACTATTTTAACTATTTAATAAATACTCTAAAATAGAAGAAAATAGAAAATAAGGCTAGAAAAATAAACTTATGATTCTGAAAAATCTAAAATACTATAAAACTAATTTTAAAACTAAAAATATATTTTTCACACTTTTTATCTAATTATTATTAATTAATTATTATTTAAAATACACTTAAATACTAGAAAATAGAAAATAAACTTGGAAAAATAAAATTTTAACTTGGAAAAATCTTAAATATAATAAAACTAATTTTAAAACAGAAAATATATTTTTTATGCTTTTTAATTATTTGTTACTAATTAATTACTATTTTAACTAATTAAAATTATAATAAATACTAAAAGATAGAAAAATCTGAAACTTTTCTAAAAATCCTATATGATGACGAAACCTAAGAAAAGAAAAACAAGATTTGCTTATTAATAAGTTGAAAAGAAAAATCAAAAAGCTAAAAAATCTTAAATAAACGCTATCACTATTTTTATATTGATGTTTTTGTGATTTTTATTTTTGAAAACTACTTATATACTAATAATATGAAACTTTAATAAAGACAAAAAAAATTTATAAAACAAAAATAAGCAGATTTGAAGGCTTATTGATCCAACAATGCTTAAATGAGCTTGTTTGGGTGTAATAAGCTCAAACAAGCTTGTATACTGAAACAAAAGCTCAAAGTAAGATGGAATAAGCTAGAGAGACTGAAATGAGGCTAAAATATGCAAAGAAGCACACTGATAAGCTAAGAATAGGCAAATAAGCACTTGACTTATGTAGAGAAAAACAGAAAATGGGACAATCTTTAAGCCCTTAGCAGCCCTAGCTAATAAGCTCAAAAGTGAAAACTGAGACTTGACAATTCAAGAGGACCAGGTTGGCTTTCCAAAGAAACAAGAATTACAAGATTTGGACAAGTAATAAGCTCAGTGTGAGCTTAACAATTTGGGCACAATTTCTGTGCACAGGACAGATTTCACAACAGGGTCCTCACAAAAAGCAGAAAAATAAGCACTCAAACAGCTGAGAAACTAAGAACTATCATTTTTCTATTTTTATACACCAACCAAACTATAATTCCCCAAGAGCTTATAAATTGAATCTTGATATTAAACACACAATGAAATTCCAAAGTTTATTCAAAAACGACCCATTGAAAATTTTGACTTTTTGATAAAAACTAAAAGTTGACCAAAATGAACTTTGATTTGATCTTAAGCACTTAATATGATGTGTAAAGGTAAACTAAGACTAATTTGAGCAAGATTATTAACTTATAAACACAAAATGATGATCATAGATCATGAACTTTTCAACAGTGGACACACAATTAGATCAAAAGGCTAATTTTGACTTTCCTACAAATGACCTCTGGTTTTCTTGACTTCTTTAAGTTGTTAGGCACTAAAGTGACACGAGCAAGGACTGATCTTGTCTTAAAATCTTTTGATCACAATCAAACAAGCTAAAACAAACACCCTTTTATGTTATCTGTTATGAACTTTTCCAAAGCAAATCAAAGATTTAACCCATAAAGCGATTTCAAACTTTTAATGTTACTTATTAGTACTAATGAAGCCTTAAACAACATCCATAACAACATTAACTAAGACTTGATCAAAATGCACTTTTAAGCGCTAAAAGGAAAATTTTATAAACTACAAATTTTAAGGAACAACAAAGCGATTGAAAGGATTAAATACACTTAATTATAACTGAATAACACAAAGAAACAAAAATTTAAGCTAAAGAACACCCATAACAGTAAAATGTCAAATTGGTTAAAAATGCTTACAAAAGCTTCCAAGCTTGGAACTGAGAACCAAGACCAATGAACACCCCTATAAGCTTACCAATAAGCTACTAACCCAAGGCCATCCATTATATACCCTGCTCCAGCTGTGAACACTTCCATAGAACCCTTTTTATTTTCAAGTATTTAATTGGTATTTTGTGATTTTTCTATTTTGACTCTCAATGAATTTTAAGATAACTAAAAGCTTCAATGAGCTTTCTAGGAGCTTAAGTGTACTATATTAGTTCATACAAACAACAAACAACAACATTTGACCATTAATGAGATTTTGCATAAACATGAGATTTTGCATAAATTGTGATAGAACTTGTTACTGAAATTGATAATTCACAAAAGCTTTTTTATATCATGAAAACTTGAAATACAGAGTTTAAGAGCTAAAACATACACTGGACTTGAAAAGAAAGCTAAAACGACAATAAAACTTAAAATTACACTAGATAGATCTTTTACAATACATATCTCTCTCCTTTATAGACTTTTCCACATTCCCCCATGACTTCTGAATCTTTCCCACCAAACTTGAGCCCTTGGATCACTCAAACTAATCATAACCGTCCACCTTGCATTTTGGCGCCAAAAATTCTTCAAAGCAGTTTTAATCAATTAATGAATTTGGTTGAGGTAATTAAAGGTTTTGGAGTGTATAGGAGTTGGAGGGGACATGGTATGGGAGGGGAAGTTGAAAAAGTGGTGAAAACCACTCTGGTTTTGAATTTCTGGTGGGGAAGAGAAGATGCTACAGTGGAAGCTGGTATTTGGGCGCGCTAAGTGGGTTTTGACTTTGGTTGACCGTGGAGTATTAATAACAAAGGGGTCAAAATGGGTATTGGCTGGGGTTCTTTTTGTATTGTGGACTGGGGGTCAAGGTTCAAGGGTCAAAGGCAGTTGGGTTGGGCTAGTATATTGGATTGGATTTGGGCCTTAGTGATATAAGGTGTCCGTTTGGTATAAGTAGTAACAATAAGGACTGAAATTGTAATTCGACCAAACTTCAAGGACTGAAAGT
This sequence comes from Chrysanthemum lavandulifolium, assembly GCA_022545495.1. Lineage (NCBI taxonomy): Eukaryota > Viridiplantae > Streptophyta > Magnoliopsida > Asterales > Asteraceae > Chrysanthemum > Chrysanthemum lavandulifolium. Next base: position 256,286,320 of record CM040241.1, on the reverse strand, counting down.
GATATTTTCCAATGCTCTCACAAGGACCAAACTTGACAACTTTGATAATACAAGGGCCCTTTTGCATAAAATCCATTTTCAAAGGTCGAGGACTATTTTGTAATTTTCAAAGTTTGAGGACCTTTTTGCCAATTGACCAAAAATTCATTCAAGGATCATTTTAACAACTTAGAATACTTGGGGACCTTGAATGATGAATTTCCACATTTTGAATTTCGAGGACTAGATTTGACAACTTTTAAAACTTGGGGACTAAAGCGCCAATTTTGCAAACTTTATACATTTTTCATCGATTTTGATATTTTGCATTTAAAACACGATTTGTGATATTTTGATGTGTTTCGAGTGTTTTCGGATGATTTTGCGGTTTAGATTATACAAAATGATGAGTTTTAGACACTCATCACACTCCACAATCAAATGGGGTAGTTGAAAGAAAAAATCGTACTCTACAAAAAATGAGTAGAAAAATGTTAAACGAACAATCCATGCCTCAAACATTTTGGTGTTATGTCGTAGATACCTCCACTTATATACTCAATAGGATTCTCATTAGGCCAATTTTAGGAAAAACTCCATACGAAATCTTGAAAGTTAGGAAACCTACTCTAGATTATTTTAAAGTGTTTGGAAGCAAATGCTTCATTCTAAACACCAAATACTATCTCACTAAGTTTGACCAAAATTCTTGCGAAGGTGTATTCCTAGGATATTCACAAACTAGGAAATCCTATGTAGTCCTCATTAAGGAAACTATGACCGTCGAAGAATCACTCAACGTGACATTCGATGAAAGTCTTCCCTGTCTAAAACATCACCTTTGGTAGATGATGATCTAGATGAAGAAAATGCCATCGAGGAAAACAAAAAAAACTTAAGGATCAACAACGTGAATGAAACGTTATAAATAGATGAAACCACCAACATTAAAGAATCTTGAAATCACCCTTTAGACAATGTCATAAGAAATTTAAATCAAAGAACCCTTAGGTCACAAGCACATGATAAGAGCAAATTCTTTTGCTTTGTATCGATCATAGAACTTAAGAATGTCAATGAAGCATTGAAAGATGAATGTAATGTTGGATCATTACAATGCAAGAGGAACTAAATTAATTTAAGTTTAACGATGTTTGGGAGTTAGTACCAAGACCTAAGTATACAACCATAATAGGAACTAAGTGGGTATTTAGAAATAATTTGGACGAAAATGGAGTTGTGTCTAGAAAAAAAGCTAAGTTAGTAGCAAGGCTATAATTAACAAGAGGGAATTGATTATGACGAAAATTTACGTGCCCGTAGCTATATTAGAGTCCATTAGGATATTACTTGCTTATTCTTGTGCGTTAGATTTTAAGTTATTCCAAATGGACGTGAAAAGTGCATTCCTAAATGGTTTGATCAACGAGGAGGTGTATGTAGCAAAATCCCCATGATTCATTGATTTCGAGAAACCCGATCATGTTTATAAACTCAAGAAAGCCTTTTATGGTCTTAAGCAAGCTCTTAAAGCATGGTATGATAGGTTAAAAGCTTTTATTATTAAACATGATTACACAATAGGAAGGGTAGATAACACTCTTTTCACTAAGAAGAAAGAGTCAAACATCATAATTGTTCAACTATATGTCGACGACATCATATTTGGTTCAACTTGTCGAGACATGTGTGAAGATTTCTCAAACATCATGTATGACGAGTTTGAAATGAGCATGACGGGTGAACTTAACTTCTTCCTTGGACTACAAATAAAACAACTAGAAGATGGAATTTTCTTCAATCAATCTAAGTATGTTAAGGAAATCCTTAATAAATTTAGATTAGAAGACTCTAAGCCTATGAAAACACCCATGGCTACGGACACTAAGCTCACCAAAGATGAAGAGGGTGAATCTGTATATAGCACTAAGTATAGAGGCATGATAGGTAGTTTGTTGTATTTGACGACAAGTAGACCCGATATCATGTTTGGTGATTGCCTTTGTGCTCGCTTCCAAGAAGATCCTAAAACTTCTCACCTTAAAGCGGTTAAATGTATCTTCCGATATGTTAAAGGCACTAAACATTTAGGATTATGGTATCCTAAGGGGACCGACATAGAAACTTTGGTTTACGCCAACTCCGATCATGTGGGAGATTATGTAGATCGAAAGAGCACTAGTGGCGTTTGTACCTTCATGGGTTGTTGTTTAACTTCTTGGTTCTCTAAGAAATAAGTTGCACTAGCAATCTTCACAATTGAAGCCGAATATGTAAGCGCTGGAAAGGCATGTCAACAAGCACTATGGATGAAACAAGCTCTCATAGACTATGGCATCACACTTGACGACATCCCAATCATGTGTGACAATAAAGGATCCATCGACTTAAGTAATTACCCCATGAAAAATTCTCGCACAAAACACATAGAAATTCGTCACCACTTTCTTAGGGATAATGTCCAAAAAGGAAACATATCTGTGGAAAACTAGAAGGGGGGGTTTGAATAGTTTTACCAAATAAAACTTTGTTTTAAAATATTTAGATCGACTTATTGCAATCTATTTAGATGTGTATGTTGGACGTTGATAGATAGATATGTAAATGGAAAGGTAAAGAGTAAGAAACACAAAACCACGACATGAGTGTTTATAGTGGTTCGGCTACAAGGACACCTTCCTTGCCCTACTCCACTCCCCGAGTCACCTAATCGAGAGTTCATTAGCACTATACGACACAACTCCTTATGGCGGAGAAGCCCTACTCTTTTTCCGGTACAAGGCTATACACCGGGTTCTTCCACAAGGTAGAACCACACCTATCAAAACGTCGCCTACACTTTATCCGATACAAGACTAGATATCGAGTTCCATTACAAAGGAGGAACTATCACCTAACACTACACAACACCTATCCCAAAGGAGATCCACTCCTTGTTAGAACATCATCAAGGATATCAATATCCTTGGACACAACCTATCTCTATTTTTACATCGATGCACCATATCGATTGTACACTCTTGGCATCTTTCACTAATGCCTTTAACATGGACGTTAGGCACCTTTCACTAATGCCTTCGTCTTGACCCTTTTGGCATCCTTCACTAATGCCTTTGGCATGGACGTTTGACACCTTTCACTAATGCCTTCGTCTTGACCCTTTTGGCATCCTTCACTAATGCTTTTGACACGACACTTCTAGAGAGGAAGAAAGAACTATCAACAAGAGAACTTCAGTAGTCTTGATGATGACGAAGCATGGCAACTCATGGACTTGAGCTTGCTCGACTTCAAAAGGTGGTGATCTCACCTTTTAGAGGAATCTAGAGAATCACACAAAAACAAACACAAACTACATAGAAAGATCCTTTGGATATGTGGTTAGAGAGTTTATAATACTAGGTGAAAGTATGTGTAGGAGTAAAAACCTACAATGAAGAAATGGCTCACTATTTATAGAAGAAAACATGCTACTGTTCCACGGATCCCATGGATCCCTTACTTGAGGATCCGTCCGATTAAAGCGGGGAACCGTGGACCTCTTGCCCATGGGTTTTGGGTCATGGGTCATGGGTTATGGGTCATGGGTCCTAGAATTTGGACCATGGGTATCCAAGTAGATACAATGTATCTAGAATATGCAATGTATATAGTCCATGGGTTATAAGTTAGCTCCATGGGTCATGGATAATACCCATCATGACTTATGCATGATGTCATGCAATGGGTCATGGGTTATGGATTATGCTCCATGGGTATGGGTCATGGATTTTGGGTTTTACCCAACTACATTCAATGTATTTAGTCAATTGGTCAAATACTTAAAACTTCTACCCATTATAATACACACTAAGTATGTATATATTTACCCAATATGTAAACACTAGTTGTTGTACATATGCATTACTAAAACATTAAAGCACTATTACTTTTTTAGTGTTTTATATGAAAATGTAAGTGTGTTAGTAAACTATTGGTTCAAACCATTTACGTATTTTATTTGTTTCATTAAAATGATTTTACGTTTGTTATCAACAAAACATTTGAAGATCGTAAAATATAAATAAACGTTTCTACAGCTTATTTGTATTAACAATATCTATTGAAAAGATTCTGACCAAAGAAAACATACGGATATCTTCACTAAACCCCTTAAACGTGAACCATTTTACTATCTTCTTCTGGGCTTAGGAATGATAGAGCACATTCCTTAAATTCTTCCTAAAATACATTGTAAGTCTTTTCCTTCTACTCTGAGTCTAGGATTCTACTGAGCACAAAACGAAAATTGGGTTTTTTTTACTTTTCGTAGATATAACCATTGCATGCTTAAAACCATCTCCTGAAACTCGTTGATTACAAGAAAAACCTCAACTTATTTTTCTCAAAACTTCTCACGTTTAGGAAAATCATTTCTTGCATTATTAATACAAGTCAAAAACGTTTTCCTCATGCATGCATAATGATCTCACTATCCTCGGTCAGATAATTTAACTAATATATAATTCGGTATGGATAATCGAGCAAAATCGAACTAAGTAGACTTTGAATTATCTCTCAGGTTTTCTTTTCTATAGAGTTGAGATAATCACATCTCCACATATGTTGCGTGTAGACACACACTAAAAACATGTTTCCCTGGATGAAATTTTTACTTTCTGGTGGTGGTCCCTTAATTCAAAGACGGTCCCCCATATTTAAGGGACCGTCTGATCATTTACAGGACTGTCCCCCAGTTCGACAGTCAATTTCATCTTTTAAATCTCTTTTTCTGCACCACCCTTCTAGCTAAACCTACATTTCTCTGCATAATCACTCACAATTTGAATTTATAGAAATTCTAACGCATGCTTTGCCCAAATTAGAACCCTCATTTCCTATTTAAATCCTCATCTTCTTCCTTCATCTTCGTGACAAAACTCCTCTCTTCTTCTCTAAATGTCATCCTCTAGAAAACCTAGAATTTTCGTCAAACCAATTTGGCGGAAGAAACTATCTCTTGGGAATTTCATGCAAAGTGATAACACCACCTCAAACAATCAAATCCCTACTTACACACCACAACCTATCCCTTTCAAAGAAGCATCTTCTTCTTCATTTTCTTTCTTTGATTCACAAGCTATATGAGTCTCAATTAATTCACAATGAGTCCTCTTCCACTCCAAAAGGTCATCATCTACCACCACCACATCCACCTCTAGTTGCAAATCATATCACCTAACAATCTCTTAGGGCTCAAGAGTTCTCAACTCTCATTAATTGCATCTTTTAAATACAATCATTGCTCAAAAACTTCAATCACCACCTCTCATGAACCATCACCCAACTCTAGATCAAGTTAACCATCATGGAGATTATTGCTTGTGTTGCACCTATAACCACAATCAATTCCAAAAACTCTGAAATGATCTGACTTCATCACATCTCTTCTTTTCTCTCCTCGCTTCCGGCCACCTTCAAGCAACACTCTTGCACCACTATTTCTTCCTAAGCTCTAGACATGGTTCGTGTTCTCCAGTAAGACCGGACCTCCTTTTAGTCATCCTAGGACTAGACTAGGATTATTTCTTATATGTAGAAGTATGTTGTAATAGGCATACCTCATGTATGACCATTGTCTTATTAATGAATGTTTCTTTTTAAGTCTATCATGCTAATTATGCACAATTATTGAAATCTGTTAACCCTGACTAACTCAATGTCGGCGGTCCCATAAATACTCGACGGTCCTTTATTTATAAAGGACCGTCGTTGTGTTTAAAGGGGGAGATTGCTAATAAAAAAATGTCAAAAACGTTGTTTGCATTATTCGATCTCTATACGTTTTGACAATCACAAAATGTATAAACACGTTACATAAAAATACGCTTGATAAGTTTTTAATCGAGAAAGCTCGTTTCATCTACAACATCACTTAAGGTATGAACAAACATCTTACCAATCTTTTTAAGTGATCGAAGAAGATATTTTGTCCCTAAAACTTTTCATTTTCATAAATGTGACAAAATTTTTACAAATAACTTTTATAAATTATTTTTGTAAATTAAAGAAATATTTTATTTATAAGAAAATATTTGAATTTGAATTTTCCTGCTCAAATCAGATAAATTTTCACCAGATAAATATTTTCCCACTAAAAGACAAAAACAAGAGCTAAGTCTATGGGCGGTTCTTTATAAGGAGACGATCCTCTATATATATGTGATAAGGATTTAAAGGTACCTTTTGAGGGTCATTTAAGCCTTTAATCGATCACTTTGTATCCGTTACTACTTAATTTCGTTCCTTTTCACTTTTAGGTCTTTTGAAGACAAATTCTTGGAATGACACTTATTCGGACGAAAAGACGCGAATATCTGAAGAAAACGGCCAAAGTCAAGAACCGAGACACTCAGTTTCTTGAATTGAAAGGGGACGTCGGGTTCTACTTGTGACGCCGTCGGAACAAGTTTTGTGACGACAAGAGCCAAATTGCTTATTTACAAGTAACGACATCGGGTTTTAAAAGAGTAGGCGTCGCAGACTTAGGCGACCTAGATTTGATCCGACGACGTCGAGATGAAGAGTCGGCGTCATGGGCATAAGGTGACGCCGTCACAATGCTAATGTGGCCAAGACGAAACCCTAATGACGGCGACGACGACGTCACAATTAAAGTGACGCCGTCGCGATTTGTAACACTATATATAGAATCCGAATTTTTAGTTTTTAGTGTGTAGTTTTGTGGAGTAAAACCTAAACCGAACCAAGGCGTCTTGTACAAGATATTTTAGGGTTCCATACCTATCTTACATCAAGATAAGTATTTTACTTCATTCATTCAATTATGTCTTCAATTGATTGTGTGTATGCTTGCATATTTTCCATGTCCGCTAATTTATTTATGTGTTTGCTTAGGTAATATGAAACCTAGTTATTGAATATTGATTGGTTGTCTCTTATCTTAATTGTTATTGACCTAGTATTACGATGGGTCATTCGTTGTGCTATTAATGCTTGATTAATCTTTGTTGAACCTTAGCATATAGTTACTAGTGGAATTGTAGGCTAAAATCCAAAGAATACCTTAGTGTTAAGTTTATGAATCCTAGAGATTTCGTAGTCATTAACCTTTGGTAGCTTCAAAGAGTTAGGGATAAGCATACCCTACGACCTTAGAAACACAACGCTTTAAGAATAAGGGCGTGACAATTCAACCATCAATAGAAGATAACTAGGAGTAATAAAACCTAAGTAAGCACATTTTAATCATCATAAGAGCACACAAAATAGACATAGACTACCCCTAGCTTAGTTAATTAGAATAGATAATAGTAGAGTAATCGGTGAAATACCAACCCCAAATCAAACCCGAGATTCGTACCTTTCCATTTCCTAAAAATATAAAAAGATAAAAAATAATCTTCCTCAACCCCAACCTTAGCGTAGTAACTTCTCACTAGCATTCCTATTCCCTAGAGAACGATATCAATACCGTGGCTTACCCTAATACTACACTACAACGATTAGGTTCATCGCTGGGGTGTTGAAAACTTGCTCGACGAAAGGAAGTTCCTTTGACCCCGAGCGTGTTGTGTAAGCGTATCAAGTTTTTGGCGCGCTGCCGGGAATAGAATAGCTAGTTAAGAGTCCACCTCGTTTAGGTTTCCTTGCTTGATTCCTATCAAGTAAGATTTTTCCATTTTAGCTTCCTCGTAGTCTATCCCCTTCATCGTGACCTTTGTTAGTAACCCCATCACTTTTCATCATAAAAGATGATAACCAACCACCACTCATCAACCCACCACCAAATGACCCACCAAGAGGCTTGGCGACTTCCTTGGCTCCATATCAAGTTGGGATGATCTCACCTCTCGTTTTCTTGCTCAATTTTTCCCACGGGAGAACTACTTAGCTTAGGAATGAAATATTGATGTTCCAACAACGTCAAGGTGAATCTCTCTGAAGCATGGACTCGATTCAAGGACTTACTCCATAGAGTCCTCATCACGGCATTGATCTTTGGCTTCAAGTCCAACTCTTCTACGATCATGTCAACTTCCCACTAAGCGATCCATTGACCAAGCGGTGGTGGAAAACTTAGTGATCTCACCGCGAAAGAATCATGGTGTATAATAGAGGACCTTTCTCTATGACAACGAAAGTTGGAATGACCTCCGTGAGTTGCCCAAAACCGTAAAGGCAATCTCCTTGCCTCCCATTGACTCACAATCTTCCGACCGTAGGATGCTCGAGCTTGAAGATCAAGTCAAATTCTAATGAGCTCCTACGACAATCCTAAGTCTTCACGCCAAGTGAACAAAGTTTCTTCCTTGTGTGAGTCGTGTGGTGGTCCTCATAACACGCAGCACTTGCACAAGATTCCCGAACAAGATTCCGTTGACTCGCATCCTCGCGTACTAATGGAGCAGGAGGAAGATTCCTACAACACCGGGACCTAGGACTTTTAATGGCGCTCGAGAAGCATGGAAGGCAAGCCCGACTTTTATTGAGGACAAACCAAAGAATTCACATCCAATGATTTCTCATGGACCCCATCTCACGCCCTAACCAACAAAACATAGAGGAATGTTGCAACACCTAGTCACATCCCAAGAAGCTCAAATAGCTAAGCTCTCGGACCGTTTTAACCAACAACAAGCCAAGATGGATAGGAAGATAGATAACCTTTTGAAAGCCATGACCAATAGTGATAGGAAGGTTAATGCTATCTCAACTCCGAAACTTCGATTGTAGAGATTAAGGACCCAAGTAAGTTAGCTAAGCACGTTCAATTCGTCAATACCATCACCTTAGTGAAACCTAATAGAACAAATGATGAAGCGAACCATGAAGCGATACTTGAGGTTAGTGAAACACCTAGGAATGAAGCAACCGAGGAAGTAGATGAAGTAGACAAGGACTATTTCAATAAGTTTCCTACGGAAGAAGAACTCTCGCCACTCACACTTAGTACGTAACCTCCGTCACATGTATGTTAGGAGAATCCCTAGGATCAAGTTTGGGAACCCTTGGAATCTTAACATACCATGTTGCATAGGACACCTTTTCGTGGCAAAGGCCTACATCAATCGTAAGTCCCCGATAAATATCATGACTAGCACCTACTATAATTGGGTAATGAAGAAGCATATCCCAACTAGGAAAAATCCCGATAATCCTAGGGTTAGTTGCAATTTTCTTGGTAGAGTTAAGGGATTGCCCGTTTATGTAGGTAGTTTCACGTTTCCTACGGATTTCATAATAGTGGATGATATTAGTACTGCCATAGATCCTAACTTGTCTCACGTTATTCTAGGAAAGCCTTTCGTAGAAAATGTCGGGATGACTTATGATCCATCGTTAGGAATAGTGAGATTCAAAGATGAGACTGATGATGTAGCTTATCAAATGCCGTTTAAGATTGAGAAGTTTTCATCACTCTCCAATGATGAAAAGGAACTTAAACTATCGATCTACTATAGGAATGAGGAGGATAAGGAGAAGGGAGTAGATTATGTTATGGCCAAGATTTTCGGTTTTTATAAGGATTGCATGAACTTAGGACCGGAATATAGAACCGAGTGGGGAGAGGACGAACTTTTAGAAAGGTGTATCATAGGGCACTTCTACAACATGGAATGCCCCAATAGAGACCGTCATGAGGTAGAAGGTGATGGTAATGAAGTCACGTAGGGGCACGACTTCGAGTCTAGCTACAAGACTCATAAATAAAGACAAGCGCTTCGTGGGAGGCAACCCATGCTTAATTTTTTGCTTGTTTGTGTCGTGTATCTTTTATTGATTGTTTATTCTCATGTTTAAATTTGTAAAATGCTTTATTTTGTCTTTAACCTCGTCTTAATTACATATAAAGGTATTTTACATAAGAGATAAGTGTAGGGAGGATTACACACGCTTTAAAAAAGCGTAAACATGAGGATTACAATTAATTAAAAGATATACATATGTGTTTGTTCGAGTCAAATGCTTGTATCGAGTCATAATGGATGTTTTGCAGAAATTTTCCAGTTTTAAAGATAAAAATTTTCCGAATTTTTCCGAAAATTGCGCACCGGTTTGGTCGGGATAACTTTGGCGGCGTCAGATGGCAACTGACGGCGTCGGGAGGAGCGAAACATCTTATTACTTTTCTCGTTTTCGAGCTACTTATAAATTTTGGAATTTTCCGGTTCTTAATTTTCGGAAAATCGTAAACATCCATTCCACAAGCATTATATCTTAGTTTAGTAGAGTCATATATATATTGTTACCTCCGATTTCTGTGAAGGTTTCATTTGTTTTCTTCAAGTGTGCGAGGTTTAATTTATCAAGAAGATACATAAGATGAGAAGGAGCTTTTCACGCTAACATTCTTCTTGAAGAAAGATGTAACCACCACTTCACACGGATCCTACCGAGCTAATCGGGGAGTACTAGTTTCTTTCGTTTTAATTACCTTCCATTATCATTACTTTGATATTTCGGGAACATTGGGGACAATGTTTAGTTTAAGTGTAGGGTGGGAAAATAAAGCAGGAACTTTGAAACTATGCTTATCCTTGATTATTTGCTTTGTCCAATTTCATTTGCGTAATAAACCATGAGAAATATCGGTTAGAGTAATTTTGGCACCAAATTTAAAAATTTTCATGACATGTAGGAGTGGGCCATTAGTCTTAATAAAGCGTCTCATGGATAGGAAATACTATGACTAGCACAAAACCCTTTACCAACTAAATTCCACCCAAATAGTAAGGATCGCCCTTAGATTTGTAGGAATTAAAGCATTCATTTTAATGCTTGAGTGTGAACATGTAGTATAATAGATTCTAGAACTTGTTTTGTGATGCATTCGAGATCGCTAGTAAGACTACACTTGTGTAGTTAGGAATAACTAAATGATAAGAGGCATTAGGATAACCCTTGTTTGATACCGTAATATAGTTACTTCTTCCACATCGGTTGAGTAATTCCCCCACACCCTTGTGTTGTACTCATCTTTAGTACACGATACCCTAGTTAACCCCTCGAGCCTATCCTTTTCACGGTTCTCGTGATGTTTCGGTTTTCAAAATATCAATGAAGAGCATTGTTTACAATCCACCCCAAATGTACACCCAAATCGCCTTAGCCTACCTTGTATGCACTCACTTTTAGTGCATTATTGTTATCACACTAAACCCTTAGTTCAATTATCTAGTTGCTTGCATAAGTTGCTAAGTCGAGTCATATCCTTTGTACACAGTTTTGGGAAGATTGGGACTCATGGGAAAAGTTAAATTTTATGAAATGACGGGAAAGGAACGTTAAATTCAAATTCCCTTTATTTGTATAATAATGTACTCCAAGTTTTTTGATCTTTTCAATTCGGGTCAAATTAGTGTTAGAGTAATAAAAACTCAAGTGTAGGGATGTGCCTATAAATCCCTATTATTTTGATGTTATCGTAGAGGATGGTAGAGTAAAGTGTATGAAAAAAAATCGAAAAAATAGATAAAAGAAAAAGAAAAAAATAGAGTGTTGAAAAAAAAATTGAAAAAATGAAGAAAAAAAACATACGGGCTACCATCCTACATCTATCTTTAAATTTATATTTGTTTGTTTCAGTTATCTAGAGTTTAGAGTGTCGAGTCTTGGCTTAGCAACGTCATTCTTCGCATGCTTGTAACATAAAGATTTTTGACTTGCCACCACTAAATCGCCTATCCCACCAAACCCTTTGTTTCCCTACCGTAAGACTAACATTACAACCCTTTAAAAGACCTCTTGGATAGTCTTTCCTAGGTACTTACGCCAAAGCGATGGATGTTTGATCTAGTCTCAAGCCTATGGTAATCTATGTACTAGGACCGGTTAATGAGTGTTTATCTTCCATTTCCAACTTGTTATATTTTATATACACCCGAGAGATGTGAGTATCCAAACACCCCATGTGAGGTGCTAGTATCTAATTTCCGTGCTTGTTATGACTTTTGCGAGGCTTATATGTGTTGTGGATCGTTCTAAACTAATGCTTCATGACCCCTAATTTATAAATCAATTGGCTAAAAGCACATTTGCTTGAGGACAAGCAAATACCAAGTGTAGGGATATTTGATAAGGATTTAAAATGTACCTTTTTGAGGGGTCATTTAAGCCCTTAATCGATCACTTTTGTATCCGTTACTCTTGAATTTCGTTCCTTTTCACTTTTAGGTCTCTTGAAGGCAAATTCTTGGAATGACACTTATTCGGACGAAAAGGCGCGAATATCTGAAGAAAGCGGACAAAGTCAAGAATCAAGACACTCAGTGCTTTGAATTGAAAGGGGACGGCGTCGGGTTCTACTTGTGACGCCGTCGAACTAGTTTTGTGACGACTCGGTAGCCAAATTGTTTATTTACAAGTGGCGGCATCGGGTTTTAAAAGAGTAGGCGTCGCGACTCGACGGCCTAGATTTGATCGAGACGACGTCGGATCTTGAAGGAGACGGCGTCACGGGCATAAGGTGGCGTCGTCACAATGCTAACGTGACCAAGACGAAACCCTAATGGCGGCGACCAGCGGTCACAATTAAAAGTGGCCGTCGCGGTTTGTAACACTATATATGGAATCCGAATTTTTCAGTTTTTAGTGTGTAGTTTTGTTTAGTAAAAACCTAAACCGAACCAAGGCTGTCTTGTATAGTATTTTAGGGTTTCATACCCTATCTTACATCAAGATAAGTGTTTTACTTCATTAATTCAATTATGTCTTCAATTGATTGTGTGTATGTTTGCATGTTTTCCATGTCCGGCTAATTTATTTGTGTGTTTGCTTAGGTAATATGAAACCTAGTTATTGAATATTGATTGGTTGTCTCTTATCTTAATTGTGATTGACCTAGTATTGCGATAGGTCATTCGTTGTGCTATTAATGCTTGATTAATCTTTGTTGAACCTTAGCATATACTTACTAGTGGAATTGTAGGCTAAAAATCCAAAGAATACCTTAGTGTTAAGTTTATGAATCCTAGAGATTTCGTAGTCATTAACCTTTGGTAGCTTCAAAGAGTTAGGGATAAGCGCATACCCTACGACCTTAGAAACACAACGTTAAGAAAAGGGCGTGACAATTCAACCATCAATAGAAGATAACTAGGGAGTAATAAAACCCAAGTAAGCACATTTTTAATCATCATACGAGCACACAACAATAGACATAGACTACCACTAGCTTAGTTAATTAGAATAGATAATAGTAGAGTAATCGGTAGAAATACCAACCCCCAAATCCAAACCATCGAGATTTGTACATTTCCATTTCCTAAAAAATATTAAAAAAGATAAAAGATAATCTTCCTCAACCCCAACCTTAGCATAGTAACTTTTCACTAGCATTCCTATTCCCTTAGAGAACGATATCAATACCCGTGGCTTACCCTAATACTACACTACAACGATTAGGTTCACTGCCTAGGGTATTGAAAAACTTGCTCGACGAAAAGGAAGTTCCTTTTACCCCGAACGCGCTGTGTAAGCGTATCAATATGGGACCGTCCCCCACTCCTTTTGATGTCTATAAATACTGTACTATTTCACAGAAAAATTCACCTCCTGAGCACCAAAATTTTCTGTCTTCTTAAATCTTTCTAACCTCCCTTCATTGATCACATTAACGTGTCATTAATTGTTTACAAGTGACCATATTTATCCTCTCTCAAAGTGCAAGAGAAGAACACTCGTATTCGTCAAGAAATGAAGTGTTGGTGTCTAGTTATTCACCTCGTAACTATTATTACGTTTCTCTCCTCGATCAATATTCTTTATATCTCCATTCTTGTATATTGGTAGATCCGACTTGTGTAAGTCTTGAGTTGCTGTGTGATAGGTAGATTTGGACGGTGTGTACGTTCGTGGGTGATTGTAGATTGGACGGTGTGTACGTCCGTGTATTGTGTGTATTATTGTGTAGATTGGTTCTAGTTAGGATTAGGACTCGACATTTCGCTTAGTGTCGTAAATTGGTGTAAGCGTTGCTGTACGACTTTCTCCGCCTAAAGGGAGCTTGTTGACATAGTGGTCATGAACTCTCGAGTGTGATACTCGGGGAGTGGAGTAAGGCGAAGATAGAGCTTCGTAGCCGAACCAATATAAATATCTGTATCTCTGATTTGATCGTTTCTTCTCTTCACTCCTTTACATTCATTACTTTATTATTATTGTTTATATTCAATGTGTTCATATATTGCTGTGTTGATATCGCATAAAGTTCGAATCTAAAAGTCTTTAAAAAGAAACTTGTAAAAGATTTTAAAACGTAATTTACAAACGGAGAAACAATTCAACCCCTTCTAGTTTCTACAGTTTTCTTTGATTTCAAGGTTTTTCGGTTTCAGACTCAGCAGTTTGGCTCGGTTTGTCGGTTTCTCAGATTTTTTGAACACCCCTATATGTGGCAACGTATGAAACCATTTATGGTTTGATGCAGTGTTTTAAAACTCGGGTTGACTCGGCTGGTTAATCCGTAAATCGGTCAGGTGATTGGAAGCGGGTTTTGAGTGAAAAACCATGTTGAACCGTGAACCGATGGCTCAATCGGGTCAATTAAAAAACCGATTTTTAAAATGTCGGTTCGTATCGGGATCAAGTTTGGTCCATTTCTCATTGACCCTTGATTTCCCATTGACCCAACATCTCAAACTCCTACAATCCTGTAAATACCTGCCACGTGTCACCTTGTCTTCCAAGCGTCTTTGACCTCGTAAAATCATCCGACCACATTATTCCTTCAAAACATTCCCTTCACCATCGTTAATCGCTATATCTTTATCTCAATCCGTAACACCTTCAACACCTTCATTTCACATAGTTAATATATATTAAATTTCATTGGAGCAAAGATGACGGACATTATGGATGATATTGCTGAAGAAATATCGTTTCAAAGCTACGAAGACGATCTTCGTCTTTTGTTTAGTCTTTTGAACGATGTTCTTCATCGTGAAATTGGATCTAATATCATGCAAAAAGTTGAACATACTCGTACTCTTTCTCAGGTTGATCTTATTTTTCTTCTTATTATTATCGTACGTGCTTTTTGCATGCATGTTGATCATTTTATTCCTTTTGTTTGTTTTCGGATGTCGAATTCATAATCACAAATTTTCTTCGTTTAAAGATCACGCTAAATGCGAGCAAGAATACAATCTAGAGCCACATGCTTTAAGTAAACACGTGAAAATTATACTCCGTAACATGCATATATTGGACATTTATAGAATTTTCAGAAAAAGTTTGAAAAATGTTTCAACTATTTCTGAAAATTCTAGTTTGTGGCACGATATTGTTAATAACCATTAGTTTAACTCATGCAAGTGAAGCTTCGTCAACAATGTAGAAACGTGTCTGTCACACTATCGCTAATTGGTCTTTGGATACCCATGTACCTTATCTTCTTGATGGATTTGTTTGTAACGCAAGCTCTTCCTTGCTTGCGGATGCTGGTATTGATTAATGCAAAATCCTATGTTTCAGTCGAAAAAAAGGAAAAAATAAATTAATTGAAATTGGAGAATCAAATTGATGTGATGTATGAATGGGTGCTTATTTTTGTGACACGACGTAGATATGGAATTGAGTTCAATATAGACCCAATATTCTCTATAGAACCAATGAACCAATGCTAGCCATGTTGGAATCAGTCCCTCTTCAAACCCGAAAAACCCACACCCGAAACCCCAATCAAAACAGCAACGAAATAATGATTCAGTGGTTTCTGATTTTCAAAGGTTTATGTATATTAAAAGAGGAAAATACTGATACAACTTTTACAATAAAGCCTACTAACCTATTTATACTAAAACTAAGCAACTAACCAATAAGGAGAACATGGGTACCGTGTCCTACCTAAAGACCAGGTAACAACAACCAACTTTTCTAAACGTTCATAGTCCAACATACACTTCCATGAGAACCGGTCACACTTTGGACTAATTCAACCTAGTTAAACTTATGTATTAACTAAAACATACTAACATAGTAAACCAATAAACTGTTAAAGCTTTGTATAGCTATGCCATGCATACGTGAATCCCTTTAACAAACGATTAACCCAACATTCACCCCCTTAATCGTTTTGTTCGATTATTTATCACAATTCACAGCAGCGAGCAAGACATTTCCCGGACACCTGACCTTCACCTCGGTCTCATCCAAAGTCTTCTCTAGCTCAACCGCTTTTGATTGTTAACAACACTATGACATGTAACATGGCATCCCGTTGGACACGTTCATTACCATCTCGACTTCTCCCGGATCCACGACCTCTTCCTCGGCCACATCCAAAGCCACCCGATTTGAACTTCCAATGCCATAATGTTCACATTGTTGTTTCTCCATCCCCTTCTTGTCTTGATAGCCATACCTTTGCTGATCAACGCTATTCCGTGAGATTCTTCCACCAATCAAGAAAACAAGGTGACCACCACCTCTACCGTCTTCTAATACCCGCAACACGAACCAAACTCAAAGCCACCTGCTTTGATTTCCTTTTGCTCGTCTTTTCACGCCTTTGGTTAATCACACAAACAAGCGATCAAGGATAACCTGCTTTCAAGATCACTTCAACCTGTGATCATAACATCACAGCACCTAACATCTCCAATCAAGCTTGTTCCGAGAGCACTTTTCTACCGATCAAGAAGACAAGGTCACACCCGCCTTTAACTTCTTCCGTCATCTGCTATTAAAACTTCGGTCTATCGTTCTTCCTTAGGTGAGCTTTCGGTCTCAGGTCACCTGTGTCGGTCTAGGGTTAGCCACCGGTCTTTATATCGGCTCGTCGGTCTTTGCCGGAAGCTCTCTTCCAGCTGGTCTACGGTCTTTCTTTCTTACTTAACGGTCTTCTCGGTCTCAGCCAGAACTTAGTTTCCAGCCACGGTCTTCTTCTTCGGCGTCGGTCTTCAGTCGCTGCTGTGAGCAGCCGGTCTTTCTTCTCCCACTGCTGCGATTCACATGAAATCGCGTCTTTCCTCCGATTTGGGCCCTACTGGCTCTGATACCAAATGTTGGAATCAGTCCCTCTTCAAACCCGAAAAACCCACACCCCTTCTCCCATATCCTTCCTTTTACCCACTTGTATTCACATATACACATACACGTGAGTCTTAAACTGATCAGTGGTTAAAATTTAAATCAACATTTCCATTTTTTTATTAGTACTCCAATTAGACATAATTTTTGATCCGTTTGCAGAGTGCATGTCTTATAAGAGCAGCCGGGATAGAAAACACCGCAGAGCTTCTTGAGAAGCAATTGGCTTCCGAGTTATCTAATTTGACATTAGAAGAAGCCCTGAAGCTTGGTAGAGCCTTTAGTCATTTCCTTAGTTTAATGGGCATTGCCGAAAACCATCATAGGTAACTTTCAGATTCTCTTTATTATAGTATTGATAACTAAATGTTATATGACTTCAAGTAACTGTACTTTGATTAAATGCTTAATCATAGCCAAATGAATAATCGTAGCAGGACATTTTACTTGCAGGTCACGTAAATTTAAAATGTAGCACAAGTCTCAAAATCTTGTGACGATACTTTTAATCAGCTGATTCAAGGCGGGCTATCTCCTGATAAACTATATGAAACCATGTGCAACCAGGTGTGTTTTAATGGTTTTTTAACTGCCAGTGTATTTTAGTGGTATCTTTCTCATAGAGATCACGTATATGGCATATATTCTAGATTTTCCTTACGCTGTCTGTGTTTTTCTTGATAGGAGGTTGAAATAGTCCTCACTGCGCATCCGACACAAATCAACCGACGTACTCTACAATATAAACACCTTAAAATTGCTGTAAGTTGTTCAAATAATCCTATATATCAAAACTTTCTTATATATATCATATAGTAAAAATAACTTTATCTTTACTTTGTTGATTTCTGCAGCATCTGCTGGAGGTTAATGACCGCAAAGATCTTACACAAGAAGATCAAGACACCCTAATAGAAGATCTGGTAAAGAAGAAGAAGCAAAAGATCTATTTAGTATCATATTGTGAAAGAATCATAATATTTTTCATTTTTTAGGTAAGAGAGATAACTTCAATATGGCAAACAGATGAACTTAGACGGCAGAAGCCAACACCAGTAGACGAAGCTAGATCAGGTAAACTTTTTGTATCTTTTTGTTTAAGGTATAAATCTATAAATCATATTTAGATTCTTCAAAGAAGTTTGATATATTTTTTAGTTATCTGAATAAAACAGGATTAAACTATATCGAACAATCGCTTTGGAAAGCGGTACCACAATACTTAAGACGAGTCAGCAATGCTCTTAAAAAGGTTATTTTTCATCTGCATCCAACATATTCATTGTTTATGTCTTAACTTCAGCATTCTAGAATTTTCTTTTATGTCAATCAGCATACTGGGAAGCCGCTTCCATTGACATGCACACCGATAAAATTTGGATCATGGATGGGAGGTGATAGAGATGGAAACCCGAATGTCACAGCTAAGGTCACTTTCAACTTTCAGTTGTGACTTTTGACCTCCAGTTTGACTTCAGTTAGTACACTAAAATACTTGTGTTAATCTTGTAGGTGACAAAAGATGTATCTCTTCTATCAAGATGGATGGCTATTGATCTTTACATCCGTGAGGTTGATAACCTAAGATTCGAGCTTTCTATGAACCAATGTAGTGACCTACTATCAAGCCTCGTCCATGAAATTGTTCGAAAAGGTTATTAATGTTTTTTATATTATGATATGTTTGATTGTTTCTTATATATATAAAGAATCATTATTGAATATTGGATTTTCGAAATATATTGTAGAGAACTCTGAAGAGGATCGGCACAAGAAAATAAACTATATACTTAACAGGTTTCACCCAAAGCATCACAATATTCTTGGCTTACCTACACAACTGCCTGATGGTGCTGATGCACCCTCTCATACAGGTTACATCTAAGTTTAAACTTATTATGTAAATAAGTTTGTTTTATAAAATAGTTAATACAGTATAGTATGTTTATATGTATTTATTGCTTGCTAGAATGCAATAATGTGGAATCTCGTTATCCTCGACTAGATGTTCCTGGGTCTGAATACAAGCCTTTGAAAGAGGTAGACTATCAGACATAGCTACACACTTTTACATTTTGAGCAACTGTAAAATCGTAACAAGATGCACCGGTAAAAATAATGGAAGTACGTTGGTATTTCTGCCAAGAAATTTTTAAACAACTTGCTACGAGAGTGTGAAAGTATGTTGATATTTGGTTTATTTATCTTGCTTTTCAAATTTCAGGAAGAAAAAGATACTTCATCCCCGACTGCAAGCCAAAATAATCAGAAATCACAAGGTAATACGAGTACTTCTCAATCTACAACACCAAAAGGATCACCAATTTCTCAAAGGAACATGTTTGCTGAATCACAAATAGGAAGAACGAGCTTCCAGAAGCTTTTAGAACCAAAAACGCCTCAAAAATCCTCCATTTCTCCTTACAGAATCGTTCTTGGGGACATTAAAGAAAAGGTACATTGTTGGTCAGTAACATCTTCAATTAGCCTTCATGTTGCGATTTATGTATGATACGAAATATCTCATATGGTCCAGCTTATAAATACTCGAAGGCGGTTAGAGCAACTTCTTGAAGGACATCCATGTGACCTTGATCCGTGTGATTATTATGACACACCAAACCAGCTGTTGCAACCACTCCTTCTATGCTATGAATCTTTGGTATGATACAATCTAATGAATATCAAATTGTGATAAAATATGTAGAGAAGAAGATGATGTGAAAATGTAATTGTGACAGCAATCCATTGGGTCAGGAATTTTAGCCGATGGACGGCTTGCTGACTTAATAAGAAGAGTTTCTGTCTTTGGGATGGTTTTGATGAAGCTTGACCTACGTCAGGTTTGATCGATCTGTTCCATATCTACTTAGAAATGGGTTAATAAAGTTATGTTTGATCTTCAAGGGGTCAAATAGAAGGAAATTGATCAGACGGGTTGAAATATTAGCACTTTTAATGTTGGTTTTTTTTTTTAACCATAAACAGTTGCTATAATTATTTTCTGTAAGTGTTTGCTGGTCACTGGTATCTGTGTAACTTTTCTAAAAGCAAATTGTTTTGACCCGTTACCCAACCCATCGAACCAACTCATTTTCTCACCTATAATATCTTGGTTGATGACACCGCCACATCTTGTTTTGACAATTTTAAGATGTTGCAGGAATCTGGTAGACATTCAGAGACTATTGATTCCGTCACCAGTTATCTTGGTATGGGAAAATACAGTGAATGGGATGAAGCAAAAAAACTCGAGTTTCTTGCAAAAGAGCTAAAGGGTAAAGGCCCTTATTCCACCAACTATAGAGGTGAGATCACATGACATATTTATCAGTTTGATTACTCTACTTTTAGATTGTATATTTCTATCCGTAATTTCTTTTATATTGATTTATTAGGTCTCTGCAGAGGTTAAAGAAGTTTTGGACACCTTTCGAGTTGCTGCAGAGTTGGGTAGTGACTCTTTAGGAGCATATGTGATTTCTATGGCCTCAAATGTATGACACATACATTTTAATTTTAATTTTACGATTATTGTATCTCATATTCTCGACATTCATAACTTTTTTTTACATGCAGGCGAGTGATGTCCTTGCAGTGGAGCTTCTGCAAAAAGATGCTCGTCTTGCTGTTGCCGGGAGCAAGGCAGACCATGTGTTGGTGGGATGTAAGCCCATACTCACTCTTCCCCTATTATATGTAATTCAACATTGTACTCATGCATATTCTCACATTTGAATTTTTTATACTTAACATAGATTGCGGGTAGTTCCTCTATTTGAAACCGTGGCAGATTTGAGAGGAGCTGGATCAGTAATACGGCAATTATTATCAATTGATTGGTATCATGAGCATATTGTTAAGAATCACAGTGGACACCAAGAGGTATAAAATGGCAATTGTTACAATATTTTTTTAAGCACATGTATAAGGTAGGTTGTAAAATAATGTACAATTAATGTAGGTAATGGTTGGATACTCGGATTCTGGCAAAGATGCAGGGCGGTTTGCTGCTGCATGGGAACTTTACAAAGCTCAAGAGGATGTTGTTGCTGCGTGTAAAGAGTTTGGTATTAAAGTTACTTTGTTTCATGGTCGTGGAGGAAGTATAGGCCGTGGCGGTGGTCCTACACATCTTGCTATTCAGTCTCAACCACCTGGTTCTGTAATGGTATGTTCTTAGTTAAATCTGGAGTAGTTATTTAGAGCCAGAGATGAATATATCAACCCATATATCTAAACAATGGGCTGATTTGGGTTGTATCTATATCTATACTATACTCCGTATTATAATGCATGTAAAAGCCAAACCTTATTCCAAGCCTAACTCCTAACCAAAATTAAGATAAGGAGCTCTAATCGTGACGTGACATGTGTCACTTCTTAAATTTCAAGTTCTAACTCCTAACCACTAAAAAATTAAGATAAGGGGCTCCAATTATAAAGTGACGTGTATCAATTCTCAACTAAAAATTCATCTTTATTTTCAAATTGAAATATCTTTTATCTACTTATTTTCTTATAATCTAATTTCATCATATTTTCTAAAATTTTATATTTTGATATATTTTTATAAGTTTTAGTTTTTATATTTTTAGTGGGTTTATTTTATTTTAATTCAAATTTTTACAACTTTAACCTTTATTTCAATTAATATAATCTTGATTCATCAAAATCATATACTTTTGGGGGAGTGTTTGACGGGTAAGAAATTGCGATAGTATTTATATATGCGAGAATAATGATGTTATGGGAAAGCTACGAGAAAGCTACTGGTAAATCAAACAAACACATACAACTAACACATATACATTCGAAGTGTTGTGAAACGAATTCACTAAATGGGTAAGCAAACACATATAACTATACTTATCGCTGCCGCTGTGCGCGGGTGTCCGACTAGTAAGAATAAATATGTGTTCACATACTAGCCCTACTACCTTGTTTGAACCCATACTAACAAATTACCACCTTTGACCCATAGTAACAAATTACCACCTGTGTAGCCCAACTGTTGCATGTTCGAGGGGTATTTAACAGAATGCGTACTCATAGTGGAAATTTGAATACTTAGCTTATAAATGGAGCTTATAAATGGGTCAAATGGGTAGAGTGTCTAGAGTCACCCTAACTGTATTCAAATGCTTAAAACCTCCTTAATCGCTTTTGTTTTTAAAGTTATTATATGATTTTAACAATCTGATTTTAGATTCTTGTTTTAAAATATATTGAAAATGATAAGCTAACGGGTTAGTCCGTATATAAAAAGTTACATGTTT
This sequence comes from Chrysanthemum lavandulifolium, assembly GCA_022545495.1. Classification (NCBI taxonomy): domain Eukaryota; kingdom Viridiplantae; phylum Streptophyta; class Magnoliopsida; order Asterales; family Asteraceae; genus Chrysanthemum; species Chrysanthemum lavandulifolium. The sequence continues at coordinate 256,264,028 of CM040241.1, read as the reverse complement.
TGATCCGTTACCCACCCATTTTGTAATTTCAAGTCACACCAGGTATTTTCAAATGCTTGAGTTCATTTTATTTTGTATACCTACAGATTCTGGATTTAAAATTTTTAGTTTATAGTCTGACCTGTTTTGACCCATTACCAAACCCTTATCTGCCGATGTTTGTCATCTTTATCTGAAAATCTAAAATCCATTTTTTAAACTGGTAATATATACGCACCAACCATTGCGTCTCTCTCAACTTTACAGGGCACACTTCGGTCAACCGAACAAGGAGAAATGGTGCAAGCCAAATTCGGGCTTCCTGGAATAGCAGTCCGACAATTAGAAGTCTACACGACAGCCGTACTTCTTGCAACCCTTAGCCCTCCAAAACCACCCCGCGATCAAAATTGGCGTACCCTAATGGAAGAAATCTCAAAAATAAGCACTCAAAACTACCGAAGCACTGTTTACGAAAACCCCGAATTCTTAACTTACTTCCAAGAAGCAACACCACAAGCCGAGCTAGGAAACTTAAACATAGGTAGCCGTCCCACCAGAAGAAAAACATCCGTAGGAATTGGTCATTACGCGCCATTCCATGGATCTTTGCATGGACTCAGACCAGATTCGTGCTTCCTGCATGGTTAGGAGTCGGGGCAGGCCTAAAAGGTGTATGTGATATGGGCCACACAGAAGAACTAAAAGCTGCATACAAAGAATGGCCATTTTTTCAATCCACATTGGATCTTATAGAAATGGTTTTGGGAAAAGCAGATATTCCAATTGTCAAACATTATGATGAGGTGCTTGTGTCCGAGAGTAGGAGGGGTTTGGGCGATCAACTTAGAAACGAGCTTTTAACCACCGAAAAATTTGTGTTGGTTGTGACTGGTCATGAGAAGTTGTCCGGGAATAATAAGAGTTTAAGAATGTTGATTGAAAGTAGGTTCCCATATTTGAATCCTCTTAACATGCTGCAAGTTGAGATTCTTAAAAGGTTAAGAAGTGATACTGAGAACCATAAACTTAGAGATGCATTGCTAATTACCATAAACGGCATTTCTGCTGGAATGAGAAATACTGGCTGAGTACTTAAATTGCCTGTCTCATCAAGTCGAAATATCTAGTTAATTAAAATTTATGCAGATGACGTGTGAAAAATGTAACATATAAAAATTGTAAATGTAAATTATGCAAGTGTTGGTCCCAAATTGTGTGAGTCGATATGAAATTGCAATAAGTAAACTTGAATAACTATAAATCGTCTAACTTTTGTAATGTTACATGCATGCGAGTACTTATAACAAACGAAAGGGTATGTTCCCAACCATTGTGTCGGTTCAGTTTGTAACCGTTTCTTCTAACTGTCCATAACAGTAATTCAGTTATATAACTACCTAACTATAACTACCTATAACCGCTTGGCGGTTGTAAACTATGTAACGACCAAGTTTGGTCCTTGGCGTTTGAATGTGAAGCAATGTCGAGATTAGTGTTCACATTCTCCTCCTTAATCTTGATCTTTGCTTCGTCCTAAGTCTTGAACTCCGAGCATTTGTCGCATAGTCACGAACTTTAGTCTTGGTAAATCTTTTGTTAAGATATCGCTCTTTGTAGTTCTCCACTAACGTGTTCCACTTTAATATGACCATTCTCTACACATTCACGAATGAAATGATAGCGAATGTCTATGTGCTTGCTCTTCCATGAAAAACCGGGTTCTTTCTGAGTGCTATTCTTGATATGTTGTCAACTCTAAGCGTTATCCTTTTTCTTCCAATCCAGTTAATTCACTGAGTAAACGTTTTAACCATAAGGCTTGACATGCTGCTGCAGTAGCCGCCATGAATTCTGATTCACATGATGAGAGCGCTACTGTTGGTTGCTTCTGAGTACACCAAGTAATAGGTGATTCCCCAAAGTAAAATACTATTTCAGTAGTTCCTTTTCCTTGATCGGTATTGATTCCATAACTACTATCACTGTATCCTGTAATCTTGCAGCTGCATTCTTTCTTGTATATTATTCCATGTTCTTTTGTTCCTTTGATGTATCGGATTACTTGTTTCACTGCCTTCAGGTGATGATCCTTCGGATCTTGCATAAATATACTGAATAGTCCGATTGAGTAACTAAGATCTGGTCTTGTATGTAGTAAGTATCTGAGACTTCCAATCAAGCTTCGGTAATAAGTTGCGTCAACTGGGTTTCCATCTTCCGCCTTGACCAACTTAGTGCCGATATCCATTGGTGTCTTCGTATCATTACTGTCCGTCATGCTTGTTTCTTTTAAGATCTTGTTAATATATCTGTTTGCTTGATTGTAATCTCTGTGTAACTTCTATCCCAAGGTAATATGCTAGCAACCCTAAGTCGCTCATTTCAAAATTTTCTTTCATCTGGGATTTGAACAAGTCTATTTCCTTCTTTGGAGTGCCCGTGATTATCAAGTCATCTACATAAACTCCAACTATAACTGTAGAAGTCTTGCTTCTCTTCAGTATAAACTGCTTGTTCGAGATTACATTTCTTAAAGTCTAAGGACTTTAAGGTTTGGTCAAGCTTCATGTTCCAAGCTCTTGGTGCTTGTCTTAAGCCATACAAAGCTTTAGTTAGCTTGTAGACCCTTTTCCTAGGTTTCCTTGTTGAATGAAACCTTCAGGTTGTGTAACATAGACTTCTTCCTTCAACTCTCCATGTAGAAATGCTGACTTTACATCTAAGTGGTGTACTTACCATCCATGATGTGCTGCTAGTGCTAATATTAAGCGACTGTCTCTATTTTAGCAACTGGTGCAAACACCTCATCGAAGTCTATTCCTTGTTCTTGTACATAACCTTTTGCTACTAATCTTGCTTTATATTTAATGATCTTTCCTTGTGCATCTCTCTTGGTTTTATAAACCCATTTGAGTCCTATTGCCTTCTGATTTGCGGGCAATGTGGTAAGAGTCCACGTGTTATTTTTGTTGATTGAATCTAATTTAATATCCATGGCCTCAATCTACTTCTCATCTTTTGATGCTTCCTTGTAATTACGGGGTTCTTCTTCTGTGAAAAATAAGCTTGGTGCTTCAACTTCACGTGCAGTTTCGTAGATTTCCGTAATATTTTTTAAACCTTGTATTGGTTTATGATCATATCTTTAGTCTGAGCTTCCTAATGAGCTGAAAGTAGCTTCTTCTTCATCTTCTGAGTTAGGGTTGTAAGTGTATGTAGGTGGTGTGATTGGTGAGGGTGGATCTGGTATAGGATCCGGTTCATGATACATGTTATCATTGTTTTCTGTGTTGACTGGTGTAGGATTCTCATTGTCAACTCCGTCTATTACAAAACTGGTCCAAAACGTGTCTTGTGTACTTGTATCCTCTTCATTGTTATTCCAATCCCACGGTTTCGTTTCCATAATCTTTACATCCCTACTAACATGTTTCTTCTTTCCTATCGGATCATATAACCTACATGCTTTTGATCCTTCTTCAACTCCTAAGTAAATCATTGGTATGCTTCTATCATCCAAACTTATTCAGTGAGGTATTGTTATCTTAGCATAAATTTGTGCATCCAAATATTCTTAGGTATTCAGTTGGTTTTCATTGTAGAGGGCTTCATATGGTGTTTTATCTTCCGGGCATTCGTAGGTACCTGTTGAGTATGTAAATGGTGTGTCTGACTGCTTCCGCCCAAACTGTTAAGGGTAACTTCATCGCTTTCATCATACTCTTAGTAGTTGATAACACTGTCCTATTTCTCCTCTCTACTACACTATTCTGTTGTGGTGAGTATGGTGTTGTCAATTGTCTTTCTATTCCATTCTACTTACAGTATTTGGTGAATTCATTTGATATAAATTCACCTCCTTTATCAGTTCTTAGCATTTTTATTTTCAACTTCAACTTCAATTCAATTTGCTGTCTAAATTCCTTGAATGTACTGAATGCCTGATTTTTCGAAGTTAGAAAGTAGGCCTACATGAAACGTGTGTAGTCATCTACTAATAAGAAGATGAGCTTCTTTCCAGAGTGTGTGGCTGGACTTATGGGACCACAAAGATCTCCATATACTAAATCCAACGGGTTCTTTTATCTGAATTTAGCTTGATTTAGAAATGGTTTTCTAATGTGTTTTCCTAATAAACATGCATTACATATTTGTCCTGCATGATTTATTCTCGGTATTCCATCCACTACACCTTTTCTTGTCATCTTGTTGATAACGTCAAAGTTTAGATGACCTAATCTAGCGTGCCATAACCATGCTTGATCATCAACGTTTGCTAAGAGACATATAGGTGCTTCTATATGTAGTCTAATACTATAAAGTCGATTCTTAGATCGTTCTACTTTCATCAACAACTTCTTGTTCTTATCCTACAAAGTCAGTTTGTTTCCATCCATGATGATCTTACAACCTATTTCTGTGAGTTGTCCTAGACTAAGTATATTACTTTTGAGGTTTGGAATGTAGTAAACATCCGAAATCATCTTCTGTTATAGGTTTCTACATCCTAATAATATTGAACCTCTACCCTTTATCTCCACATACGATCCATCTCCAAAGCGAACGCGTCCAGTGATGCTTTCGTCAATATCCTTAAAATGACTCTTGGTACCCGTCATATGGTTACTTGTACGATTATCTAAATACCATATGCTAGCATCTGTTGTAGCATATTTTTGGGGTTGTACTTGTTCTTCATTTAACAGGATTTCTTCAGTTTTGTGTATAGCCATTAATAGTGATGGTTCATCGTCTTCTAAGATAAGGTTTGATTGTTCCTGAGTTGTTGGTGGGTTTCTACAGTCTTTCTTGAAATGTCCATGTTTCCCGCATTGAAACATTTTAACTTCTTTCTATTCCACTCACCTTTATTCTTATTTGACCTGTCACTGTGAGTTGAATTTTCTCCATTCGAGTTATCTCTATTTCCTTTATTTTTCCAATTTCCTCGTGAATAGTTTGATCTACCTCTATATTTGGTAAATCATTTGTTATTTCTAGAGTGTTCGCCTTGTGCGAATAACAAGTTATCTTGGCTTTCTACTTGTCCTCCCTTTCGGAGTTTTATTTTTTCCTTGAATGCCTTAAGTCTTCCAGCGATCTCATCTAACGTAATGTCGTCGAGATTATTCGTCTGTTCTATGGATGCTACTATTTGAATGAACCTATCTGGTGTGGAGTATAATAGTTTTCGTACTAGAAGTGATTCATCCAAAGTCTTTCCTAATTCTTTAGCCTTTGTCCGTAAATGCATCCACCGTATCATCTTCCTTCATCTGAAGGGTCTGAAATCCAATCATCAATGATTGTAACCATGCTTGTTGCACTTTCTCTTCTCCAACGTGTCTCTTTCTTAATGAATCCCATAATTCCTTTGCCCATTTTGCAACTTGCTACTTGTAAGATCACATCTTCTGTCAATGCTTGATATAGGAAGGCCGTCGTTGCCTTATCCTTCTTATCATCTACTTGCGTGTTATCCTTAGGTTCTATTGCTTCCCATAAACCTTGTGCTTCTAGTATAACCTTAATTTGTATAGTCCAAACTGTGTAGTTTGTGGTTTTGAGTCTAGGGCATTGGTACTGTGCCATTGGGGTTACGGGTTTTGGTGTTGTGTTGGTATCATCACCAGGCATTTTGATAGTGCTTATGATCTTCACTTTCTAATTCGTATGGGAATTCTAACTTAGTATGGTATTCTTAATACTACGGGAACATAAATGGTTATTCGGGAATCCTAATAGTACGGGATCAATTATAAAGTTCTCAGAATTTCCTAATAATATAAAATAACGATCTATACTATCTAAAGAATAAAAGAAATCCAACGTTTGAATTTGTGACCTCGTTGTTGTGTTAAACACAACCGTATTCCCTTTTGTGTCGGTACTCAAATATACCAACTATGTCTTTCTTTTCCCTCGTTCACCAAACCAATTCGCGTACACCCTTCTTCTGATGTTGTCGAATTGTTCTTTTCAAATATACCACTTCTTCCACCACGTTGTCCTCTCTTTGTGTCGACTTGGTTTCCAATGTGTGCCCTAGACCTTTTTTTGTCTCGGCTTCTTTCTCCAAAAACACTCAATGTGTCCTTGGCCCCAATCAAACTATGATGTTTGTTGGGTTTCGTTCCAAGTTCTTCACAATATTCTCTTTTCTCACAAATACCTTTCGGTATTCACCAAAGCAATTCGATTGCTTTCTTTCTCTTTTACTAATACCCGCGGTATTAATTTCAACGTCTAAACAAGTGAGAATTTGTTTGTCGTTCTGCTGTTGCTTGTTCCTTTCCTGCGTTATACCACAATACTTCCATATTTCTTTCTTAGTTCCACACCGTATTCTTCAACAACTTCTTAATACCCGTCGGTATTCTTATTTGCAAAACAAGTGATCAGCCTGCTTCTTCTTCGTTATTTGTTGTTTTTCGTATTGCTAAACGCTTCTCCAAAACAATCCTTGATTGTCTTTTGTTGTACCGGTATATCTTATCAAACTGCAAGCAACGCTTCTTCTTTTCTTCTTGTGTATCTCGTTTATACACAATGGTTTCTTCTTGACGTCTTTCTTTCTTCTTGTCACGTTGTATGGTGACAAGATTTTCTTCTTCTTCTTTGTTGTCGTGTGCAAGACACCAACAAAGCTTTCAAAAATTGTTCTCTTCTTTCTTCTGTTGTTGCGTACAAGTATCACAACAAGGATCAGGCCACCACAATGTTTGGTGTCCTTTTGTTTGCAATTTCGACACAAGACAAGTCGGATACTACTTTCTTGCGTCCCTTAGTTATCCAGGAAATGTCTTTGATTATTCGTCGATTATTCTTCTTCTTGAAACAAAGTTCCAGCTTCTTTATTTCTATTTTGGTTTCCTTCTGGTCTCGTTAAGATTTCTGATTTTGTGATACGTCTCATTAACAAGGTTTCTGGTTTGTGATGGTGTAACGAGCGTGTGTATAACAAGGCTCTTAATGCCAAATGTTGGTCCCAAATTGTGTGAGTCGATATGAAATTGTACTTATAACAAACGAAAGGGTATGTTCTCAACCGTTGTGTCGGTTCAGTTTGTAACCGTGTCTTCTAATTGTCCATAACCGTAATTCAATTATATAACTACCTATAACCGCTTGGCGGTTGTAAACTATGTAACGACCAAGTTTGGTCCTTGGCGTTTGAATGTGAAGCAATGTCGATATTAGTGTTCACAACAAGTACATTTTTTTGCGTTAGCTGTGATAAACAGTCAAAGAGACTTGTTGAGAAATATAATGGCTAATATTAGCTATACTGATTTAATTTCTAGTCTATAAGAATAATGCTAGTACTTTTGTTTATGTAGTATCGCTAGCAATACTAAATTTGTATACATAACTAACATTATGATAGTACCCTCTAAAAAGTTTCAATAAACATAAACAATATTATAGATGTTTCTTATTCTCATTTTAACACTCGGTCTTAAAGACAATGTTTATGGTATAGCATTTTTTTTCATAATAGTTTGGGTTACACATTTTCATTTTATAACATTGAAGGTCAATGTGCTTTCTATTTTGGGCCTCTCACAAAGCTACCTATATAACACTTTACAACATTTTAAGGTAAATCTGCTTTCTATTTTGGGCCTATCACAAAGCTACCTATATAACATAATCAATAGTAGCATGGACATCTTTTTCTCCACTTTATCATCCAGAAACACGAGAAAAAAAAACCACGTCAACCATCTTACCTTCAGTAAGCTACCATAGATCGAATCCACACAGGGTTTTCATAGTCACGAGATGTGAACTATGTCGTTCACCTTTGTGGATTTATTGATCTCCACCGTTGACCTTTAAAGTATACCAATTGGCCGCAACAATAACGTCATCATCAGAATATGAAGTTCTGTGAAACCATCCACATAAAAAACTAGACTGTGGAAGATAGACATATCTCAAAACTATGATTCTGTAGTATGTTGGTTGATTTGAAGTTTTGTGATAGAAACTATGGAATGCTTGAATGGTTTATATAGAACGGTTATCACGCACATGACGCGTGATACTGATTGCAGGTTGTTGGGAATATGTTGTGTGTTCATGAAGTGATTACGAACAAGCGCCAATATTTAATGCCGTGGGATAACTGATTAGATGTTTCTACATATAGAATGGCTATCACATGCATGACACTTGATATTGGTTTCAGTTTATTGGGAATGTAAGAAACGTCTAATGAATTACCCCACCGAATTAACTATTCGCAACTTGTTTGCAATCACTTTTTAAACTAACAACGTATTCATATATGTGGCAAGTTGAACCATTCGTAAACTTAAGTGGTCTTACTTATTTAATATGTGTCATAGCATAGTAAAACTTTTGTACTCGTCATAACAACTACAAATACACTCTTTTTTTTCTTGTGAATGCAAACTGAAGATAGATGGCCTATTGCGAGAATTTTGCTTGCAAAATATAACGAAACTACTTATCAAATAAGAAACACGATGTACTTAGAATCATGTTTTAAATTTATAACCCTATACTACCTAGACTATTCCTTCACATGTAATAGTAGTGTACTCTATCGTGTAGTATTGCAGTAATGGTAAGTACGGGTGTCAAACCCTAAGAGCTAGTTATTTGGTAACAAATCTAAAATACTAACTAATCTTATGGAAACAGTTAAATAAATCAAATGTATGCTTTAGATCCACGCCATCAACTATTAAAATACTAATTAAACTGAAATAAAGAATTTAAAGTTAAAAGAATTCTAACAGCTATCAATCAAGGGCAGAAATGTGTTAACCTTGTCAATCCTCTATAATGCTTATGAAATGATTTATCGTGCAATGTTTAGTTCCTAATCTTCTTAGTGCCTCTTTAATCCCTAAACCGAATATTGATCCTTGAAGTTTATGCCTATAAACCCTAACTAAATAGTTCTAAGATTATAGCAATTAGCTAACTAGATTTTAGTCCTTAAGAACGCCAACTATCTTATATGACTTGTCTATGCTAACAATCCCAATTTTTAGCATTAAAACCTATTAGTTTTCACTAACAATTGTTTTACTTGCACTTGTTAATCAACTAGTCTTACCTAGGCAAGAATAATTCTCATATCCCGGCAACTAAGATGGATTTGTTGTCCGTTAGTATAATCTAATAGTTTAGTTTTCAGCTTTTAACATAATCACTAACCTATCTTCAACTAAGTGATCCCAATTAATACCAAAACGCAAGTATATATCGGCAAGCATATAAAATATCTAATAAAACCAACAACTAAACGAATTAAATCAAATTAATCAATTCATAGGTTCATAATGAGGCTAAAACAAATTGTGTTAGTTGAATATCATAGTTTGTAAGACAAAAACATTGTTCAAATCAATGATGAAAGTAAACATAGTGTTATAATGACCAAACCAATTCGAACTAATGATGATGATGGATAAAGGTGTCTTCTCCCTTGGATTGCAGCTTGAAGATGGTGAAATTCGTCCTCCAATGAACCCTAAATCAGCCCTAGGGTCCACACACACTTTATGGCTGAGTTATGGCTTACATTAATAGATTTTTGTTGTGTCGGTGCTTCTATGACATAGAAGCAAGTAAGACTTTAAGTTGTATATGCTACGAATAAAAAATGACCTCAAAATCCACTGTCGTCGTAGAGGGAGAGATCCCTCTGTACCGTAGAGATTATGAACTTGTGATTTTTCGATTGCGATTAGCTTAAAATACGAAAGTTGTATATATCTCTTTCCTCTTTCCATAACAACTTGAATCATCAAAAAAGAGGTTGGTATGATGTTGTTATATTCAAAATACTAAAGCACATTTTTTTAGATATCATGTAAACACTTTTTAACTTTCAGCTTCGTTTTCAATTAATTCTTTAACAAGTATCCATAATAAAGTTTTAATCAAAAGTTTATTCTTCCTTGATTATTTCTTCTCACATATCCTACAAAAGACTATATACCATTTACTTGTCGGTTTATAATTGACTACGACATAGAGCTAATTGGTAGTCTACGCCGTAGAATCTATGGCGGCTGAGTGGTCAACAAGTTTTCAATTCTTCTATGTCGCATAGAAAGATACAACAATAAAGCGTATATGCTACATCAGGATTATGCTCCCAAGTCTTCACTAACTACGGCATTGAGTATTTTGCCTTCTACGCTGTAGTGGCTTGTTTTCCAGAATTCTTCACTTTTTCTTCAAAGTTTGTCCAATTCTGCGTCTTTCCATTACAATGCTCATAATTGTCCTATTATGCAAATAAGAAGCAATTAAGTATCAAATCTTATATAAAAGCAATAATTATGAGCAAATAACGTGAGATATTGATGCTAAAAATACTATATAATTTGATGTTATCAAATATCCCCCCCACTTTGCTTCTACTTGTCCTCAAGCAGACCCTTAAATAATTTCTAAAAAGATATTTCCCAAGTAAAACAAGAGAAATGAATTTACGAATTACATAAGCTCGAAAATTTGAAACTGAGCACCTCATGTAAAGGAAATAGAATACACTCATACACTCACTAATTTATGTGTTTCAATTTTGGGGCAATCACCCAATTGCTCAGTCGTAGAGAGTATTATATAATAGGCTTGTCGAGGATACAAATCTCCACCACTAGAGTATAAGTCCAAATAATTCTTAAAGGCAATATTGGATAAATATGTATTAAGCTTAAGGGTGGAACAAATTATGATTAGACAAGGGATACACATTTATGAATGGGTGTAACAACTAAAAAAAAAAAAAAAAAAAAAAAAAAGTACCAGACCACGAGCCAAGTAAAGACGTCTTCAAGAATCGATCTTCAATAACAAGTTAATGTGTATTAGCTATGGATAATGCTTTAAAACTTCATAACCAATAATACATAGGCATATAAGACGCATTAACTCGGCCTTCAAAATATAAACCAAACAGTTATGAGATAATGTGCACTATTTTCTATTTTTTAGGCACATCAACACATAAGTTGACAATATAACAATAATTTCTACTTTTCTCCTCCCACTTGAGATGTACAATGCCCACATTGCATAAAAAACCTAAATAGAAAGAAAAAAAATAGAAATGAGGTGGATTTGTAAGAGCTCCCCGCTAAAATATATCCTAACGGTTTAGTGCCGAAACATGATCTCATGAGCAGTGCAAGAATACTTACCATACAATGACAAAGAATCGGATTTTATACAAGCGATCAGCTAACAATAAAAAACTAAATAAGATAATAATTTGCTTGCTTTATCTTTTTATTTCTTTTGAAAGCAGTTAATACACTTTAAAATATAAACAAAATTTTCCTCCCATTTGAATGATACTATCATCCATAGTTATGTGAACTTTAATCTTTACACACACACACACACACACACACACACACACACACACACACACACACACACACACACATATATATATATATATATATATATATATATATATATATATATATATATATGAACAAGGTTGTAAAATTGTGAATCGGTAGTGGTATCGACCCCACGTAGCTTATAATCGGTCTAAGGCGGGATTAATCGGTGATTACTCGGATTTGCATTTTGGCAAGTTTTGGGTATTTCTGGTAGTTTTGGGTATTCCGAAAAGATTTTCCTTAAAACATCTTGTAATAGATATAAGCAGCGACTATAAGTGATTACATTTGTTCAGGGTTGCAAAAAAAGTGAATCGGTGATTAATTATATTGTCCTTTTTGGCAAGTTTTAGGTATTTACGGCAATTGTTGGTATTTTCGACAAGATTTTCCTTGAAAAACATCTTGTAATAGATATAAACAGTGATTCTAACTAATTTACGGCGAGTTTAGGGTATTTCCGGTAAGATTTCCATGTTTTCGGCAAGTTTGACCATCGTTCACCGCCGTTGACCATGGTTGACCGATTTGTTTGAACGATTTACATAAATCGGAAGGTCGGTGGTGATAGCACCTAATCGGTGATTAATCGGCCTTGTAGACCTTTTTTGCAACTGTATATATATATATATATATATATATATATATATATATATATATATATATATATATATATATATATATATATATATATATATATATATATATATATATATATATATATATATATATATATATATATAGAGAGAGAGAGAGAGAGAGATTGGATCATTTAAAAGTTGATCTCAAGAGAAAAGTGAGAGAAGTGATCTCAATGGTTAGATCACCCCTCTTCCCTCCCTTTTTCACACCAAACTACATGGACCTTATTGTATTTTCACTCATTCTTTAAGGTAGGGTTTTGTAAATCCACACTTTTCATATATAATGCCTATTTTTTTCCATTTATTCTTTTTGTTCTTTCTCTAATTCCACAAACTTCGTTACACCGATGAATCACTGGTAGTTGCTGCCCTGTTGTCATACAATAGGTATTAATATCAAAGAGGATCTTTTGTGATTATGTTTACCAGTATGCATATGATCTTATGACTGTTTCTCTACATGCAGTTACCATTTTATACCTGATAAAGCTATTGATTTAATCAATGAAGCTGGTTCTCGTGTTAGACTTCGTCATGCTCAAGTATGTGTGTTCAATGTATCTTTAATTTGGTTGTTGTACTTTAATGAGCCATTAATCAATGATTGTGCCCTTCAGCTCCTAGAAGAAGCCAGAGAGCTTGAGAAAGAACTTAGGCAAATAACTAAAGAGAAGAATGAAGTTGTTCGTGGCTAGGACATTCAAAAGGTACTTTGCTTTTTTCTAAAGATAGAAAAATGTATAGGTCAATTAGGTTGGATAGGAGGTCGAAAATGATTTGTGTCAAATGGGTCTTTTTTTTTATACACTTTGGGTTAGTTTTATCTGAAACACATTCCGTACAAAATTTTTAAATATGTAATCAAGTCATCGTTGGAGGTTTTTTGCAATAACGTAACACTTTGGGTATTTTTTTACCTGTTCCCCCCTTTTCTCCCTAAATTAACATTGATGCACCTTTTTTATTAACATTGATGCAATTTTTTCTTAAACAATAATTTTGTTTCTAAGTACTGATGCAGATATTTCAACCTAATCATTTTTAACAATCATTCAACTGTTTTTACTTGAAAAATAATATATTTTTAGTTAATAATTCAACTAAATTTGAATGATTTTTTTACTATATGAATTATACCTTATCCAAACATATATACTTTATGTTGTGTACTGATGCACCTTTATTTTTAACACTGATGCACCTGTGTACTCAAATGGATCTCAATACACAGATATCAGCTCTTGTAGATAAGAGCAAAGAGGCGAGCAAGGTCGAAGCGAGCGGAGAGGAAGGCCTCAGCTGTAATAGAGTGACATTCAAAGACATCGTCTTGTCTTGGGCCAACATACCGGTTGAGAAAGTCTCAATAGATCGGAAAGATCTCAATCAAACCAAAGCCTCTTTATCCTGGATGCGTGTTTTTGCATTGCATACTAAACAAGGGACTCCACAATTTCATAAAATAAGATTGGGAAGGAGTTGGAGGATTCATTGGACAAATGTTTGGAAATACGTAATCACTAATCCAATGCTTTCTCATGCTTTAAGATAATGTTGACCTGTTTAATATTTAACATTGTTGCACCTTTTATTATCAACACTGGTGCACTTTTTTTTTAGGTGATTTGTTTCTAAGTATATATGTGGATATTTCATTCTAATCATTTATTAATAATCATTCAATTGTTTTTAATTTAAAAATAATATATTTTTTTAGTTCAATAATTCTACTTAATTTGAATTTTTTTTTACTATATGAAATTATTGCTTACCCAAACAGATGCATTTTCTTCTATGTGTTGATGCATTTTTATTTTCAACTCTGATTCACATGTGTTCTTAAATATTTGATCATGGCTGGTAGGTGAAGCAGATATTTCATTTCAATCATCTTTAACAATCTTAAAAGTTATCTTAAAACAAAAATAAGCATATATACATAAAGCATCGAAGCATTTCATTTCCATATGCCCAAGACAAAATGAAAATTGTAATATTATTACATATAATGTATAATGTATATATAATCAATGTTTGGCTGCCATGCTTCTTATTAGCATCCTCGCTATCCTTCTCTTTGGCTTCGACGGTTTCTTTATCTTTTAGAGTAGTGAGAGCATTACGGGTAGCTAACTTTTGTGCCATAAATATACGCCAGCACAACCACCATTTGGGCTCTAGGAGACTTTCAAACCTGTCATCCTAAGCTACATTCTATCGTTGATTCTTTGTAGCTAACATCTCGAAGTGATCCATAATCAATGAAAATTGTGAGTTCGTGACATCGGTACCTTTGAAGCCCGACAAATTACACCCTAAAACTTCTTAAAGGCTTCTTGACCAACCTAGCGACTTCCATATACGAAAGTACAATGGTGTGAATGATTAAATCCATACCACAAAAATGTGCAATCCAATGGGTAGGAAGACAATAACTTACATGGCCAACATAATGACAGTTGCGGATCGAGTCGGTATGCACCACTTTGGTTTGACAAAGCGGTTGTGGTGCGATTTTTATGAGCCCAATGTTACAATTAGGTTGGGGTAAATCCGAAACCTCTGTGGAAGTTAGCCATCATGACCATGAAACTTATCAAGAATTTCATCATTTAACATATATATTAACATGCAGTGGAAATAGATGCTCTAAACATGCAAAATGGATGCACAATGTACTGTTGGAATCACTCCTAAACCTATATCAAGTGTTAGTGATTCATATGTAATAGTTAGCTTAATTATGGCCTTTATGTTTGTTATTAGCTTAAGCTTATGTAGAAGGCCCATGAGCTTAGGCCCATGTCCATTAAGGAAAGGAAGGGAGTAGGGTGTTGCCTAGCTCCCTTCCTATAAATACTGTAATAACCCTCACTTGAGGGTTGGTTTTTCAATTCATTCTCTTTCACTACTCGCTAACCTTTCTCTATAAGTCTTCTGGCGTAGTGTTTTGTGTGTGTGTTGTTCATCGATCTCTTCTCTCTCTACTCTTTCTATTGATGCTTGTGTTGTAAACTTAGTGACCTAACGATGGTATCAATCGCCAAATAGTTGGGTGAATCGTTATTGTTTTTGAAGTGGGTTTTGGTCCTACGCGTAAAACAACGGTTCGAACTTTGGCTCGCTTAAAAGCGATTTTTACACTTTTAATCCAAGATTCTTGTACTTTCAACGTTTAAGGTGTTAAAATAAGCATTTTTGGCAAAAGTTTCAAACTTCTGCGTGGATCATCGTTTTAAGCTAGTTTTTATGCGAGGGTTTCGTTCTACGCATAACCGTTTTAGACACTTTGGATCATCAAATTTCACACTTTTGTGTTATTTTGGTGATATTGAAGCTCTTTCATCACAAAATATGGTTTAGAAACATCTTTGGGCAAAAGTCATTTTACGAGTAAGTCTCACAGCGTATCAAAACCCTAAACTTACGCGTAACTTATTCCTTGGTTTGATCTTGAGTTTAGTGGTTTACTCCGTGTTTTCTTGCTTGGATAAGCACGAAAATCGTCGACTTGGGATATCTTTTGCCTTTGTGATAGTGTAAAAGATCACTTGAGCAAAAACCCTAAAATTACGCATAAGCATAAACTACGGCGTAGAAACTTCTACGCATAAGATTTATCTTACGCCTAAGCTTTGTCTTACGCATAAGGTCATTCTCGCCTAAGTTTTCTCGCTTAACTTCTTGTTTTCGCATAACTTTAGTGTTTTCACCTTCCTTACGCGTAAGCTAAATCTCGCGTAACTCTTTGCATTACGCATAACTTTGGTGTTTTTACGCATAAGTGCTACTTGGTTTATTGTGATTTCTCGCTAAGGATACTTCATCAACAAAGGTTCATTCGACTACAAAGATCCATTTTATAACACAAGTTTTCAACATGTCACAACCACCATACTCTAACTATTTCCTCACACTTACACTCAGCGACAACAACAACTAAGTCCACAACATCAACAATGGAATCAACAACAAGCAATTTATCAACAACAATTCAATCAACAACATACCACAACTTGGAGCAATTCCACCACCATCAAATGGTTCAACCACCACCAAGTCTTCAAGTTCAACCCTACACAAGCGATTTCAATCAACATCCATCAAGGAACACTATGAAGGAACCCACTTGGTTTGCAAAGATGTGTGAAGCTTTAAGCGACCAACAATCAATTCATGAGGTTGGATCACTTGATAGACCTCAATGCTCACTCCGAAACTACGATCAATGGGTAATTAGGTTCTTTAGGTTTTGTGATCGAAGAAGCCACATGGAAAGTTCTTAAAGAAGGTTATCTTGGAAGGTCCATTTCGGATGCCTCTTGTCATTGTGCAGGAGATCCAAATGCTAATCCACGAGATGAACAATCAAACATTGCTCTTTGTTGCGGACTGAGCAGAAGAACTTCTACACTATGAAGGCGATGAGCTTGCAATGCAATATATCCTCTTAGGATTACCAAACCCAATTCTTGAAGTGTTGATGCTCAAAAGGCGCAAAGGCAATGTGGGAACATATTCATCTTCTTATGGAAGGATCTGCACTCAATCGGGAGGATATGGAATCCAAAATTTACTTGGCTTATGAACACTTCATGATTGAACACGGAGAGACACTAGAGTCTTATCATCATCGATTCTCGGACATCATAAATGATTTGGATAAACACAACATCATCATGCCAAGAATTGCAATTAATACTAAGTTCTGAGTAGTCTTGGTCTGAATGGGAGAAGTATGTCATTTTCTCCGTCAAGCGAAGAACATGCATCATTCTACATACGGATTGTTGTACGATTACTTGAAGCCTCATCAAAGGAAGTTGATAAGGAAAGGATTCTCCGTGCTCAAATTGCTTCATCTTCGCATCAGGAAAATCAACAACTTGCCTTGTATGCTCAAAGCAGTTATCCTCCTCAACCGACAACTCAACCAGCGCCACTATCACACCAAATGATCAATCACAACAATCTCAACATAATCAATTGGTTCCTTACAACAACAACAATGATCGGGCACTTTATAGTCAAGCTAATGAGGAATCCGATCCGTTCGAAGCATTGCAACAAGGATTTGTTATGATTGCTAATGCTTTTGGCCGTTATACAAACAAATCCAACAATCGCATTCGTTCCTCATCAAACACAAGGAATCGGTGTTGTGAACAATGGGCGAGTTGAAGTTGAGAATCGTGGTTATGGTCGTCGGATGGGCGGTGGTCAAGGGTTTAATGCTATGGGTAGGAATAACAACGAGCTCAAGTGGTGGAACAAGGAAATGCTCGAGAATGGGTTGAATGGTCTTGATGCTACAATGTAAGAAGGGACACTGGCTAATGCATGCCCAAAGCCGAGGACTAGGCGGTGCTTATCACAAGGAGGCTTTACTTTTGGCTCTTAAGGATGAAGGTGGTGGAACTCTCACGAGACAAAGAACACAGTTTTATGGCGGATCTGAGACTCGAGATGATGATATGGAGGACTTGCAGGCCAATCGGTATTATGTTGATGGCTAATATGCATGAGTTACACATGAGTGACACGGGCCCAGTGTATGACAGCGATGGCTTGTCTCAGTACCCGAACAAACCATATTTATCTACGATCTAATATCTCCGTAACATCCGAATCCGGCAAGGCTCGGAATGTTCAAAATGAGTCGATCCGCATCTCATTCGACGATTTTCAACTAGACCCGTAGTTACATTTGACGATCAAGATGACCTTATGGTTTCCTTGATAATCAAATTGACTCCGTGGTTATACTTGAAGATCTAAATAATGATCATGTTGTGACTCGCGTTGAACACACCGAACTTTGCCTCGTCGGATGTTGATACGTGGCTTAAAACCAACAATCCATAGTGGAAGAATGTCGTGCGATGAATCGGGACTTGAAAAGTAAAAATGCCTTTGTTAACCAAGGATTTTGAATGTTTAGAAATGCAACTCAACTTTTCAAAACTCAAGAAAAAGCGTGAAAAGGTTTTGAAGCCGCCTTTGCTAAATCTCATCAAAGCGAAAAATATTTAGAGACGGATCGTGATCTAGCCGCTTGAAGAATGCTTTGTTATGCGAAATAGAACAAGCTGAAACATGAACATAAAAAGCAAATTAACGCTCTCACCTTGGAAAATCAAAAAGCTAAAGGTGAGTTGTTAACTTGTCAAAAACAATTCTCTGCATACAAAAAGCATTCAACGAAGCGAATAGATGATCATCTTGAAGAAATTATCGACACCAAAACAAACTTAAAGAGTTTAAAACTGTTGTTTACAAACATGGTGAGTCGATCATGGCTATTGAAAAGTTTACTTTAAAACCCAATCCAAATGGATATGGACGAATCTTGCGATTACAAACCTAAGCTTTCAACCAAAGCATTCAAACCAAATCACGAAGTTTCGGTGCGAATATAAAATTGATAATTACATTATGAGTGTTGTTGAATATCATCGTCAAGAGGAATTAGATCACGAGAAGGCAGTCGATCAAAATTAAGCATTGTTTACAACAAACCTTTTAACTATTCAAAACCGGTCACTTTTCGTCACTGCAGTTCTTCTAACACACCAAGGATTATCATAAAAGCGTCGAGTCTTCTAATGTTAATCCCAAACGGATTATGCACAAATTTATGGTCCTTTACCTTCCATCGGTGAAGTAAATTCAAAACACGAAAATCGCAAAATTCTTAGATATTTTGACCTTTTCATGGTGACCTCAAAATTTTACAACATGAGATAGAATATCATTACGAAATCAAAGTTCAACACTTTCAATCGCCTCTGGCGCGAGAACAAGAGACATTTTTGGAAAATCTTTTACCAAATGTTAAAATTTGAAACATTGTGCATTGTCTTGGGAGCAGGACTTTCATAAGGAACTTGGAGTGATGAAGGTCGTTTTCGAGAAAGCGAAACATCTATTTCTAATACTAAGCGTAAAAGAAAATGTTGAGAAAAGATGTTGATCGACTCTTGAAAGATGTTATCGTCTTTGATATCCATAATGTTGTGTTATTGAATTCTTTGTCATATGCATCGATTATATCTCTAACGTCTTGTTGATAATGTTGTAGCTATTGAGAATCGATAATGTGCTTGGATCGAGTCTTTAAAAGTTGAAAACAGCGTCTCTTAAGCGAGCTTTCAAATGCAAAGCGTCGTCTTCAATGGTGTCAAAAGATTGTCAAAATCGTGAACTTGCTTTGCAAAACAAAATCCACCGATTGCAATCAAACAATTTTAATCCAAAATTTGAGCAGCTGGATGATCAACGATGTCTTTGAAAAGTCAAATCTCAAAATATGAACAAGAACTTGTAAAAGTTAAGCAGAATATGGTGTCATATTTGATTTACTCAATAAGACTAGTCATGAAGCATCAAGCGAACTTGATCACTATCTTGCACACACTAGAAGTAATGAATTTTCTTTGGTAATATTAGATTACGAAAATCAAGATTTGATTCACACTATCTTTAAGTTAAGAGAAATATTAGGAAAGTATGAACAACTTCCACTCTTGTGATTAAGAGAATAGCACGGTAACACTTAGTAATCGTGAACCTAGAATGCCTCTTGCCAAAACACAAGTTGCTAACGTGCTTCCTTCTCTTGAAGCGAGGAATAGTTGCCTCTTTTCCAAGCGTCCGCACTTCACGACCTAGGAGCACTACATCGAAGAATAGGAAGTTGCGACCTAAGAAAGATCAATAAGGAATGCTAAAGTGAAGAACACCTAGGACTATGAATAAGACTCACGTTGCTTCCACTATAGATATTGCGTCGGCAAATGTAATAGAAATAGTGATGTGAATGCTAAACCTTTAAGTACTTTTGATATTGATCGATGCACCTTGTGTTATTTGTCGTAAAAGTATGAATTCGATTGTCATGACAAATGTGTTGCTAAAGCTATCATCTCTCGTTTAAGGAATCCTAAGAATCGGAATACCTCTAGGCCACTAATCATTCTAAGTGCGTGCTTGGTGACCGCCTCTTTAGATTCTAAGAACGCATTGATGTCCTTGTAGCTCGGTTTCACCTCCTAGGAATGTAGTACCACCTAGTGCATTCACTAAGACTAAAGCAAATACTAGTTGGAGATGGCGAAATGGATATATAACACACTAAGTTTAAATGGATGCCTAAAGTTATTGATGTGTGTATGTCTACTATAACGCTCGGAACCCTCTAACATTTCGGGTTCCATCTACTTCTATTCCATCGTGTAAATGCTATGTGTGTCTGGTGATCTGATCATTCTCTGGATTGTTGATAGCGGATGTTCCCGACACATGACGGCAACCTTAAGCATGTTATCAAACTTTATTGCAAAGTTCATTGGCCTTTGTCGATTCGGGAATGATCACCAGCGACTATCATGGGCTATAGAGACTATATCAATGGGAACATCGAAATTAGTAGGGTTTATTATGTGGAAGGCCTCGGTCACAATCTATTTTCGATGGGTCGGTTACGTGATGGAGATTTGGAGGTTGCTTTGAGGAGAAATCTTGTTTCATTCGTGATCTACAAGGAAAAGACCTTATGTCGGCTCGCGTAACTCTAGTCTTTACACTATCTCTATGCAAGACATGGTTGCTTCATCTCCCATTGCTTACTTTCAAAGGCAACATCAACAAAATCACGGCTATGGCACCGTCGTCTCTCACATTTAAACTTTCAAACTATAACCAATCTTGCTCGACACAAACTAGTTGAAGGTCTCCCGATTACGGTATTCTAAAGATCACCTTTGCTCGACTGTGAACAAGGAAAAGCACTCGTGCTCATTTTCCTTCAAAGGTGGAACACGACTCTCGACATGTGCTTCATCTTCTTCACATGGTTGTGTGGCCCGATCTTGCGTGCAAGCGATCAATGGCAAATGCTACATCTTAGTAATTGTTGATGACTATTCACGATGGACTTGGGTCTACTTTCTTGAAGCAAAGACCAAGCTCCACAAATGATCATCACCTTTCTCGAAAATTCAAGTTCGACTCCAGGAACACCGTCCGCCAAATAAACGAGACAAAGGCTGAATTTGTTAACCAAACTCTTGAGAATTTTATGAGAAAGTGGGAATTGAGCATCAGACATCTATTGCACGTACACGAGAACAAAGCGGAGTTGTTGAAAGAGCGAAACCGAGCGTTAGTGGGCTGCAGAACAATGTTAATCAATGCTAAACTTCCAGATTACTTATGGGCGGAAGGCGTATCTGCATGCTATACTCAAAACCGTTCTATGATTACTAAGCATACAACAAAACACCTTTTGAGCTTCTCACAACCATAAACCGAATCTCAAACACTTTCATGTATTTGGATCCTTTGCTATCCGAATAATGATCGTGATGATTTGGAAAGCTCAAAGCCAAAGGCGACATTAGAGTCTTTATTGGATATTGTGAGAATTCTAAAGGTTCGGATGCGGAATCGTCGTACAAAGCAGGTTATGGAAGCGATTCATGCTCATTTTGATGAACTTACGGAAATGGCCACGAGTATATGACTTGGAACCGGTCGCAGCTTAAACTTCCCTCAAAACCCATCATCGGTGAACAAAGCCCCTGACTCACTCGTCAACAAATGGAAAGGTTATTTATTGATTGTTCGGTGCGATATTGATGAATCCATCGGTGTTTCATTGCTCAACGATACTACTCTTATACGATACACTGCTACAACAACTCTTGTTGAAGAAGCACCATAAGTTGACTCCACCACAGCGGTTGAACAAACCGCTTCCAACAATGATGAAGCCGGTGATGATGTTCTTAATGAAGTACCCCGCTGCGATTTTGATCCGTCGTTCTTTAACCCGTTTGCTAATGAAGCTGCACGATGTCGCGGAATCATCAACAAACCATTTGAATCCTCAAAATCGCACAATGTATACCAACATCAACCCTCTACACATCGATGGACAAAAGACCATCCTCGGAAAATATTATTGCAACCCGAATCAACGGTCGTTCTGAGACAACGTCTTCGCTCGGATGGTGAACATTGCATTTATGCACTCTGCATCTGATCAATCGAGCCTAAAAACATTAAAGGCGCAATGACAAAGACAATGGATTGAATCCATGCGGGAAGAACTCAACCAATTCAAGCGTCTTGAAGTATGGGGGCGGTTGAAAGACCAACGGGGTCTCGTCATTGGTCTTAAATGGTTTGGAAGAACAAATTGGATCTTTGAAGGGCGTGTCGAAACAAGTCACGTCGGTGGCTAAGGGTTATCGACAGGAGGAGGTATTGACTTTGAAGAATCATTTGCTCGGTTGCTCGTCTTGAGGCATTCGGATATTTCGCGTTCGCGGCTCATATGAATATGGCGGTCTTCGGATGGATGTCAAAGCTGCGTTTCTCAATGGACAAGCGAAAAGCGGTTTATGTCGACCAACGGAAGGATTCGTTGATCACGAGTTCCCGAACCATGTCTACAAAGCGAACAAAGCTACTGTATGGTCTCAAACAAGCTCCTCGGGCATGGTGCGATAAGCTATCATCTTTCCTCATTGCCAATAATTTCACCAAAGGTTGATCGACCCTACTCTTTTCATACAATATCACGGGCACATATATTAATTGTTCAAATTCGTGGATGACATCATTTTGGGTCTACACATAAAAAGTACTCAATCGCTTTTGCAAAACTAATGAAGAAAATTTTTGAAATGTCCATGATGGGTGAACTTACGTTCTTTCTAGGGCTGCAAGTTCATCAATCACCCGTGGTATTTTCTTGAGTCGGTCAAATATGCCCTTGAATTGTTAAACAAATTTGGAATGAAAACTGTGACACTTATGCCACACCAATGACTCATACCAAGAAGCTAGAAGCGATTTACATGGGAAATTAGTGGACCTACCAAATACCAAAGTATTATTGGGTCTCTCATGTATCTAACGAGCTAGAGACGACATTGTCTTTGCCGTTTATCTACGCTCCCGTTATCGATCGAGACCAAGCTGAAACCCGCTCTACGAGGCTAAAGAATCCTCAGATACATCAGGGAACCATTAACTTGGGGATCACGGTATCAGAAGGATTACGGTTTTGAACTAATCGCTTTTGAGATCTTGATCACGCGGG
Source organism: Chrysanthemum lavandulifolium (assembly GCA_022545495.1). NCBI lineage: Eukaryota > Viridiplantae > Streptophyta > Magnoliopsida > Asterales > Asteraceae > Chrysanthemum > Chrysanthemum lavandulifolium. The sequence goes on along the minus strand of CM040241.1, from coordinate 256,240,890 downwards.
ATGTTTAGATTCACGGAAAAGTACTTGAGGCACTACAATTTCTTGGTGATAAGCGGGTCTGGCGATCGAAGAAGGATTGTACATCATTGTCATCAAGAAAGCGAGAATATGTAGCCATGTCGGCATGTTGTGCTCAAGTCATCGGATGAGAACACAACTCAAAGACTATGGTTACGTGTTGACAAAATCGATGTCTGCGACAATCGGTGCCATTGCGATCTCGTGCAACTCGATTCGACACTTTCGAAATCTAAGCACATCGATCTTCGCTATCATTTCATCAAGGACCACGTGGAGCAGTGCAGTTGAATTATACCGTGGAGTGCGAGAATACCAATTGGCGGATCTACTCACCAAAGCCTTGCCTCCCGCTAGGTTTAATGAGTTGGTCCACGGATTGGTATCGGTGTTTGACTCAAGAGGAATTGGATGAACTCTTAAAGCAGTCTTAAAAACCGGTCAAACACCAAAATCTCTTTTGTAAATATTTTCAAAACAAAATACAAAAATATAAAACACGATAAAACAACAAAAATATTCTTCTATCTATTTTTCTTTCAACATGGCAAGTACATTTCTTCCGTCAACACTCTAATCTTTCAAAATTCGGTATTTTTCGATCAAGTGTTGAGGGAAAATAAATTCTTAACATTTCAAAATAACCGTGTACTTGCATGTTACCTTATCCGGTTGTTTCTTTAATATTGGTGGTCACATTTACGGTTTCGACACTCCTCGGACTAAAATTTATAACCTTTCATTATTTCTTAAGTCGAGGGGGTGTCGTCAAGTTATTTCAAATATTCTTCGTTTGGTAACCATAATGGAAGTTAAAAGGCTTTGGATGAAAATTGAAAAGGTGGAGGGACTAAAACTGCCAAAAGCTTAAAGTTATTTTAATAAAACTTCTCCACCTAACTTCACCACTTCACATTTATTACAAACACCAAACTAATCCTACGCCTATAAATCGTTCAACAAATCCGAAGTTTTGATCATCGATTTGTAAGTGATTTTGTGTTTGTAACACGTTTTTAAACATTGGTTTTGATTTTCAAACGAATCCAACGGTTAAATTCGTATATGGTTGATTTTGTGTTCTCGCATATGCGTAAGAACACATGATCATGTTTGTGAGTTTGAGGTTAAAAGGATAGTGTCAAAGCGTTTCTTTAACATCACTAATACCATTTTCTACTCAAAGCACCCGAGAATCACGTATTGATTGAATTTGAAAAACTAGGGTTTATGCGTGGGTTTGGGTATTTTCAAATGTGAATGTTTTTGGTCAAAAAGATAGTTGTGTGATGTTGTTATCATGGTGAATTGATGATATGTAGGCTTTAAAACAACCCAGAAACTCTAATTGATTGAGAATTAGAGATTAGGGTTTAATGTTCTTGAGATTTGGGTATTTTTGATTCACTGCAAATTGGATGTTAATACTTGGTTATATCACTCACATGACTTCTTAGAACTACCGAAAAACTTTGGTGCAAATTCCATGGCTAGATTTCTTACGCGTAACTCATAAACTTTAGGGTTTTAGTTTACGCATAAGGTTCTTCTGGCGTAATTGTTTGATTGAGTATTTGTGAGTAAATCATTATACAATGAATGTGGGTGTTAATATTGATCTTTGTGATGAATTTATTTCGGGTTTGCTACTCGTAAAAATCGAGAATCAAGGTTGTTAACCATCTACGCATAAGGATCACCTTCACGCGTAGCATGTTATCGTAAGAGAAATCTTCGGCGTGGCGTTCTGGCGTAAGGTTCTACAAAGGGACTACGGCGTATCTGTGAAGGATATGCGTAAGCGATGACCTCTCGCATAAGGTCTACTCTTACGAGTAAGCCTTACGCGTAAGGTTTTATATCGCTTCTGGCGTAAGCTCTCGCATAAGGTCCCTGTTCCTCGGCGTAATATTTCTTCGGCGTGAAGTCGGGATCCTACGCAAGCTTGCGTTTCTGGCGTATATTACTCTGTTTACGCATAAGCTACCATTTCTCGCCTAAGCCTTGATTAAACCTTCATTATGAATTGTTCGGCGTGCAAACTTGTAAATAAATAAATCATGACGTCACGATACCAATAATGTCACTAATAAACTTAAACGTTTGATATGTTGTGAAAAATAAGTGATAACATAAACTTTAAAACTTAAAGTTAACTAACTCACGAAACTTATCACGACTTCATTAGACTATTGGACAAACAAGTGACTTTGGACTCGTAACAATCATTGACTCATCACATTCAATAATTAGACAATAAAACCCTCTGTTGACTAACATTATGTCTTTCGATATGTTGGTTCTTTTGGCTAAATGTGTTTCAGATCACGACATGGAAGCTCAAATGAATGTGGATGCGCAAGCGTTCTCACCATTCTTGATATTTTCCGCATGGCTATCAATGAAGATTGGAAAGAACAATCTCGAGTTGACTTTGAAACTCTCACTTTCTCGGAATCTTCTTGTCTCATTGCGGTGGATATTACGAAGAATCATCCCTATCGAACATGCTCACCAACTACGCCCTTGTTTAGGAGATCTACATACGACAATTACGGAATACAATGCGAGATGATCAAAGGTCAAAATCTTTGTGGCGGTGGCGCTCGATCACAAGCAAATCACCATCACTCCTGCGGACTTACGGGTTGTTCTCCTCATTCGACATCATACCAGCTGAATACTCTCTTGCACCTCTTGAAGAGATGGTTACGCAATTCTTGATTGATATTGGGTATGGCGAAGCTTGAGGGGTTATTAATAAGCATTCTCACGTGGATCTTAAGAACATTCCTCGACCTTGGAGAACCCTTTATATCATCATCACAAAATCATTTACGGTGGTGACGGTGGCTATGAGCATCCCAAGCTCGTGGGCGCAAATCTTTTGGGCTCGATCAACATGAAACACATCGAAATTGAAGCTACGATATGGGATGACATGATGACCTTCCTCAAAAGCTTGGCTCAAAGATTCCTTATATCGGATACACAAAGCTGTTGATCAAAGAGCTCTTGGACTCGATACGATATCCCCAGAGAATCAATGACCCGACAATCTTGGCGTGTTGTCGAACCCACTCTAACGATCGGTTTAGGAGTCAACTACCAAGAAACAAGGTCTTTGTGTTGCGGATCTCCTTCTCTCGGATGAACTCAAGCGACTCTATTCTTATAAAAGATATTTGGTAGGTGTGAAGAGAACAAAGTTGGTTTTCTCGATGAAAAATCTTACGGTACACCTACAAGGAGAACCGGAAGAGGAGTCTTGAGGAGTCTTGCAAGCCTTGAGAGTCGGAGGAAGTTCCCAGAGGAATCCTCCACGAAAAATTTGTTCCTTCAAGGAAGTTGTTCCCATTCCGTGCCAAAGCTTTGAACCGCCAAGAAAGCTAGTGGAAAGCTACGAAGATACACAATCGGCGAAGAGGTCTTCTACTACGAATGCGCAGCGAAGCACCTCCTTGATGCAAAACCTCCCGGTCCACCGGCGGATATAAGCAAGGGAAGACTCGGTGATTGAGCACGAAGAGAAAGCTCGGAAGAAGAGCCCAGGGCGATTACGGGAGGAAGTTCAAATTCGTTAGACTCCAACACGTTGCGAAAGAATTTGCTAAGGATCAAATGGGTGGCCGGAGATCAGTGGTGAGTTCAACCTACACGGATCACGATGCGGTTGTCGACCCGATAAAGGCGGTGCCACCACTTTGGAGCAACAACAAAAGCGTGGAAGATTCTATTGAGTATGACATTGAAGAACGAAGCGAAAAGTCGAGAAAGATAAAGATGTTGATTATGATATGTTTCTTACGGATAGTCCTCACGCTCAAGAAGGAAACTTACGAACCACCAAAGGACCGGGTCTCCTCATCTCATCATCATCGGTTCATCTTCTCACTCCTCACCACCACCATCAAAAGATCAACCGGATCAACATCGGATCGGTGAAGAAGCCAGCGCCTCTTGGATTTCTCAAGCTAAGACACGAATCGTTAAAGGCATCAAGCAATCGAGAAAAGAAAGGCGTGCTTTACAAGAAAATGAATTTTCTTGATGATCGGTCTGATACCTTCATGATGAGAATGACGAGATGAAAGTTGAAAGGAGTATGTCGAGCTCATGAAAGATGATCTTCAAGGAAAATGGGCGAGATGATCAAAGGATACACTCACAAGTTCCTTCTTGACATCGTTCACGGAATTACAAAGGAGATGTTCACCAAACAACTCTATCGAATCTCTTACACGGCCAAGCAGACTATGAAATCAACTCCAATGCATGTGAACATCAATCCGAGTTGATCCCATAATCTTCTCGGATCTTTGAATTGGTTAACAATTTGGTAGCTCAAATGTCGAAGCGATCGCAACATTTGCCTCCTCTGAAGGTAAATTGTTTGAAGCATTCTTTGGAATACCAACTTAAATCGACATGCGAGAGAAGAAGGTGAAAGGCCTAAGCGTCCGCGACGATGAAGATAAGGATCGGGATAAGAATGGCGAGCATAAGCGTCAGAAGAAGTACGGTGAATCATCTTCATGCAACCTCCACCCAGCGGACTCCGGCTCAACAAAGGTCTCCTCCTCGCTCTTCTCTTGAAAAACCTCGAGTTCTTGAAGTTACCACCCGAGACTCGGAAAAGCGGTGATCACTTTGAGTATCTGGTGGTGACGATGAGAATTCCATGAGCTAACAACAACCCGCCTCTCCGAGCAAAGTTAAAAACAGAATCCTCATCCGGGCCTAAGAAAAAGAAGAAGAAGGCGCCTAAGGTGGCGTCGTATCATGGCTAGATGAAGATGACACCGATGAATATGTTGGTTTTCTACACTTGTTAATTCTACTCCCTACCCACGAAGGTCAAGATCGGAAGGCGGTGGTACATTGGAGCATGCTAAGTTCTTGCAAGAGAAATTCCGTGTGAAAAAGATGGCGAAATCCGAGTTGAGCGCATCAAGAATGAAGCATTTCAAGCTGCTCAAAACGACTCGGAAAGTGCTATTGAAGTTGAGTATCACCTTGATAATATAGCGAGCTATGTCTAACAACATGGATTGGCTCAACCCGAAGCAAACATCGACTTCACCAAGCGGGACAACCCTCCATATTACACCGGTGGTCTAAACCTCTACCAACAATTGGCCAACGGATCGACCTAGGATTCCATTCGATATTTCTTCAACAAAGACTTGGAATTTCTTCTACGGTGGCGATGGTTCAAGGAAATCGCTACATCTCGACACTTCCATTCCGTGACCATATACTCTAGCGCATAGCCATCGAGGAAAGGGCTAACCACATGTTCTCCAACAATGTGGAAGTATATGACCGTGATGCATTGTATGGGATTCACCATTGGCGGAGCGTTGGCGAATCTACTCTGATGCCGAGGTTGAAGTCTCAACATGAAGTGTTCGATACTAAAGCAATCGTGGCTATTAAACATGTTGATCTTTCGTCTAAATGGGACTACACTTTCCTCGAGAATATCGTGGTCAAAAGGCAAGGCGAAAGGATTATGCATTCTCTGAGCGGACTTTGAGAATTTGTCTATCGGCGACATTGAAGACATGTACCTTGCCAAAGTGCGGTCGCATGAGACAATTCTCAGCTGAAGTGCAGCGTGAATACATCAAGTCCTTGCTTATCTTCATCGGAAGAATAGTAATCAAAGAGCGTGTAGAAGATCTCGACTTGCGGTTGAATCATATCGGACCGTGTCAACTTCACTCCACCTCGGCTAGATCTTCCAGACATCAACCGACTTTCACAATACACCTCGTCGACAAACCATTCGGCGTCGTTTATCGCGGTGAACTTCAGCGAAATTGCTTGATGGCGTGTAGAGATCTTCACAAATTTGGGGATCACACATTGAAGAAGGTTAGGGATGGCTTGGCTTATCGGTTGAAAGCGATACATGAAGGCATTGGGTCTCAAAGCGATGGAATTCTCGGGATCGAAGGGATGTGAAGAGGATCATCACTATGATTGATGAAAGGTTGTATCGAAGGGACGATTCGAACATTACGGAGAGCTTTGTAGGTGGTCGTCCCAAGTTGCTCTCGGCGGCTATCAGCATACATTCGCATTCTGGCAAGATTGATGGACTTCTGGTACCCTTGAGCGCTTCTATTTCATAATATTTTGGATGTGTGATTTAATTATGACTATGGCTTGTGCACACATAACGATGTACAACCCGTTCTTGTAATGAAAGGACCACGTAGTGCGGCTTGATTGCCACAATCCTTATAAAAAGGCAGCTTCTTACTTTTGAGTAAAACCTATCAAACCTTTCACTTTTAAAGGTTTTGCTCAAAAGAACAAGTACTTCCGTATGATTTTCAAAACCTCAACCGTTTATATCACTTGTTGAGGGGGTATTTGAGTTAAAACTTTGTTCACCAAAATGTTCTTTGTGTCATCTTCCCATAACACTCGAAATGGTCATATTTATTCTCAACTTTTCAAAATAACATTTTATATGCCATTTTTGAGGGAGAAAATTATGTGATAAGAAATATGTTGTGTAAATGCAAATGAATCTTTGTGCTATAGACTTAACCAGCGAATTGCGATACTTAGCGTTAGTAACTCGAAAAGACTTGTCGGGACGGGTAATAATTTCAAGCTAGTTCGCTAGTGATGTAAGCGTGTCTCATGAAAGGACTTGTCGAATAGAATGTACCATTAGAAACTCTTGGTAGACATGAACTACTGCGGGTTTGACAACCTTTCGAGGTTTGTCTACACCTTCAAGGTAGTTATTAGAGCTAGTTGTCACCTAAAGGCGACAATGTAACTCTTTAACTATACAGCGTAACCGTGTCTCATGAGGATTGTCTATCTTGAGTTGATCAATTCAAAAGTGCGCTCTTTCCTCATTGTCTGATTTCCGTAAAAACTCTTAAGCACATGTGGAGGGTATTTATGCAAAATATTTATCTCTCAGCGGTGGTACTAAAATGTTTTCATTCACAAACACTTTGAGAGATTTTCATGAAAATGGTTTTATGGCAACATAGGTTAGTCATGGAGTTATAAGGTGACTAAGGTTAGGAATAACCGTCCTATGATCCCTTGAGATAGGAGGATCTACCAAGGACACTACCAATAGTTAGAATTAGAAGTCCTTAGGTATGATTGGAAAAAGGAGAAAATGAGAATCGGAGAAAGAAGGGTTGAAGAATCAAAAGAAATGCAAAGAAAAGGGTGAAAAGAAATAGCCCTCAGTTATTCAACTTAGAGGCGGACACGGGTTCAATTCATATACTCTTGGTTGTCACTTGATGGCCGGTATTGAAGATTAAAAGTCGTCATGGACCCGATGGCGCATGCACTAAACCTTCTTAGCCACTCAAGTTTCTCTCAGCGAAGCTTGTTTCATTCTCACGGGAACCCTACATAATCTATCGGCTTTCTCTTAGAGATTGCGATATTGAAGAAGACCCTCTCCTAGTCTCCGCTCGGGAAAACCAAAAGCACTATTGAGTCTAGAGCCACGAGATTCATCAAAGATCTCTTAGGTACACTTGACATTTCATCACTTGGTGTTCAACAATAAGAACATCGGTGGTGCGTTATCGAGTCCTTCACGGATCTTAGCAATCATCGAGAACATTTATGAGAGGTTCACAATAGTGATCCTCGGTGATTGAATGGAAACTCTGCCGGTCAACATCAAGCGACCACGGCGGTCGCCGGTAACTCCCGCGGATTACGCTTAGTGTGTCTCAAGCGGTCTGATCGTGAGGTGATGCTTGGTGTACCTCGTGACTCATCTGAGCTGTAGGTGTACTTGGTGCATCGCGTTATCTCACTTGTGGGACTCGGTTCGAGGCGGCCTTTGTGAAATTAGAGTTGTGTTTTCACACTATCTTTGTTAACACTCTCGAAGTTCAAACTTGTAAGTGCGGAATCCGCTTATTACTAACCGTTTTCATGTTTTCTTCTTATGGAAGCTACGGGCGGAATGATCGTCTGATTCTTCACATGCTCATGCCAACATCATCACTAATGGAAGTTCTATCTAAAAGCAACACAAAAGTCGAATGATTCTTCGTCAAGCCAAAGAATCTACAAAGTTAAAGACTTAAAGAACTTCATCGATCTTGAAATCCAACGTCAAAAGCGTGTGAGCATGTTGAAGAATGGCGTGGAACCTTTGGGCGATGAAAGCGGACTGAAGCGAGACTTGATGCAGACAACAACAACATACTATCACTACCATCACAAGAACAATGATCAAAGAACAAAGTTAAAGATGACGTCAAAGCAAAGCTGTTTAAAGAAAACAATTTCTCTACACTAGGGAGATTGTTCAAATCAAGGCAATTCTTCTCACAAGAAAGAAGAATGTCGGAAGGCGTCAAAGCTACTATTACATCGGTACCTTCACGTTTACATTCATTCATCACCAACACTTGGGGAGATTGTTGGAATCACTCTAAACCTAAATCAAGTGTTAGTGATTCATATGTAATAGTTAGCTTAATTATGGCCTTTATGTTTGTTATTAGCTTAAGCTTATGTAGAAGGCCCATGAGCTTAGGCCCATGTCCATTAAGGAAAGGAAGGGAGTAGGAGTGTTGCCTAGCTCCCTTCCTATAAATACCTTGTAATAACCCTCACTTGAGGTTGGTTGTTCAATTCATTCTCTTTCACTACTCGCGCTAACCTTTCTCTATAAGTCTTCGCGTAGTGTTTGTGTGTGTATTGTTCATCCGATCTCTTCTCCTCTCTACTCTTTCTATTGATGCTTGTGTTGTAAACTTAGTGACCTAAC